>CM060876.1:1118000-1617000 GCA_030737845.1 Acorus calamus
AGCTCCTTTTTCACCAAATTCTCCGAAATTTCCTTTTTCTTTCCAACTATGGCGGAACATGTCAACGAACTGATTTCCCATTCCGATCAATAGTAAGGATGCCATCAGCTTCCACTGTGATCATCACAGGGTTCAGGGGCGATTGAACATGGATATGAACTTCCCACATTTGGTCCTTGATTGATCCTTGTCAGCTCAGCAAGACTGATTCTTAATCAAATTTGCTAAATTCTTCAAGCTTGATTCACTTCCATATTGTATAAAAAAGTTATTCAAAAGTCGATAAATGTAATTTTTTTTTTGGTCTTTGTTTAGCAAGCTCTTTTTGTGAATGACTCATTCTCTAAACAAAATTCTTCGAACAAGTGTAGCGTTAAAATGACGGAGCGAGTTACGTGACTCTGGAGTGCAATGAGCCTGGACCAAGTCTAAATTGCAACATTTATGCATACCTAGTATGTGGAATGATGGGAGAAGTAAAACAAAGGATTTTGGGAGAGCTTTGTGAGGTTTTGGAGAACTGATAAGAAATGGAGAAGTGAAACCGGGCTTTTGAGTCAGCTTCTGTAGGTTTTTGCAAGTTCAGTGAAATGAGGGTACCAGAGGTACATGCCTCATTTATACTACACTTATTGAGTTCTTTTCCCCCCTTTCAACTAAATTTGGAATTTTGATTGGCTTGTGGAGGCAAACTCAACCTTTCCACTTTCTTTCTTTCTTGCCTAACCATGCCTCTGTTCTTAAACTTTTGGAATTTGAAGATGGTTTCCAGGGATGATATTCCTGCTTTGTCGTTTTTTTTATTGGTACTTTTTTAGTGATAAACCACTATTGAACTACCACTGTATGATTACCGACTCTTTTCACGCTTCATATCTAACCAATGACTGAATGAGGTTTGTACTGATCCCATGTAAAAGAGAAATCACTTTCTCTTGATTTTCTCCTTCTCAACAAAAGTGAACAGAGATGGGATTTTTAACCTTCCTTCCTCAGTCAGGGTATGTGCCTTTTCTCTTACAAACCTTCCCCCCCTCCTAGACTCTGGGGATCAGTCAGTCTGTCTTTCCTGCACAATGGGCATCTGGTGAATAGGTTTCTGTTTATATCACACTACATCACTGGTAAAAAGACAGAACTCAAACCTTTTCTAACATAATGCTGGGATTATTATGCACAAAGAAAGGAAAAATATCATGTTGGGAATAATGTCTGAGCAAGGTTATTGTCTGGCACTAGATGCAAATCAAGCATTGCCACGGAATTGAAAAATTAATGTAATGTACTTGATTACACTATATAAAAACTCATAATTATCCGGACTGACTGATCATATTGTAACATCTGCCAAAATTATTACAGTGAAAGTTCCTATAATAGATCATATTTTGGTTGGATGACTATGCCTTTTCTTGGTTAATTTCTTGCACAATTCTATTTTAGTAGATAAGACCATGTGTTAGATTCCTGAACATTTTGTCTGTTGGATAGTATATTTTAATAATCAGCTAGTTTCCCTTTCATTTTAATCCACTATTCAACTTCAATTATTATCCTATACAGATATTTTTTCAGTAATTTGATACCTGCAATTTTCAATTATATCTTCTGTATTACAGGCGGTGATGTATGTGCTCTGCTTTCGCATGAGGTCAATGGTGGATGTTCCTCATCACAAATCACAACTTTTTGGCGTGCATCTCGAACGAATCCTACAGCACCATTTGGATCCATTGCAGGTACGTGTGACCAATGAGCATGTAATTCATTTACTTATATTATATTAAACCCACTCCAGGGATGTTGGTGAATGCCATTTCTGTTTTCTTTATACTTTAGTTCTTCATTTCTGATGTGGACAATAATTCTGCTTAAGGTAAAGAACAGGAGCACATCTCATTGATTTTTCTTATGTATTGGACAATGTGTTTCAGATGCATATATATGGAAAATGTCATTTACAGTTTCATTTGGAGCTGGATATTCTTCATTTTTTTCATTGATTCATGTGAAGAATTATTTATTAAAAAATTAGTTCCTCTCTTGGATTTTTACCAAGGTATGCCTGCCTTCAATAGTGGAAGAATTCTTGCGCCAGGCCAAAGCAGCTCACTTGTTCTTCATGTCAAAAACCTTTCTCTTTGATGATTTGCTGGATTCCGAGTTATTGAAGTCCTATGGGGACATGGAGAGACTGGACATGTTTTTCCCATTTGATCCTTATCTACTAAAGGAATCAGACAGGTTTGTTTTCGCATCCTCTGACATGAATTTATTTTGCGTGTACTTACATGGTGGATGATTTATTATGCTTGTCAGTAGTTCTGCAAACTTCCGTGATTTTTTTTATTATCAGAATTACAGCTTCTTTTTTGGGACTGTGATTTTGTAAATTCATTGAGAAGAAAAGTTCATGATTGCATATGAGATCCTGGTTATATTGATTGATATCGATCTCGGTCCTTCACCACTATGTCATGCCATGCAAACTTGAAATTTTAATTCACAGGATCCTTGGTTTTTAAGTCTATATTTGATTGATTTTATCTACATTTGATGAATGAAGATTTATCCGACCAAACTACGTATTCTGGTCGATGGTTAAAACCACGTACGACAACCACAACATTGAAGATGAAGATCCAGACGATGATGGTGACAATGAAGACGAAATTGAGACTTTCAATCTCCGAAACACAGGGTCGGTTGGTGGTCCTGATTTGATTGACGACGATGGGGTTTACATTGATGAGGATCGCGATATCGACGAAGACGACGTTCTCGAATCTTCAATGAACAAGATGTCCATTACTCCTCAGACATTGTCATCGGCACGTGAGTTGTTCAGTGGGTTCGGCCCCACTGCTCGCATGCCTGCGAGGATCAGACCCTCTGTGAGTCCTGACTTGTGAATTCTAAATTGGATTGGTTAAAGTTGCACTCTTTAATTTTGGGTAAATCAAATGAAGAAGGTGCAATTAAGTAGGGCTGGTGAAGGGTGTGTATGGGATATAATGTTGATTTTTTTTTCTTTTGGTTTTAACCACTCAATTTTGAAGGACAGCAAAGATTTATGTATTCTAGTCATGATGATTGGTTTTGGTACTGTATTGTTAAACATTATACGATAGTCCATAGAACATTTGAAACCAGGAAAATGTTATATTGGTCATTGATGCAGTCATTTTTGCATATTGCGTGCACATAGAATTTTTTACATGTATAATTGGTAATGAATTATATGCTTAAATTAGTTGAATGCATATATTTTTACAATTTTTTTATAAGAGTATATACGTGCACACATTTATCTATATATGTATACAAAGATGCATATTTCATCACATCAAGTATACACTTTCTCTAAAAACCAAAAAATTGATTGTATATAATAATAATAATCTTATCTTAATTTTAAAAAAAGTTACATTGTGCTTGAGTACATGTAATCAAACATTTCTCAACAATCAAGTGTGTAATTTTAAAACAATCTCTGCTCTTTTTTGGCTTACAAGAAAATTAAAAAAAGAACACCATCCCTCAAAGAACTCTCCTTCCCATACAAAAACCAAATCTCTTCCATACCAAAACCTGCTCCCACTTTTTTAAAAGCCAAATCACAGAAACTCTTTAAAGGGGCACATTCCAGACAGCTCCATCACCCTCTCCACAAGAATTGTGAACATCTCTCATCCTCTCCACAGACTTACATATCCCACTGCACGACCAATCGAACGACGCCACGCACGCATTCCCCCATGCATTCTCACCTCACATCCATATATACACATTTCAAGATCAGGAAGTGTTAGTGGAAAATGTTAGGCAATCAATCATTCTTGTCATTTTAGCAGTCTCAACATGTTTTAATTTTTTAAGATATATATGTGAAGTACATACCAGAAGGCTTTGAAGGTATACCTTTTTTTTTTTCTTAATCAAGTATATATTTACCTCTATTAGAGATTTAATGATTATCATTACTCAAAAACTGGCAGTGATCATGCATTGTCATGTATGCACTGAATCTTTAATTAGAAAATGCTTTGTCATGTGTGAACTAATGAAAAAGTATCTCAACATCACCTTAATAAGTTCTGTCACGTATCAAGGTGGCCATTTTGATTAAAAGTGATTTTTTTTGTCACTTATGTGATATTTCTTTTTCTTTAGAAATGAAATTTTTTTTTTAATGATGCATATGCTTCATCTATTGATGCATATGTTATACTGGATTCCTAACGATACATATAAGACTATATTTTGAACTGTAAAATGTATTGAGTGTAAAAATGCCCATTACGTCTATTAGACTTCAAAGCATTTGGGAGTCTTGCAACACATGGTGCGTTCGTCGATGTGTTGGACGTCCAAACCAATCATCCACGAGCCTAAAGAGACATCTTCATTGGCGTATCTATGTAGTATGAGCCTATATGGGCATCATACTATTGTATCTCAGTATATATTTTATTTTGTATAATAGTATGTATTTTAATGGAATAGTGCATAATTAAAAAAATTGATGGAATGCAAATGGGGTTGCACAAGATGCTGAACATATTGTTTACAAGTTTTGGCTGAACATATCGTTTACAGGTTTTGGGGATGATTATTTGAGATAGAGATCTAGTTTCATCAACATTTTTTTCTATTCCTAACATAACATGATGTTGAAAATATTGATGACATATGTCAGTTTCTCATTGTGGAGGATCTTGGCTCGGTTCCGACCTCTTTCACCAAAATCTTTATATTAAAACCGATTTTGTAACCCTGGTTTAGAAAGAGAATTTCTCTTTCTCAGGAATCCAGTTTTGATAGATGCCATAAATTACTTTTTTAATCTACAATGTCTAGTAATGAACATAGGAATGACTGAAACACAATTTTACTATATGTTCCAAAAGAAGGAGAAAAAAATGTTGAACTTACCCATTGATAGCTATGTAAGCAGCCAAGTCTTTAGAGAGTGCATAAATCTGGCCTGTGGCATGCCTGAAATACTTGTTCCCTTCATCTCCAAATTTCCAGAACTCAGGTTCATAATATTTAACACCTCTGCCAAGTAACACCCAAAACATATGTTCATTCAAATAATTTCTCAGAGAATTTTTACAGTCTAAAATACAATATCATATACCTTGTTGGTATCCTCCATTCACTTACTGTAACATGATATATACATATCATTGATTTTTTGTACAATTACTATAAAAACCATTCAATTAACTAGAGTATATGTTTCATTCTTTATAAAAGTACATATCTTATTAGACGAAGTATATGAGATTATAAAAAAAACTAAATGTAACATTATTCTAAGTTTTAACAACATATTAAAATCTAGTGTGTAAATTAAAAAAAATTACTTTTGAGAGTGAACAGGCCCTGACTTCATGCATCCTATGTAGATCCTCGATTTTGATCGATACCGTGCTAGCGTCGCAGCAAGCATTCCTACCGGTACAGAAATAAATACTAGGTCAGGGGAAAGCGTGTGTGTGTGTGTGTATATATTGAAGGAATTTGATTGAGTGTATCAACAAAAAAAAAAAAAAAAATTTGATGTAGCAAATAATAATCTTTAGATTATTGAATACTTCTTTAATAAATTGTTGAAAAGTAAGTGAGGGAGTGTGTACTTTTATCTCAATTGTTTGAGAAAAATTTATATCTTTATATAAGATAAAAAATAATATAATATTTCAATATTTTATGATCGATATGATCCATCCATTGTGAAAAGACTGTTGGTTTTTTGAAATGTTTTTCAAAAATAAAGTTTCAAAATTCTATGTTTAAATATATTAATTTATTTTGACTCCAAACTTGATCTCTCACATGTTTTAAAATAATCACCAATTAGCTAATTATAGGGCTTGGATATAATATGGATAAGGGCTATATATCCAATGCATCAACAAATTGCCACCATCGTGGCTTGGCTTCGCGAATGAGATGCACCGGAAGAAGCATAAAGTGAGCCTCAAGGAGTTAACTCGTTTCATCCGAATCGAGGACGAGTCAAGGACTCAAGCCAAACTGGATGCCCTCGCATCACAGTCCACTCAGGCCAACATGGTGGAGTCCAAGACCGATCAAAGGAGGTTCAAGAAGAAGGGTAAGAAACCAAAGAATTCTGATCCAAAGAATTTGAAAGTTTCAAACCCGAAGGCGAAGAAGAAGACGACGGGGCTCTGCTTCAAGTGCCACAAGCCGGGTCACTTCGCTCGAGAGTGCCGATCGAAGGACCAAGTGAACCAACTCATGACACCGGTGAGTCCCGTTGTTGAACCTGTTAATCTTGTTGCAATGATCTCGCACGTATTCACACCAAGCACGGACACCGATTGGTGGATCGATACGGGAGCTAGTTGTCATGTCTGCGCCAACAAAGCTCTGTATTCCACCTATGCCGAAGTCAAGGAAAATGTCAGCATGGCGAACCAATCCAAAGCTGATGTTATCGGCGTAGGAACAGTTGTGCTGACATTGACCTCTGGGAAGACTCTGACTCTGGAGAATGTGAAGCATGTGCCTACAATCTCCAAGAATCTGATATCTGGGAGTCTACTCAGCAACGCGGGTATGCGCTTGGACATCAAAGGCGGAAAGATAATTATGTCTTTTAAAAATGTGTACTTTGGCTCTGCCTACTGTACCGATGGGATGTTCAAACTCAGCGTTGCAACCCCAGTCAATGAAGTGAATAAAATTAGTTCTTCTGCTTATTCCCTTGTGTTGTGGCATCTTAGACTAGGTCATGTAAATTATAAAAAGCTTGCATCCATGACTAGTCTAGGCCTACTTCCAAAATGTGGGGGTCAGAAGGCAGACAAGTGCGAGGTGTGCGCTCAAGCGAAGATCACTCGGAAGCCTTTCAAAGCAGTGTCTCGGAGCACCGAGGTTCTCGAACTCATTCACTCCGATACGTGTGACTTCAAGAGCTTTGTGACTCGAGGAGGTATGAAATACTTCGTCACATTTATCGATGATCACTCAAGATTCTCTTATATCTTCTTACTTAAGTCGAAGGACGAAGTATTCGAGAAATTCCAGTCTTTCAAATCTCAAGTTGAGAAACAGACTGGAAATGTCATCAAGAGAATTCGAAGTGATCGTGGAGGTGAATATCGTTCGAAGGAGTTTGCCGCATTCTGTCAAGAACATGGCATCATCAATGAGACGACTGCACCTTATTCTCCTCAATCCAATGGAATTGCTGAAAGGAAGAATCGGACCCTGTCTGATATGATCAACTCGATGTTGCTGACTGCTGGTCTACCATCATGCTATTGGGGTGAAGCGTTGCTAATGGCGAACTTCATCCTAAACAGAGTTCCACACTCCAAGACCGAAGTCACTCCGTTCGAGTTGTGGTTTAAATACCCACCACAATTGAATTCTCTCAAAGTGTGGGGGTGTTTGGCCTATGTTCGTCTGCCGGACTTAAAGAGGCCAAAACTGGGTCCAAAAGCCACAAAGTGCATCTTCTTGGGTCATGCCGAGAATAGTAGTGCTCTAAGATTTTTAGACTTAGACACTAATGTTCTCATTGAAGCTCGAGATGCTGAGTTCTTCGAAGACAAGTTCGTGAAGGACAAAAACATTGTTCTCGAAGATCGACCTGAGAATGCACAAAACGAGGAGAAGATCGCAGACGAGGACCATGCTGTCCCCGATCCTGATCCAACGCAAGCTGAAGAGGAGGTTGATGCAGATCAGCCTTTACCGAAGAGAATCAGAAAGAGCAAGTCCTTTGGGCCGGACTTCGTGACGTACAACGTCGAAGGAGATCCACAATCGTTCGAGGAAGCGATGAAGTCTAGAGATGCTCATCTCTGGAGGGAGGCCGTGAATGACGAGATGGAGTCTATCATGGCGAATGGCACGTGGGTGCTGGTGGATCTTCCAAGAGGAGCCAAACCGATCGGCTGCAAGTGGGTCTTCAAACGAAAGCTCAAAGCCGATGGTTCTGTGGAGAAGTTCAAGGCCCGACTGGTTGCAAAGGGTTTCACTCAGAAGGAGGGAGTCGACTTCTTCGACACCTATGCACCAGTTGCTCGTATCTCAACCATCCGAGTATTGGTTGCTCTATCCGCAATCAATAAGATGGTGGTCCATCAAATGGACGTGAAGACGGCCTTTCTGAACGGAGATCTGACGGAGGAGATCTATATGGAGCAACCAGAAGGCTTTCTCATCAAAGGTCTCGAAAGCAAGGTATGCAAGCTCGTCAGATCTTTGTATGGATTGAAGCAGGCTCCTAAGCTATGGCATGAAAAGTTTGACAAAGTCATTCGAGAAAAGGGATTCATCGTAAGTGAATCCGACAAGTGTGTCTATAGCAAGTTTGCTGATAATCGAGGCGTGATAGTATGTCTCTACGTCGATGACATGCTGATCATTGGCACTGACTTGGAGAGTGTGAAGTCAGTGAAGAGCTTTCTCTCCTCAAAGTTCAGCATGAAGGACATGGGACCTGCTGATGTGATTCTGGGAATCAAGATAGTGAGGTCAAACACTGGGTTTGGTCTGACTCAGTCTCACTATGTAGAGAAGATGCTAAAGAAGTTCGGATACTTCGATCTTCCAGAAGTTCCGACTCCGTACGACTACAACAAGAAGCTGAAGGCCAATGATGGGGAACCTGTGAAGCAGCTCGAGTACTCTAGCGTCGTCGGAAGCTTGATGTACGCGATGAGTTGCACGAGGCCGGATATTGCCTATGCTGTAGGCATGTTGGGCAGATTCTCAAGTAATCCTGGAAAAGCTCATTGGGAGGCGATTCAGAGGGTTATGAGGTATCTGAAAGGCACAATGAACTATGGGTTGTTCTACTCCGGTTATCCCTCGATCGTGGAAGGCTTCAGCGACGCAAGTTGGTGCTCAGATCCGGACGAATCCAAATCGACTGGCGGTTATGTGTTCACCTTGGGTGGAGCCGCAGTATCTTGGAAATCAAAGAAGCAGTCCGTGATTGCACAGTCGTCGATGGAAGCGGAATTCTATGCGCTGGCAACAGCTGGAGATGAAGCTGAATGGCTGAGAAATCTCCTGTATGATCTTCCATTGAGTAGAAAAGAGAAGTGATCTCTATCTATTGTGACAACCAGGCGACCAGTGCTGTTGCTGAGAATGGCTTGTTCAATGGAAGAAAAAGGACTGTTCGTCTGAAGCACGGCTATCTGAATGAGTTGATTCGAGATGGCGTGATATCAGTGGTCGATGTCAGATCTTCAGAGAACTTGGCGGATCCCTTGACGAAAGGTCTCAAAAGGGAGTTGGTTGAGAGAACCACCGCTGGAATGGGACTGAGGCCTATGTGATGTCTTGTAATAATTCTACCATTAGATAGAAGTTTGGGTTCAAAGGTTTACCTACCCATGTAATACTGATGTCTATGGTTCAAAGAAAATATTACTGTAAGGACATTGATGCACAATAAATATTTCAAGTCTCATTCTTTTATCCTAATGTGCATGTTTCCTGTTGTGATATTAGGCTGGTCTGGGACCTTAATAAGTCTATAGCACTTTGACGTGTGGGGTGGTTAACAGGAAGCACTCTTCATAGACTTACCTATGTGAGATTGGAGATACAGGCCGTCTCCTATGGAATTTGTAGGCGATTCCTAGTAGCTCTCACAGAACAAAAATTAGGCACAAGGCCTTTAATGTGCGTTCTTTCTGTCGTGGTGTTAGGCTGGCCCGGGGCCTTAATAAGTCTATAGCACTTAAAAGTGTGGGGTGACTGACAGAAAGCACTCCTTATGGACTTACCTATGTGAGAGTGGAGATGTGGGCCGTCTCCTATGGAATTTTAGTAATTCCTAGTAGCTCTCGCAGAACCAGGAATAAGCACACGGCCCTAAATGTGCTACCAATCAGATATGGCTATTAAGTTTCTGTGTGTGTGCTGATGAACTGGTTGTGATGCTTAGTTCAATGCTTAGTACACTATTGCATTATCAGTCACAGATTCAGTTACACTAAGTGTAGATTCAAGTCTTCGGACATCTACATTAGACGCAGTAACTTGTGGGATAGAACTCGTTTGTATTTTGAAACTTGTGGGGGATTGTTGGTTTTTTGAAATGTTTTTCAAAAATAAAGTTTCAAAATTCTATGTTTAAATATATTAATTTATTTTGACTCCAAACTTGATCCCTCACATGCTTTAAAATAATCACCAATTAGCTAATTATAGGGCTTGGATATAATATGGACAAGGGCTATATATGTGGATGTGAATTTGGCATGTGAATATGGACTTGGCATGATTCATGTATATTGATGGAGTAAGTACATGCATTGGATTCTATTAATTATTGATTCATGTATTAACTTTGCAAGGTTCATGTGTGTTGTATTTCTATGATGTACCTAGGTTGGAATGAACCACATTTATGACAATGAATGTTCATATGTTAATTTCAAGGATGTACCTAGGTGAATACATGAACCTTTGCATGGAAAAGTGAAGAGTCCCCATACATGTACTTTGAACTTACCACCACCATTGATTATGGAACAATGAATCATGCATGGAATAATTGTGAGTCCATTATTCCTAATTGAATGGGTGCCTTGAACTTGGAGGTGACTCTTGAGAAATCTAGAGGCCTATATAAAGGGATCCATGTATGTCATTCCATCCATCGAAGTCACAAAGTGTGTATCCACTCAAAGAGAGAGAGTCTCTTGTGAGAGTTTGTGAGAGATAGCCCTGACGTCCTATTATTCCAGTAGCCCGAGTGCCTCGTGGTGATAGAGTTCTAAGCCAGTTTCTGATTCCACCTGAGCGTGCACTCTGTGTGGCTTGCTGGATCCTGGGGGCGGTTCGGTTCGTGACTTCTGCACCGGGAGGAGCCGAATAACGCCTTAAGCGTCGCAGCGGCTTCGTCCATCCACTTATCTCTCACTCCTTCTGATTCTCTCTGTTATTTCAGTATTGTATTTTGCTGAATTTTTGTATTTTCACCCTATTTTCATCTAATCCAGTAACAAAGACTTACATGTATGTTTGCATAATATATATATATTATTTATATGAGACCATTATCTTCAATATGTAAATAATCAGCTAGGAGTCTTAAAGTCTCAAAGCTATAGTTTCAAAACTCATAATTTTCTAATTGCGCAATATTTCATTCATCACCTAATCATTCCAACTATATAGTTCTCACAGACATGTTATCTATCTAAAACAACATTTTCATCCTCTTTATATATATATAAAAAGAAGATATGAAGTTGAATATTAATATTTGTATTTAAAATATTGATATTAAGATATCTAATTTGCATGCATGGAACTGACCAAGATTAACATGGACGTCATCATCGACCTTGACATAGAAGTCAGCATCCCATATTGAGACGACGGTGGTGAAGTAGACCCTGGTCTTGGTCGAGAGCTTGTGGTAGCCCTCCACCTCCGCGTCTATCCCACAATCGAGGACTCCTCCACCCGGGGTCCCGCTGTGCCCAATCACGAATCGGATCACAAGCCCTTTCTCTTTCTCTAGTCTCTTCAATTTAGAGCCTGTATCAATCATGTTTGTTGCAGTTTTAACTCATGAATCATATATTATAACCAATAGATTACATATTTAATTTCTTTGATAAACAGTAGACATGTTTGCTCGTAGCCGTTAAAAATCAACCATAGATGTGTTAAAATAAACTGAAAAAACAAAATACAATATCTTTTTTCAGTTTTCTCAATTATATTTTAAATTTATTGAAAAACCGGCTTTAAATTTGTAAAAGTAAATATAAAACTAAAATATATGACAAAAAGACCAAAGTTCAAAAATAATTGTTGAAAATCTATTCAGTAATTTAAAAATCGGTTTTACAAAATTAATTAAAATTCCTTCAATAGTTGGTTCCAAATGGGTCCTAAGAGAGGCAGGGATGCCGCGGATGTGTAACCTCTTGGCATCCAAGTATCTCGAACAGAGTCGCGTCGTTTTTTGGTACTGAACGCGGTGTTGATCCCGATCACCGCGAACGCTTTCCGGAGCCCGTCTCGGGTCGAACCACTTGACACGGAAGCAAACCCTCTCATGTCGCTCGTCCGCGACACCGCCAACTCCATCTCCAAACTCGAAACTGTCTTATCAAGTGTTCTTGGAAAAGAAAATAAATGTTAAAATAATTTCTATAATCTTAAGCCCCAGTTTAGAACAGGAATAAGATTTATGACAGGGTATACGTTTATTAAAAGTAAATTAATAATAAAAGTAAACATATTTGTTCCTCTTGTGATGCAAGATTTTAAACTACAAAATGTTCCCAAGACATTATATCATGATGACATTCACATTTATTTGATGGAAAATGTTACAACAAAAAACTTACTGAATGGCTTCACGAGTCTTGGTCACTTCTCCCATAATCTCTCTTGAGTTACTCTCCCCAACATCTGATCAATCAATACATAGCCCACAAAACCAAAAAAATCATATCCAAACCAATGAAACAAGGCACAACAAGATCCAAACCAAATGCAACTAAAGCCGCGTTTGGATATGAGATCGAAATGTTAATATTCTTAAAATCGAATGTTTCAACTCAGCTTTTGAAAAACATTGCTTTATTATATTTTCAATCGCAAAATTTTTTGTTCTAAACAATGAAGATTGTGTTTGAAAATCTAAACGCTGAAAATGTGATTGGATCTGAATTTGAAAATTTTTAACTTTTCAAATTCAAAATCTACTTAAACTCGTATCCAAATGTACCCTAAAACTCTAATTGCACGGAAAAATTAAGGGTATACATGCCCCCCAAAAAGAAACCCTTACGTGATTGGTCTCGCAATCGGTTCCTTTAAAGATCCGACTGTTGAAGAGGAGGCCCAAGAAGAAGCTCATTGTGCATAGGCCACTAAGCCCTTACATGCTATGGCCCGGCCCATCCGCATCGTCGTCGTTGTCGTTCGTTCGATATCGTTGTCACCTTCTTCTCTGACGGCTGATATATTCTCTCATGTTGGAGAGAAAGCACTGTGAAGTTATTATCATTTGTTTTATGTGAAGATGAGATACATGTCTGATCCAGTATTTGATAAGAGATTGATATGTAAAAAAATTTGATAAAAATTATCAAAAGTAATCTCATATGATTATCATACATGTGAGGTTGTCACAAGTTAGGCACACCCTTTTTGTAATAGTTTATATTAGGACCATAGAATATCTTTGTAAATGTGGTGGATTGGTGTAAACAAGGGTTATTTGAAACAAAAAAAAAACAAAGATTTCATCTTTTAATTAACTTATTTATAAAGTAATTATTGTTATCTAAATCCAGATAACAAAAATTACTTGATAAAAAAATTATGTGGATATTTCTCATTTTACACACGCATACAATGGAGGTCCATTTTAAGAGTTTGTCAGAGACAATATTTAAGCCATCTAACATCTGATGCTGTGCAAAGAAGGCACATAACTTCTTAACTATACAAGAATAAATACCTTTTATGAGCAGAATTTGAAATTGAAGTGCAGTAGTGTATCAGTTCCAAGTGGGGGAAGGTCCCCTTGATTTTGGAAGAAAACAAGAAACCAATCTCTCTCTCTCTCTCTCTCTCTCTCAGTCCCTTTTAATAGGGGGCACTCTTGAGTGTGGGATGGTTGGTTAATTAATGTGTTTTTCATGTCCCAACAGATGTGGGTTCCTTCCATAATTCAATTAAGCACTCAAAGATCACTATCCTAGCAAGCAACAACAACGACCACGAAAAAGAAGTAAAAAAAGATCTTGAACATTTGTTTGGATCAATATGATTTATATCTAAGGTCAATTGTAGCTATACTTTTCAAAATTGAACTTTTACGTAGGTCTGTCAATCGAACGGATACGGATCGGATTGACTCATATTCGTATCTATATCCGAATTGGATATTCGAAAAAATATCCGTATCCGATATCCGATGGATATTTCAAAACACATATCCGTATCCGATCCGAAAATCCGGATACGGATTCGGATAATATCATAAAATCCGAACCTGATTAAAATATTAAAAAAAATTAAATCTTAAGTCCTAACATGGTTAAATAGGTATCCACCAAAGACATTAAAACACAAATCCTAATATAGTTAAACAAGTATTCAACATGGTTAAATAGGTTTATGTTTTGCCCTAGATCATGAGCCATTGGATTTTCATCTAAGAGTTGAAACTAATTCTAACATATATAAATAAAATAACAGTTCGGATACAGATATTGTTCGGATCAGATATAGGCTATATCCGATCCGATCCGAAAATTTTCGGATACAAATAATTTGGTTCGGATACGGATACGGATTTTCAGATATCACATATTTTCTGCATTTTCAGATACGGATTCGGATGGGATTCAGATATTCTTTCGGATAATTGACATGCTTACTCTTAGGTCTAGCTTGATAAATTTATAAGAATTTAGGATAAGTTATTCTAATTTTGATGGATAAAAAAATAGTCCGACTTTATAATATTGATCTAAATAAAAGAGAGGGATAAATAGTATTCATGTCTTATGTCTTTACATGGAAGAAAAGAATCTTCATTTTGATTTAAAATAGAGACTTAAAATATAATGTTACATACATGCATACAATCCCTTATCCAGCCCCAATTCCAGGCTACACGTGTTTTGAATTTTTTAAAAATAATATATCACATCTGATAAGATACACGCTTTCGTAAAAAAAAACGTATACTTCAATGAATTGCATTGATACAGTTATAGCAAATGTAAAATATTTCTATTGAAACAGATATCTTGTTAATGAGAATACATACTTCGGTGATTTTCTATAACGCATATGAAACTGAAATTGAGGTTGAAAAAAAAATGTGTAAGTGCACTCAAATTGTGTTGGTGATCCGTGGGCTCTTAAAGCATATCAATAGCATGTTATGTTACAAAGTCTGGATTCATGGAGTCAGTGAGTCACCCCTTTCAGTGGGCTCTAAAATTGAGTGTTGGGAGACCGTTTTTATTCCAACAACCCCATTTCCAGTACCATCTGCATTGATAGAAAACCTCCTACCACTTCAACTCCCTCCCAGTGAGTGATTTGAAGCCGCAGCCGCCACCACTATGGTCGAGCGTCACAGTAGGTTTTTCGTGACGAGCATAAGGATTTTGATGACAATTTTTTTCTCATCAAAGTCCACAGGGCTTAGAAGTCTTTTCTATCTGGGTTGTCGCTCCCTTTTAAAGTTTTTAATTCGATGTTCAATAATGAATTCAGATAGCAAATCTCTATTTTTTTTCAAAAAAAAATATTAAAACCCTATTTCGTTAGTGGTAAAAAAATCAATGTTTTTCAAAAATGCGAGTTTTGAATCTTTTTGACCCTTTTAGCTACACAGGTCCACCACCACCTGGGAGTCTTTTCTGAGGGCTGTTAAGGAGAAGGGCAAATGGACCCACAGTCTAATATAGGGCGGCTGATGTACTAAAATTTATTTTTAGGAAAAAGATGCACATAGCCTCAATTACAGCATGTTTTGCAGTCTATAATTTTTTAAAAATCATACACTTATCTTTTGAAGTATATACTATTATATGAAATGAAGTATATAC
Source organism: Acorus calamus (assembly GCA_030737845.1). Lineage (NCBI taxonomy): Eukaryota > Viridiplantae > Streptophyta > Magnoliopsida > Acorales > Acoraceae > Acorus > Acorus calamus. Next base: position 1,133,603 of record CM060876.1, read on the forward strand.
TAAGATACATTAGTATATTTTTTTTCATAATAAAAAAAAAATTGGATCATATATTATGTTAGGACCCATATACTATGATAATGTAGTAGTGTATGAGACTATAAAACGGACCGTAAAAAAGATTGTGTGTATGAATGCCCTTATTTTTAACATGCAAAGCTAATTCAACTTTTACAATGCCAGCATTACAGTTACTGGAGCTTCAAAGACACCACACTTTGCAAGTACAATGAATGCCACCGCATGTTATTCAAAACTATATTTTCTGACTGATCATATCATTGCATTCCTACAAAGTCTAGGTTTTCAGTGCATGTTCCATGTACAAACAAAAACACAGTTTTTTCTGCATTTATTTTTGTAATTCACAAAATTGCAAAAAGAATAATCAGTGGCGCTGATACACTCAGTTTTCATCGCGGTTTGCGGCATGTAGTGTGTGAAATTATCTAACATAATATAAAATTATTTTATTATGTCTCGGTATATATTCCATGAAAAATGTTGAGGGCAGCCCCGTAGACAGTCTCATAACTAATTTGAACGATCATGACATGAAATCGACGTGAGTTGATGAGTATCCGATGAGAAAAAAACATGCATGTGATGGCTAACGATGTGAATTAAAGTGATTGCGATTGACAATGACCTGCGTCCGATTGATAACGACCGTGATTTATTCGCGATTGAGAAATTTTTTTAAAAATAATAAATCTCATCTAACGATCGATGAATATGTTAAGATGAAAAATATGTATCACTCAATTTCGAATATATTTTTAACCAATAAAAAAAAAACAAGGTGTACATATCTCACATAATGATATATATCCTGTTAGATGATTAATAAGGCATATAAGACTATTTTGGGGTATAAAAAATACTGTCTATTAGCACTCATATTCTATTATGAAAAAAGATATATTCAGTATTACTTTATCTTCTATAAAAAAAAAGAGTTTAATTTATTAACCATTTAATCAGAACATTTACTTTAAAAAAATTCAAAATATCTTTGCACCTATAAATAGGGCTCAACATAACATTTCAAAAATCAAACCAACCACTTCTGTTAAGTTGGAAAATGACACAAAGAAAACACACGCACAAAGGGTAAGATAAGTTCAAACGCGGTGAAAATAACACAAAAAAACCTCGCTGTATAAAAGCAAAAAAGAAACGGCAAAACTCCCACGTGTTCCACCAGCCACTGGTGGACTGGAAATCGAGCGGAGCAAAGCGCGCGTAACATAAGGCGGAGTCAAAACAAACCCAATAACCAGTAGATATTTCATATTTCGTTCTCATTGTATATTTTCATTATCATTAAATAACATATTTTTTCTTTTATAAAATAAAACCCTCACTAACTTTATACATACTTAATAAAACATTCAAACATGACGGAGTTATAAACAAAACTGAACATAACATTGGTTTTAAAAAATCAAACCAACTACATTTCCTAAGTTGAAAATGGAAAAAAAAAAACAAATACACAAAAAATACACACAAAAGACTAAATTGATTCAGTAGAAATCTGGATTTTAAAACTGATTCTGCAAAGAGCTCACTCACCTCTCAGTTTTAAAAATCACAGCTTTTAAACATTATTTATCTAAAATATGTCCGCAGGAAGCTACTACAATAAAACTGTTTGGTTGTACGAATGCAAAAACAGCTTCTTACAAACACAAAAACTATTCAATCATGCAATAAAAGCTACCTTAAATAAATAAAAAAAACCCAACATATGTTCAAACTCCTCTAATAAAATTTAAAGAAAAAAAAAACCTTCAAAACTCCCACGTGTTCCACCAACCACTGGTGGACTGAAAATCGAGCGGAGCAAAGCGAGCGTCACATAAGGCGGAGTCAAACAATTCCAACAACCCATCAATCCTAACCGGGCTATGCAGCGGAGCATCCCTCTCGTCCTCAAAAAAACTCGTGCCGGGCTCGTGCCGGGCCCGGCCCGGAGTCTCCGCGGCCTTGGCAGCCGCGGCCCGAATGGCCCGAGGCGAGGCAGAGTCGGGCCGAGGGAGCGACTCGGCCGAGTCGGGGAAGTTGAGCGCGGAAGGGTCGTTGTGGAGGAAGAGCGAAGCCGAGTCGTGGGCGCGGGCCGCCGACTCGGCTGAGTCGAACGAGCCGAGCCAGATGCGGACGTTCTTGCGAGGGAGCCGGATCTCCGACACGTAGCGGCCCCAGCTGCGGCGGCGGACGCCTTTGAAGTGGCGCGTCGGAGGCGTTTCGGTGGTGGCCGCGGCGGAGGCGGCGGAGGCGTTTCGGCTCGTCATTGTTTTGTGTTTCTTTCTTTCCTTATTTGGGTTTGGTTTGTATGAATGTGTTATCGGCTTTATTTGGGTTGAAGAAGACATGCTAGTGAGGGACTATTTAAAGTGGATTTTTTTGGGTTTTTACGTATATATCCCTCAAATAATTATATACTGTTACAATGCCACTTTTAAAACACTATCATCAGTACTACTTCTAGAAAAGGTAATGATCATATTAGGTTTGGTTCTAAATATAGTATTCACATTTTCTAATTTTTTTAAAATAGCAAATATGATATTATTAGATATTTGTTTTGCAAAACGTATGTCGCAACATTTGGGATTGAATGAATGTATTTTAACAAATATAAATAAACTATCGGTATATATAACTCATTTAAAGAGGTATATATTTTACTGGATGACTAATGAAATATATGGGGCTGCATTGAAAGTTGTGAGGACTGTGCGTAACGATGTCTAAAAGGTAAATATTGTGCATGAACATCCAGGGTATTTATACACATTATAAACATTTTAAATTTTATTAAAATATCTTTTAAGCTGTTAGAGCATCTTCAATGGACATGTTAGTTAACTAAGATGTTAGAGTGCCATGTCAACACTTTATCACTCAACTAGACACTCATTTACTACATCTTTATTTAGTTGGTTGTTGTTACTCCAATGGACTAGCTAAATAACTAGTCAAAATAATAGTGGGCCCACCTCTCCACCCACTCAAACCTCTCCACCCACACAAAATAATATTTTTTTGAATATTTTAAATGGTAGGGCCCACATTTGGATGGTTAAAACACTAGCCAAATTTAACACTTCTCTTAACATATGACAGGTGGTGTCCACATTTAACATGTCCTTAACACTTCCACTGGAGCACCATTTTTACATTTTTTTTAAAATCTGACACTAACTAATGAGTTAACATGTTAATTGGAGATGTTCTTACTAATGCACCATTATAGGTATTTCTGGCAATAATGATTTTCAGGGGTATTTTTGAATAAATAATTTTTATCAAGGATATATAAAAATGCCCATTTTTAAAATTTTTAGGACGATAGCTGGCAGTGGGACCCACACGTGTTACGTGGATTGATGGGAGGCGTAGTTGTACGGAATTGCGGACAAAGCCCCTGTTTTTAAAGATATTATTTGAAAATTACGGGGGTTGCCCCTCGGATGTTTTGTTGGCATGTGATATCACCACACCCTTGTTCTCTTTAACGCGCACGTGGAACCTCTTACATGGAACCTCTTACACACAACACATAAATGTAGAAAATAATGTAAACGGGGAAAATTAGGGGAAAATCCATACAACTCACTTCCATATAACCTCCAACTTTTTTTTAAAATCCATGTCACCGTGAAAATACCTCGTAAATCCAAATAATCCCATAAATAAAATCTTCATTCACAGATAATGAATATTTTGTTTGATTAACTCTGATCGAAAACACAATATATTAAAAGGAACCCTCAAAATATGTTAAAAATGTAAAAAAATCCAATAAAAATGATAATTTTACCTTCCCTTGGACATATTATTTATATCTAGAGAAGTAAAATTATCATTACAGATGATTTTTCGCACTTTAACACATTGTAGGGTTTTTTAGATATACTGTATTTTTTATCAGGGTTAATCAAACATAATATTCATAAAATATTCGTCATATATAGATATAAATTTTATCTAGGAGATTATTTGGATTTACAAGATGTTTTCGAGAGGTTATATGGATTTTAAGAAAAGTCAGAGGATTATAAGAATTTTAGTAAATTTACAAGGGGGTTATATGGATTTTTCTCTTTCAATTATGCTCAAATCCAAATCTCTCGTAACTGATATATATATATATATATAGGGAAAATGACCAAAATTTTTTTTAAAAATTGGAAATACTCAAATCAGCAACTTTTTAAAATTATAATAAAAAAAATCTCATTTTATAATTTTAAAAATACGAAGACTAACATACCCTTATGTAATTAGATCATTAACATATTTCATACCTCTTAATTTTGTTAATGTAATTCATCCTCTTAATTTTGTTAATGTATTGACATATTTTTTTTTACTTTAAATTCTTTGTGATTAGGTGGATTTTGTAATATATGTGTCAATATAATTTGAGTTTTTTTATAATAAACTCCATTAAATGCTGATGCTTCTTTGAAAAAGGGATATATATTAATGATGTCATATAAGTACGTGAATAGTCAAGAAAAAAAATGAATAAAGATTTAGAATATTAAAATAGCATTTACCGTATTGGGACACAACACATATTTAAATTACATTTATGATTATACACAATGAAAAATAATAAACAACATTATGTAAGATATATATAAGAAACACACAATATAATATATAATAACAAAACCTCTAAGTAATCGATATGGGTCATATAAAAAGACATTATTGTTTTGTTGAAAAAATATGTTTTTGGTGTGGAACAATCTTAAAAAGTTTAGAGAGATGTTAATGATCTAATTACATAAGGAATTATTAGTCTTTTGTGTTTCCAAAATTGTGAAATGAGAATCTTTTAGGTATAATTTTATATAGTTGATTATTTAAGTATTTCTAACTTTTAAGATATTTTTTTGGTCATTTTCCTTTAAATCTTTAATATCTCTCTTTATTTTACATTAAAAACCTATTTTTTCTACAAAACAACAATCTATCTATAAATGATGAAAATCAATCATCTTAGAGGTTTTGTAATTACATATCATACTGTGTGTTTTTTATATATATCTTACATGATATTATTTATTATTTTTTACTATGTATAATAATCATAATATGTAATTTAAATCTGTGTTGTGTCCAATGCAGTAGATGATATTTTAGTATTCTAAATCTTTATTCACATTTTTTATTTTTTGGCTATTTACATATTTTTATGACGTCATTAATGCATATTTATTTTTTTAAAAAAATATCAACATTTAATAGAGTTCATTATAAAAAAACTTAAATTATATTGATACATATTTCACAAAATTCATCTAATCACAAAGAGTTTAGAATAAAAAAAAGTTGATCTACATGAGAATGTGTGAACTACATTAACAAAATTAAGAGGGTAAAATATTTTAACAAAATTAAGAGGTATGGAACAGTGGCGGCTCCAGAAAGTTTCATTGTTGGGGTCATTAAAATAAATAAATTTTATAAAATTTTAAAAAAAATCAATTCTCATCATATATTTATAAAAAAACATAAACTTTTATTTTATAAATATAACTTAAATTTATATATATAAAAAATCATCAAATAAAGGAGATCAAGGATTTCTAATATATAAATTTTTACAATTATCATCGATAAGATTCATATTTTGAATTTGTTGTATAATAATTTCATTATCACTGTTATCGAATATTTTTTTCAATGTATGTGATGAAACAATCATTTATCCACTGATGTCCTATTCTATTACGTGATCGGCGCGTCTCTATTTGTGTATGTAGGTGATTGACGAGTTCGTAGATAATGGTGAATTTTTTTTAAAAAAAATGGAGTAATGGTCCCACTATTTTTTCATTGTAAGTGGGTGTATGTTTTTTAATGGGTCTATGAGCTGATTTATTTCAAAAAAAAATTTGATGGGCCGTTGGTTTGTTTCAATAAAATTTTAAGTGATGTTACCATCAATTTTTTTCTTAGTCCAAAATACAGTCCTATATACCTCATTAGAAATCCAGTTAAACATATATCTCGTTAGACGTTGTATATACCTCATTAAATATTTTATTACTTACTAAAAATGAGTTTATTTAATTTGAAATGGAGAGATATACACTTTTTATCAAAACATATACTTCATTAAATGATGTTTACTATTTAAAAATAAATAAAAACATGTTTGGTCTGAATTTTGGTTGATAAAACAAACTGATAACATTGTTCAAAAAAAATTAATGGGCTAAACTTTGGGTTAAACCAGGGGCTTGTTTATTTATTTATTTTTCAAAAAATTTGGTGGGGTCAGTTGACCCCACCTTTCACAACTTGGTGCCGCCCCTGGTATGGAATGTGTTAAGAATCTAATTGCAGGTATATTAGTCTTTTGTGTTTCTAAAATTATAAAATGAGATATTTTTACGTATAATTTTTAAAAGTCACTGATTTGGGTAATTCTAACTTTTAAGAGATTTTTAAATCATCTATATATATATATTGGTAAAAAGTGGAACCTTGGGTGGGGCATTGGGATTAATGTCCACAGGCTAGAAAAAACAATGGGATTTTGGTGTGCCATTACCATCAGAAGAAGACAGTGAACAAAAATGGAAACATAATTGATTATTAATTTATAGTAGTTTAATATTATAAAGTGGATGCGCCCATTGTATCATTGGCCATTTCATGACCAAAATAGTTTCCAACTAGATTTCACATTTCACATTCGTTGGTACGTAAAGAAGCAAACAAAATTCTTTTAGGGTCAGTTTTGAAGGGAAGTTGTACTAATTTTACTCGATTGAAAATTCATCAATTTTACTTTATATTTATATTTTTGAAAATTAAAATAAAAGGTAAATATAAATGCTATCTCAATCTTTAAATGGAATAAAATATTATCTTTTTTATTTCTAAATTAGGACAATTGTCTGCAGTTTATCTCAATTATTTTTTAATATCAAACAGAGATAAGTTGTTCTCCCACTAGTTTATCCTCAAAATTATCATTTATCTCACCATTTATTCCCTTGTCAAACCAGCCCTTAAAGTCCCATTTAAAAAACTCGTATTTGGGCATTACTTTTCTATTAAAAAATGGGTTATTTAGCATCTGATAATAAAAATATAATTTTTAATCATTTATTTATAAAAAAATTTATAACTTTTATTCAAGATACCATTTTTTTCTATTTGAAAAACGGTTTAGAAAATTCAACTTCCTTCAAACTTGGCCATGTTAGAAAATGAATTTGAGGTACTTTTAAGATTACAGGAAGCTGAGTTCTTCAAATCCGTTTTTAAATAAAAAAACTAAAATTTAATTAAAAATTGGAAACACCTTTTTATAAAAAAAATATTTAAAAACTAGTTTTTTCATAATACATAGAGAGACAATTTCTTACAAACTCAGTTTTAAATTCAGCTTGTTAGAAAAAACTATCTCTCGGAACCGTTTTCAAACATATTCTTAAAAAATAATGTTACGTCGAGTCCCATTTTCAGCCTCATCAATTCAAGTCTACATGTGTTAATTTTTTTAAAAATAGTATAACCCATTTAATGAGTTACATGCTTTAATATAAAAGAAGCATTTACCTCAATGAATTGCATGAATGCATTTATAAAAAATATAAAAAAATTCTTTCGAAGCATATGTTTTATTAACATGGGCATATGCGTCACTAATTTTCAATTTACGAATATAGGGTTGGAATTGGGGTTGAAAACAGATCTGGGTGTAACAACGCCCATTCTTAAAAAAAATTTTTTTTTATATGTTTTAATCCTTGTAAACTATACGATTTTGTGATCGATCACTCACTTATTCATATTTCAGTTTAAGTCCTTATGTTTAAAGGGGGGACCCATCCCTAAATTTGATTTCTTAGGAGGGACTCAACCCTAAATTATTTGATTTCTTTTTAGTGTTTGAAAAAAATTAAAAAAGTGAAGAATATTATAAACCAGTATAATTTATAGAACTTGAAAAACCCTTCTTAAAATATCCTAACTCACTTGAGATGGGACTCACTTTGAGATGGGACTTATTAGCAAACTTGGTCTACAGGTGTGAGGATATCAACCCCATGCGAGATGTGACGTACGTAACCATTCCCGTCCAAATATAAGGACATTTTAGTCATTTCCGCTGAATATGATCGCGTAACCCGAACCGCGTCACTCCAGCTGTGCAGCATTCAATGCTATTTAAGGATATTTTAAACTAAACTTTGAATGTTGTTATTTAGAGGACTAATTATTAAAAACCCCCCTTCGAAACATATTATTCCGAATCACACCCAAGTTATAAAGAACTCTGTTTATTGTGTTTCTTTTTATATCTTGCTAAAAATATAAAATACACTTGAAAAATGAGTTCACATGATTATTAATGAAAAAAATTCATATAACCCATGTAATCAGTCTGTAATTCATATGACCCCCTAAAAACACGTGTAAATCCAAATAGTCACACAGTTAAATTTCTGTTGAAAAATAAGAATTATTATGCGAATTTTCTGTTTAATTAACTTTGACGAAAACACAGTATATCAAAACCCCTCTACAATTTGTTAAAATAGATGAATTTTTTTTATAAATGATGTTTTTACCCATTCAAAATTCTATCCAGAGATGTCAAGTCGTAATTAACAGATGATTTTCTACATTTTAAACAAACTATAAAAAGGTTTTAGTATTCCAGGATTAACTAAACGGAATATCACATAATATTTTTCATCTGTCAACAAAAAATTTAACTCAATAAATTATTTGAATTTACACATGTTTTCAGATAATTATTTGAACTCCAGAAAAAGAAAAAAGAATTGGGTTATCGAGATTTTTCCTTGATAAAATACATATATATATATATATATATATAGAGTCGTGATATTATACGGTCGTGCGGTCGTGCGGTCGCGATTCACGGGCCGTCGATCACGGGTCCATCGCATCGGACGGTCGGGTGCGATTCACGTCGACCGTTGGATGCGATGGACCCGCGATCGGACGGTCCACGTCGTAAACCGCACCGACCGCATACCGCACGTAATCGCGACCATATATATATATATATATATATATATATATATATATATATATATATATATATATATATATATATATATAGATTTCCGATAATATGCGGTCGGTGCGGTCGTGCGGATTCGACGTGCGTCGTTCGATCGCGGGTCCATCGCATCCAACGGTCGACGTGAATCGCACCTGACCGTCCGATGCGATGGACCCGTGATCGACGGCCCGTGAATCGCGACCGCACGACCGCACGACCGTATAATATCACGACTCTATATATATATACATATATATTTTTATAAGAAGTACATATCTGCCCTAAATAAACTAAGTGATTTCCACGTAGACACGTAATTGTTTAATTGTCCTTGCAGAAAATACCAAAACAGATAAATATTTTATTTTTCTGATGTAATACAGAAATCTGAGAGAGATATTTGAGTAGGCAATGTTTTTGTGTACGTGTCAGTACATAAGACCAAAGGGACCCACACCAGTCCCTTACAGTCCACCTGTCCTTTTCTGTCCTCTCATTCATCTCGTCATCGTCGATGATCGTTAAGAATCTCTCCGGTGAAAATAAGGAGTCGCTCACCCTCCCAATCGCCGAAATCGGTTCCTGTGATAGCACGACGGGTGGGGAGGATAAAAGTGGGTGAAACAGAAAGTGTGGGGTATGAGAATGGCCACCTCACTCATTGGGTGGTGGGGATTTTCTTTTTGTTCCATTGCCAGATCACAGCTGTGTGGGGATGTTTTCTGGAAGCTCTTCGTATATAGATTTGATTGCAAAGGTGTGGTCACATTTGTACATTTTCATGGCCCAATCAGAAACTGCCACGTGTCAAGAAACGGATAGGGAAGAGACTGGTCTACTTGGTTAGATCCTAATCAGATGGAATTTCAAATCCCACCTGATTATAATCGAACCACCATGATGGTATCATATCATGTCAAATCCCACCTAATTGTGGAGTTAAAATCCAGTCAGGACTTCGATCACAGTCAATTGTTGGGTACACGTGTCACTCTCCTATTGGATCCAATCTAGCCTGAGTGTGGTTGATACCATTAGCATTCAATAAGAGAGTGACACTTGTATCCAACAATTGATTGTGCAGTTTAATTCATATGCTGTGTAGTTTATTTAATAGATTGTGTAATTCAACACTGACCAAACTGAATAAGGCCAACCCTGATTGGATCCATACTCCTAATTATGCCAAATTAGGGCATCTCTCGCCAAATCTCACTAAATTTAATTGGATCCCATAAATGAAGGATAGAGAATCCATGATATGATTAGGCAATGACGGGACAGCCAAAGAGGGATATAAATGGGTGAAGAGAGGTATCATATGTAAGTGAATCCTTTTCCAGAAGTACCCTAAATAATTTGATCGTCGAAGAGTCTTTTGCAAAGACTTCTCTCCATCCTCACACCAAGAAGGAGATTGCAACGTAAGGAAATCATTCGACTAAGAGCAATAGTTGAGAGAGTAAAATCACATAGAATCAGGTATCCGACCAAGAACATCATCCCAGCAAGAGGTAAATTTTCTTTTACTGTACAAAGATCCAGACAGTATGACACAAGAATATAATAACAATTCTAGCAATCACTACTCAAAACTAGGCAGATATTGATTAACACGCGTAGAACAAACAATGGGTTACAAACCGAATCTCTTCTTGTTAGGATGAGAGAAACACCCCCTCTTCAGTGAGGAGACCTGAGTTTAGAGTTTTGCTGCCTCCTGACATGGAAAGATTTGACCAAGAAAAAAAAATAGTGGGCCAAATGCACTATACTCAACCCACAAAACAATGATCATTTTTGTTTTTCACTTGTATCTGGCAGGTCTCAAATAATGTCCCTTCAACCATTCGATCAAAGTTGTTCGAAACTATTGCAAGGTAAGTATTTTATTCAAGTAAAAATTCATAGGGGATAAGGTTTTCGGTGTAGGAACATTGGACATTTTCAAGGCCCAATTATGGAATGCCACATGTCCTCACGGATCACAGACGAAGAGACTGGTCCACTCAGATAGCTCGAGCCACGTTAAATCCCACATTATAACAGGGTCAATTACATGGAATCAAAGCTCGTCAAATCTTACATGGTTAGAACCAACCAGATGGAATCATCTTCCACCAAATTAGGGTTGAACCACCCTATCGGGGTCATATCCCATTAGATCTCATTGAATCCCATCAACGAAGGACAAAGGACCCATGATACAATTTGACGACAATGGAATGACCAAAGAGGGATATAAATGGGTGAAGAGAGATATTGTACGTAAGTGAATCCTTCTCCAAAAGAACTCTAACTAACTTGATCGTTGGAGAATATTTTGCAAGGATGACTCCCCCTCCTCACACCAAGGAGGGCAGATCACAACAAATCATGTATCGTACAAAGAATATCATCCCAACATGATTTTTTTTTTTTTGATACAAAGGTCTAGACAGTGCGACACAAGCCTACAACAACAAATCAGACAGTGGGCCATAGGCACTATACTCAGACCACAAAACAGTGATCCACTCGATCAAAGTCATTCGGGACTATTGCAAAGTATTTTATCCAAGTAAAAATTCTTAGGGGATAAAGTCATTTGTGTTTTAAAAATTTTTGCTACAAGTAATGAAGGGTCTTTTGTTGAAGATAAGTCGACGGTTTCTTGAACTTTATACAAGACTTATCTAATGGATTTCTCGATGTAGTAGTGTAGTACAATACAAGAATGTGGTACACTAAAAAACATTGAGGGAATTATCATTCAAACAGAGCAGATTTTCATCTTTCTTTTTCTGAGAAACAATGCCAGTTCAAACAAAAAAAGTAGTGGGTGAGAGATCTAAAGATGGAGAAACATTATCATGTTCTCATCCTACGAATTCATGTCAGCAATTGATTTATGCATGATAGATGATGGACTGAATATATCATAGGAACCAAGGGTATGTCCTTAGTGGAAGACAAAGTCTGACACTGGCTGACTTCTTTTCCATGCAGTACTCCAAGGGGCCACGTGTTTGCCTCATTCAGCCCCCTCTAGTCTTCTATCAGGTGTGTTTGTTAAGGTATCCATTCAGAACATCAGTTGCTATCATTGAATTTGAATTCTCTCAATATCATGATCAAAGAGTGTCTAAAATTGTTCTTTGAGTGCATTGATTTATGGGATTGATATTTATAACAATCTCAATTCCATGGCCAAGGACAACTACTACACTTGTGGGACTGATTTCTATCAAGACCATTCTGGGAGGTTCTGTAATGGAAAGACCATTATAGAGTTCTTATTTAAGTACTCAATTTTCACTCAATTTTTTTTTCTATAAATTCTTGTAATCCAGGTTTTGCATTATATGATATCTGATCTAAAATATCTATGCTCCAGGTGAGTTGATTGGCCTCCCACAACTCCCATCCCATACAGACACCCAAGGTCAAAGGACTAGTATTTTGTCTGGAAGCATCCCTGGTGAAACTGGGAAGTTCCTTGTAAAAAAATGTCTCCACCATCTTTCAATTCTCTGAATGGATTTTTTGTTTCTCCATACATCTAACAGTGCAAGTACCCTTCTAAAAACAGTAACCGCCAGTGTACCCTTAAGTCCTTAACAACTCAAACATATTGCAATTACATCCTTATTATGCTATCAGATTACTACAAGAATATGCATGCAACATATTTGAGTTACTAAAGATATACAGATAATTAGTATTTTTAAAGAGGATGTACATGTAGATCTGAAATGTGAGTCAAGTCGTCTTTCAATTATCTAAATGGATTTTTTATTATCCTAACACCTTCTATAAACCTCATACTAGTATGTGTATTCTTTTAGATGCACTAATTGTCTGTATACCCTTAATAACACAAATATATTGCATATATACCCTTATTAGTATGCCTTATTACTACAAGAGTATACATGTAACATATTTGAGTTATGAAGGTATAAAGATAATCAATATTTCTAAGAGGATGTACACCTAAATCTGGATTGTCAATGACCCCAATTGAGTGTCTTGTATGAATAAACTCATCTACTAAACCTACAATTACACTACATCAGACTACGCCTACCTCCAAATCATCTGATCCTATAAAGTGTCACCCAATCAAATAGTAGGTTTACATTGTTCAATTCTTACCTACAGGCATTTCACAAGATAGGACTAAGGAAGTTCCTACGGGCAAATGTAGACCCACTGGGGTACTGCATACTTGGTCAGAGGGCAACAGAGATGGCCCAGCCAGGAAGGTGTGCCAATCACATGGTCATCAACCACCTATGCGTCTTCATCTACGGAAACATTTATGGCATCCTCAGAGACATCCTCGGCAAGCTATGGTATTCACATCTCTCTTTCCAGTAATAATATGTCTCAATATAATTCAATCTAATTCAGCAACATAGCATGATATAAGCAATGCCCATAACAATTCCAGATGGAGAAAAACATCAAAAGTGATCCTCTATCTTTCATCCATTGTACTCAAAATATTTGCATTAGATTGACCTCTTCGATCATGTGGACTCTCTAAAACATAAGCTAATGATCATTGTTTTCAGTGGCAGGATTCACAATTATCGACCATGTGTTGCAGGCTTGGAAGGAATAGGGGACATGACCTGCCTACCAATGCAGGTACCCCGCTTGAAAAGAGACTAGTACTCTTATGGGATGCCATGAATGCAATCCATGTCCAGCAGGCCCATGACCCAACACTAGTGACCATGTAACTGTTTTCATCCACACTATGATACTGATGCATGTACCATATGAAGTATGAACTACCTGACAAAATGTAGGTATGTGTAGATGTCTGTTTGTAATGTTTGCTGTATGAGATGCTTTGTCCACAAAGTTTGTGGGATAAATAAACAATTGTGACTGTCTTTCACTTCAAGTCTTGTTTCAGGAACAGAAGTATGCAAGATATGGTCTTGAATGCATATCGGGCTATCAAAACTGAAGTACAGGCAACTTTTTACATTTAAAAAGTTTAGAGAAACATCCCTTGAACAATGATAAAACAAGGAAATTAGAGAAGAATAAAAAAACATATTACCTCTTCGATAACTGACGGGATGATCAATGATTTGCATCAATAAGAGGACCTATAGAACATAACTTCTAATATCAAGTCCATGCCAACTTTGAAACAAATCTTAAATGCACACAATTTTATTAAATTGATAATACCAAATTATCAAGTCCATATGTCACATGAAATGGGTTTCAACTCAACCTTCGCTTGTTGAAGGACTCCCTATTTAGATTCGCCATGAATGCAAGTATTGAGTTCATCTTCCGGATGAATATCTCAACCTGTACAGTTTATGATATGCAGGCATTATATTAAATACTGCAATTATAGCATTTGTAAAGAGAATGATCTAAGAAATGGCCATAATTCTTTGTTGGTAGATAATATTTTTAATAAAATCTGGAATTCATACTAAAAACTTCTGATTTTTTAAATTGAAATGAATGCAAGTGGCCTATACCCATTTTCTTCTTTTACACTGCGATGTCGGATATTCTTGTTTATTAAACATGTTCCATGTCACTATCAAACATGCAGACAATTTCAATTAATATCACACTGCTTAAAAGTGAACAAAAATAAGAACAAGGCTCGAGACTTTGGAAGTTAAAAGGGAAAAGAAGTTGATCATGAAAAAGGAATGAGAGTATTTCACTTGTTTTCCTAGAGTCTCAGCTTTATTTACCAAACCACCATTTGCCAATTATATTAAGAGTTTTAGAAACCTTTACAGCAAAAAACAAATACATTTGTAAGTTGTAACAGCTTGTATAAAGCTTATGCTTTCAAAAGAAAATATCTTCTTAAACAGATCATTGAAATAAAGAAGAAAGTTGTTTTGCTTTTGCATTTATATGAGTCTTTCATTCAAAAAAATTATGTACATGAGTCATCTTTCAAGCATACCTGCTGTAATATCTC
Organism: Acorus calamus; assembly: GCA_030737845.1. Lineage (NCBI taxonomy): Eukaryota > Viridiplantae > Streptophyta > Magnoliopsida > Acorales > Acoraceae > Acorus > Acorus calamus. The sequence continues at coordinate 1,148,638 of CM060876.1, forward strand.
ACGCTGAGAGGCATACTCGTTGATCTAACAAAAAGCATACAGTATTAATAATTTTGGAAAAGGGAAGAAAATATCATAATTTCATAACCAAAATGGAAAATATGTCTTACGATAATGTTCATGTTCCCTGATTCATATTCATACTCAAGCTTTTCATCATCAGTTTGAGCATATATAGATTGTAGAGTAAAATGGGGGGATTCCATTAGGGCGCTGATGATCATTCATTACAATCTGAAAAAAGGCCATTAGGCATCAGAATGTCCACAGAATAGTGGCAAAAGTAGTATAACAAGATCATACTAAATGACTTCATGGATTTCATATCAGGCAAATAGCCAAATACAAAAATTGATCAATGTGGCATCTGTAGATTATATAAAATGCCTCACATACAAGCATTATCTTTTATTAAATAGGATTGTTCATCGTGATCCAAATCAATTTACACATACTACACAACACGTTGATATTTCACATCCATGAGGAAACGAGGATCTCATTGTCAAAGTGGAAGTCATGTTGTTACAGGCACTAATGGAATCCATTCAACAAAGTAAACGAAAAATCAGCCTTTCTCTAGTGACTGAAAAATAAATTCCAGACAGATATATGGATCAAACAGATGTACATTTCTGGTAGACAAGGATTTTTTTTTATAGATGGAACAGAACCCTTTCCGTTAAAGCAGATGTACAAGCCTATAGAAAGATCCAGTTAAATAAATGTCATACTAGGGTGCAAAGTTAGAAAAAAATTAACAATTGATGGTTTGAGAAGTTGTGAAGCATGCCTCTACAGGTGTTAAGAAGAAAAAAATTTAACAATGATATGATGCCTAATTCTTTAAGTCAATGTAATGAAACGTGGAGATCATTAACAATGAGACAACAGCAAATACATGCGGAATTCAAAGATCTAGCATCCAACCTAGCATTAGTGTATTTACAAATATATTACTTGAATCAATGTTATATATCTCAAAGAACAATCAAGATACTGTCTTTGTGCATTGATTGGGCCGACAGACCTTGGATTCAAGCAAAGATATCTCTGACCGAAGTCGATCAGCCTCCCGCTCCAGAGACGTCACTCTTATCGCTTCAATATTAATCTTTTCATGGAAAATACTCAATTCACCACGTTGATGATTAATCACTTCTTTTTGCTCATGTAGGCTGCTTTCCAGTTCTCTAATCATTGATTACTTTCTAGTGGGGGAAGACTCCAGTTCCTGAGGCTCAAAGGTGATAAACAATTTAGCATGGTGAATTACATTGAGAAATGAATCAACAACTGGAAATGATATAACCTTGATAAGTGTTTCATTTGTAGTTTCACTTTGTGCTTCCCCAGTCTTATGCTTATTCAATGTAAGAGCATCTTTGCATAGCCTATCTCTTTCTTTGATGACAGAGGAAAGCTGTGAGTTTCATGAGGTAAACAAAAGAAAAAAGTCCCACTAGCAAGAGATACAAGATATTCTAGTTCTAGGATTATGAAACAACCAGACCATCAGGCCTTCTATGTACACAGATCTTATCTTCTGTATATTTTTTCAGAAAGCAACGCGTTTCCCAAATTCAAACAATCTATTCACACAAGAAAATTTTCTCGTTATTTAATTTCTAGGTATCATAAATTTCAAATTAAACAATTACCACCAAGATCCGGGGAAATTTTTCTGCTGAAGCAGAAGCAATATCACAACTTAGATGATTTTTTTTACAATAAAATTCATAAAGCTGGCTTGCTTCATATATATTTAAGTTTGCATGATTATTAATAATACTTGACTTTTTCTCCTTCAATAACTTCAATTGGTCTACAAAAGGAAATTAAAAAAAAATCCACACATGACCAAAAGCTAATAAATCTAATGCATCATTCTTATTTTTCTAAAGAATCACAAATTCCAAAAGAAAAAAATAGATACACTACATGTTAGCATACTGTATCAAGGTCTTCAACAATTTAAAGACCTTCAAACAGTGAATGAAGAAAATAATATATATTTGCGTATAGTCTACAGATACAGAAAAGACAAATCAACGCAAAGATTTCACCCAAGATCAAAGGCCCGGAAGATACATAACATGGCATATGAAGATATCAATTCCATGAAACTGATTAGCAACAATATTCTGAAAAATAATGACAAGGATGAGAAACAGCAGGACGGAAATTTTACGCAAACACTAACCATCATCTCAAGCCTCTTAACCTCTACATTTAATTCTTCCGCCTTTTGTTTGGCCAGAGCAGACTCTGTTTCAGCATGCTGTTTAAAAGTTCTGCGGCTTCCAAACCAACCTCCAACTCTTTCAAACGTGCAGTTAGTTCACCAACCTTCATCATATTCTCAATCACCTCTCTGCATCACAATGAAATCACCTACTAGATGTGAGAATGAGAACGCCATAAAAGCCTATAGAGCCATCAGTTTCTAACATGCCATTTTTAATAAGGACTACCGCTCTAGTATTAGAAAGGCAAAACTAGACAGCATAATATAAGCTATGACTAAAAGGAGAGGAACGAACGGGAAAAAGTGGGGAATGCAGAAACATTACAAGGCTGCACTTTCAACCTCCCTCCCAATTAACTCCACCAACTCCCTTCGACAAGATTCAGTATTTAGGGTAGATATAATAGTGCTTACTCAGCTGTCTTTACATTCCCTATTTTTCTTCAAAATTCATCCAAAATAGACACTAACTTCCATGTGATTTCACTTTTATCTAACATGATCACTTAGCGGGGTACCTCAGAAAAAAAGATGAACGAGTAGTCTGATAATACTTCACGAATGGCCCATAACCCAACCTCCATGGACTCCCTTTTTATCAATTATATATCAGAAAACAACAAGATGCACCCTCAGTCATCCTCCTACCAAACTAAATGTGAGTTTCCTTAAACATCATCCACTTTGATAATTTGTTCAACGTGCCGCATTCTGCCTCAGTTTTGGAATTGAGACCTGCATTTGTCTCCGCTGCCAGACCCCACGGTTTGGTAAAACCAAATAGATTATGTGTTTATCTTTTTATCATATTTTATTACCTTAATCAGACTGGACAGAAACGCGACCCAGAAATCCTGAAACAATATCTCAAATATTACTTTCATGCCAATTAAAATGACTCCACCAAAGATATGAAATTTCATGCATAGACTCAAATTGATGCTGCCAAACAGGAAAACAGCAGATTTGTTACAGCACTTATCAGAGCAATTCACCACTGATGCCACAAGAGCGATGTGAAAGCAAGTGATTGGTCGACTTGTGTTATGCGAACAGAAACAGCAGCCATCGACCATTTTCAAACCCTTTGCCATAGACCTAGAGACAACTAATTATAGCCCAATTCTATAGGACAAAAAAAGAAGATGATATGCTGCAACATTATAGCCTAATCATATAGGACACAAAAAGAAGATGATATGCTGCAACAAGGTTTGTACATACTTCTGCAAGCTTGCAAATTTTTTGGGTATATATCCCCATAAGATGATACACCAGGAATCACATTGATCAAAGACTTCCAGGACATCAGTTCATCTTCCAGTTTTTTTGCATTGATCTGGATATCCTGCATTGTAGACAGTTCAGCTTCTGCTCTCTCCCTGCGGCCCTTCTCATCCAAGAGTTTTTCCTTCAATAGCTCATTGTTCACATAAAGTTTTTCAGCTTCCTTGCTTCTTGCACTTCAGCCACCTAGTGATACGTAAAAGCCATATCATAAGAAATTTATTTTTCTCATATTGAAGCAAAAGAAAGAGTGAAAATTTCTGGATTACTAATATCAAGATGACAATAATTAATGGAAAAAACACAGTTGTATGACGTAATTAGAAAATTACATTATCGCTCCAAAAGGTCTTGAGGAAATTTAAACAACAGTTAAACATTTCACAATATCATCCAGAACATGCATCACACAGGAACCTAAGTAATAGCTGCATGAATATGAGAAAACTTACATAATTTCTAAGCTCTTCTTGCAGATGCTTGACCAAAACATGGTCATCAGACGAACTAGTATCATGAAATATAGCAGCATCCGAACTTGACAATCTACATTCCGCCTTACTCTTTTGTTGAAGACACTGGCAACAACATACAGGTTATCTGGGAGACGATCAGCGGCTTAGAAAGTGTATCTCAAAAAACAACTCCATTCAAACCATTGACACAAAAACCTCATAAATTCAACAATACAAAGCATCCCAATGAGGAAAAAAAACACCGAAAATTCACGAAGCCTCTCACCACTCTTAGAAAGGTCACTGCTCAGCGCCTACACCTTCCCCAATACTATAATTATCCACCATTTCTCCAGTTATAAAACAATTATTCAATCTTATTCTTCCCCAATTCTATTCCCCATTCCACACCTTATTTGGGAGACGATCAGCGGCTTAGAAACTGTATCTCAAAAAACACCACCTCCATTCAAACCATTGACACTAAAAAGCCATCATAAATTCAACAATACAAAGCATCCCAATGAGCATAAAAACCAACTCTCACCACTCTTAGAAAGGTCAATGCTCAGCGCCTCCGATACTCGCAGACCTGCTTCTCCGCCATATCCAACGCATCAAAAAAACTCTGCTTTCACCTACAAAAACGGTTCGGATTCAAAATAATCTACATTACATGTAAGAGTGATTGAATGAGTGGATCAAAAGGATCACTATCTGCTCGCTTTCGGACGCCGCGGGAAGATGCTCCTCCTCGGCCTTCCCCAATTCTATAGTTAATCCATCATTTCTCCAGTTATAAAACAATTATTATTCAATCTTATTCTATTCCCCAATCATAAAACAATTACACCACAAATCATGCCCATAAGAAGAAGAAGAAGAAGCCATTGTTCGGGGAACCTGTCCCACCGTTCACCGAGTGCGGGAAGACCTTCCGCTCATGGAAAGCCCTCTTCGGGCACATGCGGTGCCACCCCGACCGGGCCTGGCGCGGGATTGTGCCGCCACCCTATCAGGACAAGGAGAGGAGAGCGTTCCCCGACGCGGACGACACGGAGGTCGATATCGCGGAGTATCTGCTCGTGCTACAAAGGGGGCAATCGGAGATGGAGGAACCCTCGGCGTCCGCGCGGCGGTTCGAGTGCTCGTGTTGTCACACGCAGTTCGGAACACCACAGTCGCTCGGAGGGCACCGGGCGAGTATATCATATCATTGAAACACAAGACTTCTCTGTTGAAAAAAACGTCAATTTTGGGTTAAAATGAAAATTAACTCCATGTTTTTAATTAGTGTATTTTCAACACTTCGCATAACCATGATAAATTGTATATACAAGCGGTTGGCCGCACAATCGTGTCCATATATATATATCTATATTACTATATAAGCTAACACAAAAAACCGTAAATGACTAATTTATCCCTATCAATCAAATTAATCCCATCACAATCCATTTCATCATTACACCCCTTTATTTAAGACAACCATTTTACTATTTTACCCCTTCAATTCTATTCAATCTCATGATAATCCATTCATATCAGGTCATCTATAATTTATTCATATTTTACGTATTATGAACATATATAAATATATCATAAAATTATATTAATATGATAAACTTATTATTAATATTAATCAATTTATTATTTTATAATTATATAGAATATCATAATATTATATACAAAGGGACGTTATAATATATCATAAAATTTATCATATTATCATAAAATTTATTATTTGAATATCATCATATGGCTGCCATACGACCTACACAAAATAAAATAATTAATATTCATTAAATTTTGATTTATTTACAATTTATTTTACATATATATAGTACAATCATAATATATAGAATTCTATAATATATCATATCTTTTTTTAAATTGATTGTTCAACTTTTTAAAATTGTATGTATATCTTTTTAAAAGGTATTTTTTACTTTTTAAAATTAAAATTTTCTATATATTTGTTTATGTGGGTGTTTTTCATTGTTTGGATTTTTGGATATTTTTTTGGAGATTGAAAAGGCCAAAGATTCTGAAATAATAATTTTGGAAAGAACAAGAATAATAAATATATAAAATTTTGTGTTTAAACATATTTTAATATTTTTTTGACAACTATTAAATATCTGTAATTATTTGTATAATTTTGTATATATCACATTATATTTCTATATTTATGTAACTGTCTGTAAGGGGTTTGGGTTAAAATGAAAATTAACCAAACATATATTTCCAATTATAGAAATGTAATATTTATGTAATCAGGGGCAAAAAAAAAAAAGGACCAGTTTTAAAAAATAAAAAAAATTAGAAAATAAAATTATTAGGGGCAGACAATTTCTCCTTTATTTTTATGTGTTTTTCTTTGTTTATTAACACTTTTTTATGCAACCCATTTGGCATTTATTTAAGCAATAATAAACAAATTACTACGTTTTATAACTTATTGCTATGGATGTCAATTTTTATAAGCTTTGATTATGTATATATGGATTTTTTATTTTTCTTGGATTCATAAGTAGAATATCTTTTTTATTATTATTTTTAATTATTTTAATTATGTTATTGTAAATTGTTGGAATGAACCGTGAGGTTTGTTAATCATGATACCTCAATCTAACCACAACTTTAAACCTCAATCTAAAATTTAACTCATTACCAAAACCTTTATTAACGGATGAAAAATTATCATAAATGATTAAGGTAAAAAAATTTTAACTAATATTCTTTATATATATATATATATATATATATATATATATAGGGGAGTTATTGCGTGTGGCAAACGGCGGGTGCGACAACGACGGCCGTCAATCACGGGTCCATCGCATCGGACGGTCGGGTGCAATTATATATATATATATATATATATATATATATATATATATATATATATATATATATATATATAAACCGCACCGACCGCACACCGCATATATATATATATATATAGATTTTCGATAATATGCGGTCGGTGCGGTCGTGCGGATTCGACGTGCGTCGTCCGATCGCGGGTTCATCGCATCCAACGGTCGACGTGAATCGCACCCGACCGTCCGATGCGATGGACCCGTGATCGACGGCCCGTGAATCGCGACCGCACGACCGTATAATATCACGACTATATATATATATATATATATATATATATATATATATATATATATATATATGGGACTGATGGGGTGTGACCGTGCGCCCGGTGCACCCCATCGTGCGCCCCGAAATCGGACCGTGCGATCGCTGATCCTGCGATCGCACGGTCCACGTTTGTTTTTTTTTTTAAATCGATCTGTACATGTACGACGTGAGGACGACTTTTTTAAGTGCGTGAAATAGATTTTGACCGTCCGATCGAGATCCGTCGATCGGAAGGTCAATTAAAAAAAATAAAAAAAAATAAAAAACTGATATTCCCATCTTACCCCCCCTTAAATTTCCCTTCAGAGCTTCCCTTCAACCCCTCAATCGACCCCTTTCTCTCTTCCGTCTGAAATTTTTTTTTCTTCTCCACCACGTCCACCGCAAATCGTCCACGCCGGCAACTCTCCTCTTCACGCCGGCACCTCCTCTCTTTACGTCGGCACCTCCATTCGGCTCCCCATCCCCGGCATCTTCCCCGTCTCTACATCATCCCCGTCCCGGCACCGTCCACGCCCCGGCATCGTGCACGCCTCGGCATTGTAAGTATTTCCTTTGTCTTCTTTCATGTTCTGATTTTGAGAGGGGTTTTTGTTTCATTTGTGATTTTGTTTGATTATCTAGGGCTTTCATTTTTTTTTATTTTTTGGGGTTTACAAATCTGTAAGTATTAAGGGTTTTCATTTATTTTTGTTTGTTTCTTATTATGAGGGAAATGGTGTTTATATATACAGTTAGTCAATTTTTTTTTAGTTTGTCAGTATTTGTTTCAATTGGATTTGTAATATAATTATGTTCTGTAGGTGACCTTTTTATTGAAATTTTGAATCTTGATTTAATGAATTGCCACCAATGACATATAGATCTAGATTTTTGCTGGTGATGTTTAATGCATTTGTGATAGGTTTTCTTCATCACTTGAAAAAAAAAATTTATGTTGGCTTGTTCTGGGCTATTAATTTGCCAAATGTTTGGATTATTTATGAACTTTTACTTAACAGTATGGATAATTTCTAGCTGATTGAGTGAATCATATGGCATACAGTAGTATTTTATTTTCATGGATTTGGTACAAGGTATGCATTTAATCTAGCTGATTGCAGTATCTAGGGCTTTCATTTTTTTTTAGTTTTTGGGGTTTACAAATCTGTAAGTATTAAGGGTTTTCATTTATTTTTGTTTGTTTCTTATTATGAGGGAAATGGTGTTTATATATACAGATCGTCAATTTTTTTTTAGTTTGTCCGTATTTGTTTCAATTGGATTTGTAATATAATTATGTTCTGTAGGTGACCTTTTTATTGAAATTTTGAATCTTGATTTAATGAATTGCCACCAATGACATATAGATCTAGATTTTTGCTGGTGATGTTTAATGCATTTTGTGATAGGTTTTTAACGCAGCGAAAAACTAGATAAAAAGATCCAACAAGCGTTGAGATCTCATAAACACCTTGAATCCACAAGGAACCCTTGAATCCACAAGGAACCCTTGAATCCACAAGGAAGAAGCCTCAAAACAGAGGAAATTTTGAAATATTATTGATAAAAAACTCAAAAACCCTAAATTACAAGTCTGATATTTATACTAATAGCATAAAATAAAAAATGACTAAAAATAGTAAAATCCGAAAACTAATTTTCCAGATTCTATGAGATCCTAAATGATCATAGGAATTGATAGAAATCAATTCCGATCTGTTATGATTGAGATATCACAAATCTAAAACTTACTAAAAATAGTAAAATCTCTAATTTAAAGCCCTAAACAAATGAATTTTCGAAAAATAAAAAGTGTTAGTTGTATAACAACTAATCCAGAAGATCTCCTCAATATATTTCACCATATCAAATTTCGTGCGATTCCGAGATCGTGACCATTGATTTGAATTTATTTGGTGGACCACTTTTGATGGTCTCATCTGCATAATCTGTCCTACATCAGACTCCTCTTCTTCAAAAGAACTCGTCCTCGAGTTCTTCCGCTCTTCAATTGATGTTTCTTTGTATTTCACCTTTGGCAAGAGAAGAGACGTTTTCTTGACTTCAAATTTCTTCTCAATATAACCGATCATGTAGAAAATTGAATGCACCTCGATTTGTAGCCAAAATTCCTTCACCATTATAGTAGTCGCAAAGTATTCATCATTATCATTGTTGATGATGACATCGAAAACACTTTTGTTGATGGTGCACATATCCTGCAACACGAGCTTCTGTAGGGGCTCTTCTATCTTGGGGATCACCGCTAAGGATAGTGAAAATAACTCCTCTTGTTCTCCTCCAATAATATCTTCAGAATCACCAGGGAAAACAACATCCTCTGCTTCTTTATTGCTCATGTCCTCGTCGATCTCTGGTTCAACGATGAAGTTGACCCGCTCTCCTTCTTCCTTTGCGAACTCAGCACCATCATATATATCATCGCCGTCAGTTGTGTTGTTCCTTTTGTCATCATCAATATTTGATTCAACCAGATGTTGATCATAGGGTTCTATCTTCGGACACTTCTGAATTTTTGAAGGACTTTCTTTGGTCGCCTCCATCGATTCATCAACCATAACGTGCACGCTTGATCTCTCTAATTGTGATTCTACCATTGCGGTTTGGCGACAATTTTGATACAATGAGGGCACATATCGTTCATAATTTAATGGTAGAAATTGATCCATGAGAAGTTGTTTCATCTTCCTCCACGTACGAACAAGTGCCCTTCCTCGCCGTTGTCGGGTTCTCTGAAGTTGGTCCCACCAAGCGGCGGCCCCGCTCTTCAATCGAAAAGCCACCAATTTGACCATCTTTTCTTCGGGAACCTCCATCATCTCAAAGAATCTTTCGATCTCCAAGATCCAATCGAGAAAATCCTCGATCTGCATATTACCATTGAAATACGGGATATCCGCTTTCAATCGGTAATCGTTGTACTCCATACGCCGCCCTCTCGGCTGATATACTTGAAACTCTCCTTCATCCTCCGAGTCTTCCTCATCATCAGGTTGATAACGAGTGGGACGTCGAACGGTGTTTTGAGTAATAGGTCGGCCTTGGGCGACTCCCTCGGCGCGTCTCCTATCACCTTCAAGACGTGTGTTATTGGCGTTGAGGTTCAGGCCAGCGATCATTGTGCGGATCTCCTGCAGTTGTTCTTGTATCTGATCTCGTTGTTCCCGCATCTGATCACGTTGTTCCCCGACCGCCTTCCACAGATCCTCCAATCCACGACCAGCGTCGCTAGATTGGTCGCCTCCCCCTCCGTTATTTGCCATCACAACAAGGCAAACCTGGCTCTGATACCAACTAACGCAACGAAAAACTAGATAAAAAGATCCAACAAGCGTTGAGATCTCATAAACACCTTGAATCCACAAGGAAGAAGCCTCAAAACAGAGGAAATTTTGAAATATTATTGATAAAAAACTCAAAAACCCTAAATTACAAGTCTGATATTTATACTAATAGCATAAAATAAAAAATTACTAAAAATAGTAAAATCCGAAAACTAATTTTCCAGATTCTATGAGATCCTAAATGATCATAGGAATTGATAGAAATCAATTCCGATCTGTTATGATTGAGATATCACAAATCTAAAACTTACTAAAAATAGTAAAATCTCTAATTTAAAGCCCTAAACAAATGAATTTTCGAAAAATAAAAATTGTTAGTTGTATAACAACTAATCCAGAAGATCTCCTCAATATATTTCACCATATCAAATTTCGTGCGATTCCGAGATCGTGACCATTGATTTGAATTTATTTGGTGGACCACTTTTGATGGTCTCATCTGCATAATCTGTCCTACATCAGTTTTCTTCATCACTTGAAAAAAAAAAATTATGTTGGCTTGTTCTGGGCTATTAATTTGCCAAATGTTTGGATTATTTATGAACTTTTACTTCCTGTGAACAGTATGGATAATTTCTAGCTGATTGAGTGAATCATATGGCGTACAGTAGTATTTTATTTTCATGGATTTGGTACAAGGTATGCATTTAATGTTCAATTTCAAAAAATTTGAATTGTTAATTGTCATATCTTTAAGATAATATGGAGTAGTTGATTGCTTTTAAACTGTTCTACTTCGTATATTGGATCAGTGTCTTGGATGATTTGTTAAGGCTACATTAGATATCAATCCATTCCCAACATGCGAACCACTATTATTATTAGAGAAAAAAATGTGTCACTTTTTCTTTGCTTTCATGTGGATCAAATGGAATTAAGCCGTGGATGGGTGTGTAGTTCAACTCTTAGAAAATGTTTCCAACTCTGTAAGGAGCCAAAATCTATAGGATGCCACTCTTTACTTGACATCTTTGTATTATTTTTATTTTTTTGAAATATATACGGCAGTAGTTCTTGTGTCTAAAATCTATATGCTCTTTGCTACTTGAAGCATGCGCTTGATCTTGAGCAAACAAATAGCAATCCAAACAGTCTTTTTCTGGGAGTTCATGAGAGTTCAAGTGTTTAAGCGACAGCTTAGATGATTTATTTTCTTGATTTCCATCTTATTTTTCATTTCTTTTGTTGAGTGATGTATCAGAGGCATACTTCGCAATTTGTAGATAGTAAGTGTACATGGACCCCAGGATCCTGGTGCCCTATAAATGATGCATTTAGTGCATCACATTTGTGGATCACGGAATATATTATGGAATATCAACTCCATGTTGTCTCAAATTCTTAAGAAACTCCCTTGAAAGGTTGGACCTAGATTGTCCTGTAGTAATTCTCTCTATCTTTAAAATACTTTTTCCTTAATATTCTGCAATGTCAATGACAAAGGTTACTCTTTTGTGTACAATCTGAAATTCTCAGTTATCTACTTTGTTGGACTGCTTCATGACCAAATTTTGTTGTACATGGTGGTCAAGATAAACCACTTTGGGGGACCTATTTCTTGTGTGTGTATTTATTTTTCTTTTTTCCCTTTTTTTGGGTGGGAGGAGGGAATGATTTGAGTCCCAAATGGGATTAGAATCATATCAACTCTTTGTTCCTATAAACTCTGTGTTCATTTTCCTTATGAATCTTGATTGACTTATCAAACTCGATGCATTTATTCCCATTGTGATAAACCTTCACATAATGCTCTTGACTGCTTCAGAAAAACTAGAATGTGGTCAAGAGCCAGACAGTGATGGCGGCAGCAGAAGCTAGAGCTGCTTGGCAACGCACTGCAAACTGTTGCTTTGTCCAAGAAGACGCTAAGAGAGCTCCCAACATGTTCATCTCCTGTTTAAATTGGTTGATGTATTATATTGGTTGATTGGTTGATGTATTATATTGGTTGATTGGTTGATGTATTATATTGGTTGATTAAATAAACATGTTCATGTATTAAACAGGTTTAGGTTGATGTATTGAATTAAACAAGTTGATGTATTAGCTTTTGAGTGTGTGGATGTTAACGTTTGAATATACTGTTGTAGTTTTATCTCCTGTTTAAATTACTTTAATGTTTGAATAGTCGCAAGTATTTCATTTTTAAATAGAAGATGAGGGACATACATAGTGTGGGAGAGACAAGGTGACAAAAAATTAAAATGAGAGAGTTCTTTCACAAAACAAAAAATAGAAGATGAGAGGGAAAGAAATTGTTAGTGTCACTATAAATGCGATGGAGAGAGAGTACAAAAGTCTTTCATTTTTCTCAAAAGGGTCAACCTACAGTTTGTTGTTAAAAGCATGGGTCCCATATGACACGTCAGATAATGTTTTTCTGTGACTAGTCCAAACACGAGATTGCTTCCCATTGTCCTTTTATTATTCATCATAAAAGATGATAAATAAACATAACAATCACTATTCTCTCATTGGTCAGGTGCTAAATTCAAACTGTGAGACACGACGCCTACACAAATCAGTGCCTTGCAACCACTCAAAACTATTTTGAATCTGTCCCACCAACAGTCCCTCTTTTTTATCACTTTCAAAATAGTTTATCACTTTCAAAATAGCGTGTTATGTTCAACAAAATCCACAAAAACAAATGGACCAAGGCAACGACAGCGATCGTTGCCCGAAGAGCAACACAGACAACAAAGGAGACCCTGAGATGCCTACCCCTCCTGTGGCGGACATCTTCAGTGTCTAATGGATTTCTCGATGTAGTACAATACAAAAATGTGGTACACTGTAACCTTATAAAAAAATAAAACAAAGAGTTCTTTCACAAAACAAAAGGTAGAAGATAAGAGGGAAATAAATTGTGAATGTCACAATAAATGCGATGGAGAGAGAGTACAAAAGGTCTTCATTTTTTCTCAAAAGGGTCAACCTCCATTTCATTGTTAAAAGCTTGGGCCTCACATAACATGTCGGATAATATCTTCCCACGAGTTTAAAAACGAGTTTACTTCCCATTTTCCTTTTATTATTCACCATAAAAGATGATAAATAAACATAACAATCACTGTTATCTCATTTGTCAGGTTCTAAATTCAAATTGTATCAGGTTCTAAATTCAAATTGTGAGATACGATGCCTACATATAAATCAGTGCCTTGCAACCACTCGAAATTGTTTTAAATCTATCCCACCAACAGTCCTTCCCTTTCATCACTTTCAAAACAATGTGTTCTGTTGAACAAAATCCACAAAAACAAATGGACCAAAGCGATAGCGACGATCGTTGCCCAAAGAGCAACAGAGATGACAAAGGAGACCCCTTCTCCTGTGGCGGACTTCTCCAGTATCTAATAGATTTCTCAATGTAGTATAATACAAGAACGTGGTACACTATAACCCTGTAAAAAAATTTAAAAAGAGAGTTCTTTCACAAAACAAAAAATAGATGAGAGAGAGAAATTGTAAGTGTCACAATAAATGCAATGGTGAGAGAGTACAAAAAGTCTTCATTTTGCTCAAAAGGGTCAACCTCCATTTCATTGTTAAAAGCTTGGGTCCCACATGACACGTCGAATAATGTTTTCCCACCAGTCCAAAAACGAGATTACTTCCCATTTTCCTTTTACTATTCACATAAAAGATGATGAATAAACATAACAATCACAATTCTCTCATTGATCAAGTGCTAAATTCAAATTGTGAGACACGACGCCTACACAAATCAGTGCCTTAAAACCACTCAAAATTGCTTTAAATCTGTCCCACCAACAATCCCTCCCTTTCATCACTTTCAAAACAGTGTGTTCTGTTGAACAAAATCCACAAAAACAAATGGATCAAAGCGAAGATGACGATCGGTGCCCAAAGGCAACAGAGACGACAAAGGAGAACCCCCTCTCCTATGGCGGACTTCTCCAGTATCTAATGGATTTCTCGATGTAGTACAATACAAGAATGTGATACATTATAACCCTGTAAAAATTTTTGAGGGAATTATCATTCAAACAGAGCAGATTTTCATCTTTCTTTTTCTGAGAAACAATGTCAGTTCAAACAAAAAAAAGCAGTGGATGAGAGATTTTAAGATGGAGAAACACTGTCATGTTCTCATCCTATTAATTCATGTCAGCAATTGATTTATGCATGATAGATGATGGACTGAATATATCATAGGAACCAAGGGCATGTCCTTGATGGAAGACAAAGTTTGACACTGGCTGATATCTTTTCCATGCAGTGCTCCAAGGGGCCACATGTGTTTGCCTCATTCAGCCCCCTTTAGTCTTATGTCAGGTGTGTTAAGGTATCCATTCAGAACATCAGTTGCTATCTTTGAATTTGAATACAACATATTTGAGTTATTAAAGATATACGGATAATTAGTATTTTTAAAGAGGATGTACACGTAGATCTGAAATGTGAGTCAACCCTAAGAAGGATCTTGTGCAGATAAACTCAACTACTAAGCCTTCATCTTTCAATTGGGCAATTCCTAGGGGAAAAAAAATCCCCACTTCATCATTCAATTCTCTGAATGGATTTTTTTATCCTAACACCTTCTATAAACCTTATACTAGTACATGTATTCTTTTAGATGCACTAATACATGTATACCCTTAACAACTCAAATATATTGCATATATACCCTTATTATTATGCCTCATTAGTACAAGGGTATACATGCAACATATTTGAGTTATTAATAATATAAAGATAATCAGTATTTCTAAGAGGATGTACACCTAAATCTGGATTGTCAGTGACCCTAATTGGATAAACTCATCTACTAAACCTACAATTACACTACATCAGACTATGCCAACCTCTAAATCATCTGATCCCATAAAGTGTCACCCAATCGAGTAGTACGTTTACATTGTTCAATTTCACAAGATAGGACTGAGGAAGTTCCTGCTGGCAAATTTAGATCCACCGGGGTACTGCATACTTTAGTCAGAGGGCAACAGAGATGGCCCAGCCAGGAAGGTGTGCCAATCACATGGACATCAACCACCAAGGCGTCTTCATCTACGGCAACAATTATGGTATCCTCAGAGACATCCTCAACAACCCAGCAAGCTAATGGTATTCACATCTCTCTTTCCAGTAATAATACGTCACAATACCATTCAATCTAAGTCAGACTCCCACCAAATAAGCAACATAGCATGATATAAGCAATGCCCATAAAAATTCCATATGGAGGAAAACTTTAAAAGTGATCCTTTATAGAAAATACTATCTTTCATCCGTTGTACTCAAAATATAGCATTAGATTGACCTCTTCAATCATGTAAACGCTCTAATACATAAGCTAATGATAATTGATCTCAGTGGAAGGATTCACAATTATCAACCATGTGTTGCAGGCTTTGAAGGAACATGGGACATGACCTGCCTACCAATGCAGCTACCCTGCTTGAAAAGAGACCAATACTCTTCTGGGATGCCATGAATGCAATCCATGTCCAGCAGGCCTTTACACGAGGCACATCCGACTGCTACCCGATTAATATCATGGCCCAGCACTAGTGACCATGCAACTGTTTTTATCCCCACTATGATACTGATGCATGTACCATATGAAGTATGAACTACCTGACAAAATGTAGGTATGTGTAGATGTCTGCTTGTAATGTTTGTTGTATGAGATATGCTTTGTCCACAAAGTTTGTAGAATAAATAAACAATTGTGACTGTCTTTCACTTCAAGCCTTGTTTCAGGAACAGAAGTATGCAAGATATGGTCTTGTATGCATATCGGGATATCAAAATTGAAGTACAGGCACCTTTTTACATTTAAAATTTTTAGAGAAAGATCCCTTGAACAATGATAAAACAAGGAAATTAGAGAAGAATATAAAAAAAAAGATATTACCTCTTCGATAACTGACAGGATGATCAATGGTTTCCATCAATAAGAGAACCTATAGAACATAATTTCTAATATCAAGTCCATGCCAACTTTGAAACAAATCTTAAATGCGCACAATTTTATTAAATTTATAATACCAAAATGTGATAAATAAAAAAAGCAAACCTCACATGAAACGGGTTTCAACTCAATGTTCGCTTGTTGAAGGACTCCATAGTTAGATTCGCCATGAATGCAGGTATTGAGTTCATCTTCCGGATGAATATCTCAATCTGTACAGTTTATAATATGCAGGCATTATATTAAATACTGCAATTATAGCATTTGTAAAGAGAATGATCTAAGAAATGGCCATAACTCTTTGTTGGCAAATAATATTTTTAATAAAATCTGGAATTCATACTAAAAAACTTCTGATTTTTTAAATTGAAATGAATGCAAGTGGCCTATACCCATTTTCTTCTTTTACACTGCGATGTCGGATATTCTTGTTTATTAAACATGTTCCATGTCACTATCAAACATGCAAACAATTTCAATTAATATCACACTGCTTACAAGTGAACAAGAATCAGAACAAGGCTCGAGACTTTGGAAGTTAAAAGGGAAAAGAAATTGATCATGAAAAAGGAATGAGAGTATTCCACTTGTTTTTCTAGAGTCTCAGCTTTATTTACCAAACCACCATTTGCCAATTATATAAAGAGTTTTAGAAACCTTTACAGCAAAAAACATATTCATTTGTAAGTTGTAAAAGCTCGTATAACTCTTACGCTTCCAAAAGAAAATATATTCTTAAACAGATCATTGAAATAAAGAAGAAAGTTGTTTTGCTTTTGCAACTTATACGAGTCTTTCATTCAAAAAAATAATGTACATGAGTCATCTTTCATGCATACCTGCTGTAATATCTCACGCTGAGAGGCATACTCATTGATCTAACAAAAAGCATACAGTATTAATAATTTTGGAAAAGGGAAGAGAAAATCATAATTTCATAACCAAAATGGAAAATATGTCGTACGATAATGTTCATGTTCCCTGATTCATATTCATACTCAAGCTTTTCATCATCAGTTTGAGCATATATAGATTGTAGAGTAAAATGGGTCACAGGGATTCCATTAGGGCGCTGATGATCATCCATTACAATCTGAAAAAAGGCCATTAGGCATCAGAATGTCTACAGAATAGTGCCAAAAGTAGAATAACAAGATCATATTAAATGACTTCACGGATTTCATATCAGGCAAATAGCCAAATACAAAAAATTGATCAATGTGGCATACGTAGATTATATAAAATGCCTCATATACAAGCATTACCGTTTATTAAATAGGATTGCTCATCGTGATCCAAATCAATTTACATGTACTTCACAACACGTTGATATTTCACATCCATGAGGAAATGAGGATCTCATTGTCAAAGTGGAAGTCATGTTGTTACAGGCACTAATGGAATCCATTCAACAAAGTAAACGAAAAATCAGCTTTTCTCTAGTGACTGAAAAATAAATTCCAGAGAGATATATGGATCAAACAGAAGTACATTTCTGGTAGACAAGGACTTTTTTTTTTTAGATGGAACAGAACCCTTTCCGTAAAAGCAGATGTACAAGCCTATAGAAAGATCCAATTAAAAAAATGTCATAATAGGGAAGTAAGAAAAAAATTAACAAACATTGAAGCATGTCTCCACTGGTGTTAAAAAAAAAAAAAAAAAAACTTTAACATGCAAACATTAGCACAGAAACAGCTTCATACATACAGTAAAAATAGAATAGTACCTTATAACCAAAAAGTGAACAACATGCCCTTCTGAAAACTGAAATTTTCTCTGCAAAGACAGCTTTGTATCTGCTCCATGCACAAAGTAATTTGTCAAGTGTCAGTTCCAGAATGGCAGCAGCAACAGAAATGATAAGCGATGATCACTGAGAGTGAACATGCAAATCAATATGACAGCACCACAAGAAGCAACAACATAAATCCACTAGTCACCTTTCTTCACGTTTTTCCAGTGTGGCAATTTGTCCTTTAAGTTGGGCAAGTTTCTCAGATACACTTGAATCTATCAGGTCTCCAGCATCTGATCAGGGAAATAACAAGAAAACATGAAGAACAATTTTGACTGCGGTCATAAAGTTCCTTGACCAAAAACAGAAACAGATGAGATGCTTATACCTGATTGTCCTTTCAAATCCTCAACAGCCTGCAGCTTGGCCTGAGTTTTTTGCAGTTCGGCTTGTAGTGCTTCGATGGTATGTTTAGCTTCACCTTCAACAGCCAAAGTGTTCACCATTCTCAAAACCTTTGTGTTCGAGGTAGAGTAATCACCATGGCCAACCTATCAAGAAATAAACATCTCACTATAGTGAGCATAGATAGAGATGTATTGCAACTATCAGAAAAAAAATAAAATGCAATTGTTGGTCAGAAGGTTCCCATAGAACCTTTAATCAGTTAGGGTGGTAGTTTTATCTTTTCTCCTGGTTGCATACTTTATGTGATTTTTATTGGGTAAGGGTAGTAAGAGTTATGAAAAAACATTAAAAAAATAGTAGGTAAATTTTCAGCAAAAGGTTAGAAGCTATGCAGTAGTCATGTTGCATTTCCAATGCTTCAGAGTATGGTTGAAGCATTAAATAAAACCATTGACACTTTCCACCAAAAAGTTGCATGGAACTTGGAAGTCATATTATCTTGAAAAACTATTTTCAAAATTTTTAAAACATTTGTATGTGTAATGAAGACAATAAACTATATAATAATTAATCGATGCATATTTGAAATCCATAAGGGATCCAACTTACTACCTTAAGATCAACTGAATCTGACCTTACATTCCATATAAGTATACCAGATCACAGCAACTGCTAATGCTATGATGCCTAATTCTTTAAGTCAATGTAACGAAACGTGGAGATCATTAACAATGAGACAGCAGCAATCACATGCAGAATTGAAAGATCTGGCATCCAACCTAGCATTAGGGTATTTACAAATATATTACATGAATTAACATTATATATCTCAAAAAACTATCAAGATACTGTCTTTGTGCATTAATTGGGTCGACATACCTTGGATTCAAGCAAAGATATCTCTGACCGAAGTCGATCAGCCTCCCGCTCCAGAGACTTCACTCTTTTTGCTTCAATATTAATCTTTTCATGGAAAATATTCAATTCACCACGTTGGTGATTAATCACTTCTTTTTGCTCATGTAGGCTGCTTTCCAGTTCTCTGATCAAGAATTCCTTTCTAGCAAGGGAAGACTCTAGTTCCTGAGGCTCAAGGGTGATAAACAATTTAGCATGGTGAATTATGAATTACATTGAGAAATGAATCAACAATTGGAAATGATATAACCTTGATAAGTGTTTCATTTGTAGTTTCAATTTGTGCTTCCCCAGTCTTATGCTTATTCAATGTAAGAGCATCTTTGCATAGCCTATCTCTTTCTTCGGTGACAGAGGAAAGCTGTAAGTTTCATGAGGTAAACAAAAGAAAATAAGTCCCACTAGCAAGAGATACTAGATATTCTAGTTCTAGAATTAAGAAACAACCAAACCATCAGGCCTTCTATGTACACAGATCTTATCTTATGTGTATCTTTTTAGAAAGCAACACGTTTCCTAAATTCAAACAATTTATTCACAAAAGAAAATTATCTAATTATTCAATTTCTAGGTATCATTTTTTTTGAAAAAGGTAAAAATAGCTATCACGATTTTATTTCTAATTTCAAAGTACAATTCTGAAAGAGGTGAGGAAACATAGAGAAAGTACATGAAAAAGGAGAATAAAACAAAAAAGGAAGGCCCCATTGTCCACTGTCCTTGTTATTATGAATTACAAATTAAACAATTACCACCAAGATCCAAGAAAATCTTTCCGTTGAAGCAGAAGCAATATCACAACTTAAATGAATTTTTTTTACAATAAAATTCATAAAGCGACTTGCTTCATGCTACATCATATTCGTTTCTATTTATATTCACGTTTGCATGACTATTAAGAATACTGAATTTTCTCCTTCAATTTGATCTACAAAAAGGAAACCAAAAAAAGAGAATCCACATGACCAAAATCTAATAAAGCTAATGCATCATCCTTATATTTCTAAAGAATCCCAAATCCAAAAGAAAAAAAGAAGATATACTACATCCTGTTAGCATACTGAATCAAGGTCTTCAACAATTTAAACACCTTCAAACAGTGAATGAAGAAAATAATATATATTTGCGCATAGTCTACAGTTATAGAAAAGACAAATCAACGGCAAAAAATTTCACCCAAGATCAAAAGCCCGGTATCCATCATAACATGGCATATGAAGATATGAATTCCATCAACATGATTAGCAACAATATTCTGAAATATATAGACAAGGAAGAGAAACAGCAGGATGAAAATTTTTACAAACACTAACCATCATCTCAAGCCTCTTAACCTCTACATTTAATTCTTCTGCATTTTGTTTGGCCAGAGCAGACTCTGTTTCAGCATGCTGTTTGGCAAGTTCTGAGGCTTCCAAACCAACCTCCAACTCTTTCAAACGTGCACTTAGTTCACCAACCTTCATCATGTTCTCAATCACCTCTCTGCATCACAATGAAATCACCTACTAGATGTGAGAATGAGAACTCGATAAAAGCCTATAGAGCTCATCAGTTTCTAGCATGCCATTTTTAATAAGAACCACCACTCTAGTAATGGAAAGGCAAATGTAGACAGCATAATATAAGCTGTGGAGATGAAAGAATAGGAAAAATGGGGGAAAACAGAAAAATTACAAGGCTGCACTTTCAACCCCCCTCCCAATTAATTCCACCAACACCCTTAGACAAGATTCAGTATTTAGGGAAGATAAAATAGGATTCACTCAGCTGTCTGTCTTTACATTCCCTATTTTTCTTCAAAACTCATCCAAAATAGACACCAACTGCCATGTGATTTCGCTTTTATCTAAATTAACATGATCACTTAGCGAGGTACCTCAGAAAAAAAAATGAACAAGTAGTCTGACAATACTTCATGAATGGCCCATAATCCAACCTCCATGGACTCCCTTTTTAGCAATTATATCAGAAAACAACAAGATGCACCCTTAGTCAACCTTGGGTTTGGCAAAACCTACCAAACTAAATGTGAGTTTCCTTGAACATCATCCACTTTGATAGTTTGCTCAATGTGACGCATTCTGTTCAGTTTTGGAATTGTTTGGAATTGAGACCTGCATTTGTTTCTGCTGCCAGGCCCCACAGTTTGGTAAAACCAAATAGATTATGGGTTTATCTTTTTATTATATTTTATTACCTTAATCAGACTGGACAGAAACGCAACCCAGAAATCCTGAAACAATATCTGAAATATTACCTTCATGCCAACTAAAATGACTCCACCAAAGATATGAAATTTCATCCATAGGCTCAAATTGATGCTGCCAAACAGGAAAAACAGCAGATTTGGCACAGCACTTATCAAGAGCAATTAACCACTGATGCCACACGAGCAATGTGAAAGCAAGTGATTGGTCGACTTGTATTTTGCAAACAGAAACGGCAGTCATCGACCAGCTGCAAACCCTTTGTCTTCAACCCAGAGAAAATTATCAACTATTCTAACCAACAACAAAACCTAAATACTTAGTTAATTCCATATAAAATTGGAATCCGGAACACAGTGGCTCACAATAGCCCAAAGACCCAAGAAGAATGATTCTCCTAAACAACCTTCAAGGCCTCAAAACATCTGTATGAGATATAGGTTTCCCATAGCATTGACAAAGGTTTGGTATCTCTATCAGTTAATCCTCCTTGCGAACAAGAGACATGAGGATTTAATAGACATGAGGATTTAATGCATTCAATGGAGCTCCAGGAAGGCTCTGTTTGGACCCTCATATACTATATAATGATCCAAATTTTTTGTGATAAAATAAGTGATGAAAGCATGCTTCGAGGTAATCAGCCGAATGAGTAGGAAGCATGGTGCATAAAAGTTATAGCCTAATTATAAAAGACACAAAACGAGGATGATATGCTGCAACATTATAGCCTAATTATATAGGACACAAAAAGAAGATGATATGCTGCAACAAGGTAAGTACATACTTCTGCAAGCTTGCAAATTTTTTTGGTATATCCCCATAAGATGATACACAAGGAATCTCATTGATCAAAGACTTCCAGGACATCAGTTCATCTTCCAGTTTTTTTGCATTGATCTGGATATCCTGCAGTATAGACAGTTCAGCTTCTGCTCTCTCCCTGCGACCCTTCTCATCCAAGAGTTTTTCCTTCAATAGCTCATTGTTCACATGAAAGTTTTTCAGCTTCCTTGCCTCTTGCACTTCAGCCTCCTAGTGATAGGTAAAAGCCATATCATAAGAAAATTATTTTTCTCATATTGAAGCAAATGAAAGAGAGTGAAAATTTCTGGATTACTAATATCAAGATGATAATAATTAACTGAAAAAACACAGTTGTATGACGTAATTAGAAAATTACATTGTCGCTCGAAAAGGTTTTGAGAAAAATTGGACAACAGTTAAACCTTTCACAATATCATCCAGAACATGCATCACACAGGAACCAGAGTAATAGCTGCATGAATATGAGAAAACTTACATAATTTCTAAGCTCTTCTTGCAGATGCTTGACCAAAACATGGTCATCAGACGAACTAGTATCATGAAATATAGCAGCATCAGAACTTGACAATCTACGTTCTGCCTCACTCTTTTGTTGAAGACACTGGCAACAACATACAGGTTATCTAAATATTAAAAAAAATTATTCTTCAGGGATACTAATGACAAATCATTAATCCAAAGCAACAGATGGTTTGTTCATGCAAAACCAAATACAACGAGTATTCTTCATGGATACCATGACTTTGTTTTTAAATTTAACACCAGCATGATGGACAAGTGAAAGAACTTAATGGAAGAAACAGTCCATGAAATTGACCCATAAACAAAGAGCTTCAACTGCATTCATACCTCATTCAATTGCCTTCTGAGCTCTTCAAGCTGCCTCATTAAAAGATCCGACTCTTTCTCTGCATTATCAGCTCTACATCTCACTCGTTCAAGCTAAAAAAAACTACAGGAAATCAGAAATGCTTAAGTCACATATAACAAATTCCATGTTAACACAAAAAGCATTTCCCAATACTCACATCTATATACAATCTAGAAACTGATAGTTCTGACTCATTCTGCAAATGTGCAAGCTCCTTTTGCAGGCGATTTTTTTCCCTCTCTGTGCTTTCAGAAAGGCTCTGAAGTTTTTCCTCAAGATTTTGGGCTTTTTCTTGAGATGTAAATGCTGAAGATTCAGAAATTTTTCGCATTTCCATTTCTTTTTTTAGTTTCACCTATAATTTCAACAGATAATCATCATTTTCATGTCCGCATGATATGAAAATATTAAAAACCAATCAAGAACACAATAATCTCTCACTAAAGCATGGTGCCCTGGAAAGTTTCTTAATAGTAAATAAGGTGCTAAATGGTTTCATTTTAGTATAGGAATTGTTTCCTCTTGAAGGATAATGCCCTGTCCATCTAATGCATCTCTTCCATATCTTAAGATGTAAATTTGCCCTTCCAACAAATAATAAAAAAGTATAACAAAATGAATTTTAAATTCAACAATTTGATCATGCTGATTTTCCAATTAGACAGTGGCCTGATTTTTAAACAGTCCTGAGGCCATCTTCAAGAGTAAAGAGTGCCATGTTGAGAATACAAGGGACTTCTGTGGTGTGAAAGAGTTTTTAAATACTTAATGCTGTTTCAATTTGTATTTCCAGGGAGGGTGATTTCTTTGTTGGGTAAAGTTCGAAATATTAGAGTGGGACTTTTGTGGGACATTCCGGATGTCCTTTTCTTTCACACTTTCTAATTTTCTACATTATGCAGCCATCCTATAGTTCTACCACTTAACATAATTGGTGACAACACCTGTACCTAACCCACATAACCCCCTAACTCGTGGTATTTGTGATTTTCTTGCGTTGTTAAGGAGAGTATATGTTCTTTTTTTTCATAGTGATGACATCCTTTCATTGCATGAATCAAATGAATATGGATCTTGTCCATAGAATCTGGAGTTCCGAACACCATTTTTAAAATAATATCTTATGCATGAAACCACCAATTTCCTGTTCTTTTCCACTTTGTTGAAACAAGATAATCATATGTACCACCATCTCTGCACATTTGCCACATTATATATCAAAAGTTTATTTTCAAAATTAATGGTTCAAGTTTCTGGAAAATGTTTAAAATGGGGTAGCATAGTGAGCTTAACCATAAAAACCCATTAGTTCCCAATCTCTGCAAATACCCAGCTTCCAACAAGTGGGAGTTACTCTCTCTCTCTCTCTCTTTTGTTGAGAGATAGAGGTAAGTGTTACATTGACAAATCACCAGCTCTACAAGATTGACATAACCAAGATAATTACAAAAAAGTTTCCAACACCACCCACTTTCTCAAGGCCCATGTTTTGAATTAAATCTAATCATTAATGAAATTTTAGTCCAATTCTGATTTGAAAGCAAAAAAGAACTAGATCGGTCTTTTAAACTTATCCAACAAGAATTTGAATCAGTAGTTGTCAACAGATATATGGAAGGCTTGGATTTCATTGGGTAATACATGAGACATTAAAAAGTCAATATTGTTGAAGAAAACAGAAAACTGTGAGAACTTGGCCTACAGGAGGGAGGGAAATCCTAAGACATTGCATGTCTGATGGGCTTCTGAGTCCAGCATCCTAACTTCTCAAAAGTAATGGCAAAAGCTATCTCAAGATGAATAGATACATTTATCAAAGTTGTTGTAGGATACCAAATCCGGCAAGTAGTTTTGAGATATAGATGTTTCTTAATACAAATTCAAGAATAAATGATACCTCTAGTTCACTACAATGTTTTGCCTGTTTCTGATGTCGCTCCTGAGACTCACCAACCTCCTTTAGCAGCTGCTCTTGCAGAGCCTTTTCACGCCCTTTGGCTGCTGCAAGTTCTTGTTCCACGTAACGAAGCCGATCATGATATCTTTGTCTTTCAGATTCTGTATTTTTAAGTGGAAAAATTAACTTCATCAAAAATTACTTAACTGAGCCATGGAATTATATCAAGAATACACAAATGATCAAACTATTTCATGATGCTATAACATAATTACCAGATACAACATATAAATAAGATACCTTAATAACTTATTAGTCAATTAGGGATTAATAAAAAAGGCAGCTAGGCCCTGAGCATTGCGAACTAGGCCCGTTTAGGCCCAGACGGGGGATTAATCACCGTTTGAAAGAGATTTTTAGAACACTGACCTTAAGTTACTCATTGTCTCATTCAAGGTGGAATAAGAACTAAAATTTTGTCTACATATAGAGGTCAGCGTCAGAGCCACATTAAAAATCCTAATAAGCCCATTCCAGCTCCATCTTAAAATAGTAATCCACCATTTCTCCAGTTACAAAACAATTATTCAATATTATTCTTCCCCAATTCTATTCCCCATTCCATACTTTATTTGGGAGACGATCAGAGGCTTAGAAAGTGTGTCTCACAAAAACAACACCTCTCAAACAATTCCATTCAAACCATTGACACTGAAAACCTCATAAATGAAACAATACAAAACATCCCAATAAGCACAGAAAAAAAAAAACATTGAAATTCACGAAGCCTCTCACCACTCTTAGAAAGGTCACTGCTCAGTGCCTCCGTCTTCCCCAATTCTATAGTAATCCATCATTTCTCCAGTTATAAAATAATTATTCAATCTTATTCTTCCCCAATTATATTCCCCATTCCACACCTTATTTGGGAGACAATCAGCGGCTTAGAAACGGTATCTCAAAAAACAACACATCCATTCAAACCATTGACACTAAAACCCTCATAAATTCAACAATAGAAAGCATCCCAATGAGAATAAAAACACCTCTCACCACTCTTAGAAAGATCACTGCTCAGCGCCTCCGTCTTCGACTGATACTCGCAGACCTGCTTCTCCGCCGTATCCAACGCATCGAAAAAGTCCGCTTTCACCTACAAAAACAGTTCGGATTCAAAATAATCTACAATACATGTAAGAGTGATTGAATAAGTGGATGAAAAGGATCACCATCTGACGGCACTGATAGGTGCACATCATCTGCTCGCACTCGGACGCCGGAAGATGCTCCTCCTCCGGCGGGTCCTCGTAGATGACGAGGCGGCGGTCGGAGTCCGGGGTGGCGGCGACGACGATGGCGCCGGAGGAGGAGGCGGGGGCGTCGATCGAAGGCTCTTCGAGCCTTCGCTTCCTCGGCGGGGGAGTCCTCAGCATCATCTCGTCCTCTTCAAACCCTCTCTCTCTCTCTCTCTCTCTCTCTCGGCGCGATTTGGGGAAGAACTGTGAGAGGAGTTTCAAAAAAGGGTCCCGTAAACCATCTTAATTTTAAAACTAATTACGTAGAAGTTCATGTCTCTTTTGAAAATAACAGCTTTGAATATTATTTAACTGAAATATGTATGTATGAAGATATTATAGTAAAACTGTTTGGTTATAAGATTATAAAAGCAGCTTCTTGCAAACGCAAAAGCTATACAATCGTACAATCAAACGCATGTTTGGTAACACAGTTGAGGGTAATTCTATTTTTTAATTAATTTTTGTCATCTGGAAATACAGATTGAAAAGTAATTTTTGAAATAAATCTGTTTTTTAAGATGATTTTAGACCTTGAATTTTATTGGGATACTGTTTTTAAATTCAGGAATCAATATGTGAAAGCAATTGATGTTGGGCAGAGAAAGTTATTTTTCAATTCAAAAACACGATTCCGACAAAAAAACGTTTTTTTAAGCTTTTCAAAACACAGATTTCGATGAAAAAATTAAAAGGAATTCAGCTTCTAATTCTGAATAAAGCTGCCCCATTTAGCTATACGATTGTAGCCTTTTAAAAAGCAGAAGTTGCCCCAAACGTGGAACCAAACGGGGTAAGCAAAAAGCTCAAACATGTTACCAAGGGGTTTTAGAAAGCATGCTTAATTAGAAAGTTACTTTTTTAATTAAGCATCCGTTTGAATACACATATTGAAAAGTAGCTTTTGAAATAAAGTTGTTTTTTAAGATGATTTTGACTTTGACTTTTATTGTGATGTTTTTTTTAATTCAATAATCAATATTTGAAAAAAGGATGTTTGACAAAGAAAACTATTTTTAAATTCAAAAAATCAATGTTCGACAAAGAAAACTATTTTTAAATTTAAAAAATCAATTCCGACCAAAAAGCTATGTTTCTGAGTTTTTCAAAACACAGATTTCGAGGCAAAAATTAAAAGAAATCTAGCTTCCGATTCTGAATTAATCTGTCCCGTTTGGCTGCACGATTTAAGCTTTTCAGCTTTTCAAAAAGCGAAATCCGCCCTAATCGTGCAATCAAACGGGGTATAATTTTTGGTGAAAAGATGTTACTTCTTAAAAAGACGCAAAAAATGCCCTTTCCAGAAATTAAAATTTATTAAGCACTTTATTTAAAATCTTATTTTTCAAATGTGTTTCCAAATACCAGTTTGGATGTTTTTTGTTATGCATTGTTTTTTTTGGGGGGGTTTAACATTTACATCCCTACAAACATAAATAATCTTATATAAGTCTTTGTCAAAGTTGGAGCACACGTACAAATCTCAAAAAACTCACAAAAACCTAATTATCATCCATGAGTGAAATTTTCATCGAAATTTAACAGAATATTCTCATAATAGTCAATTACCATATACGTACATAGACATTACAGTTCCTATAAACAATCATAAATATAAATGAATCCACGCAAAAAACCAAATTACATTTATATAACTTTTGTATTTTTTCATCTTCTACCTCGACATTGTTTGAATGGGTTAGAAAATTATGGATAATTTAATTGTTTCATGGTATGGGTTAGACTTAACTAAAGTAGGTTAAATCATGGTTAAATTTTGTTGACTATAAGGATCTATATGAATTTTTGTAGGTTTTCAAGGACTTGTACGTCTACCTCAACTTTGACAGAGATTTATATAGGGATTACCCAAGTTTACAATGATGTATATGTCATTAAACCCCCTTTTTTTTTTTTAAGTAAATGGTACGCATGCAATTGCTCTCAAATTTTATAGATAAGAGAGAACGCTCAAAAGGAAATACAAAAAAAAAATTAAACAAAAACCAAATTGGTCCATCCTACAAACAAGAAAAGGGAAAAATTCAAATAGCCCCTTGTAAATCCATATAACCCTCTAGCTTTTCTTAAAGTTCATATAACCCCTTGAAAATACCTATATAAATCCAAATAACCCCCTGAGTTGAAACTTCTATTAACAGATGATAAATATTATTCCATTTTATTGACCCTAAGTGAAAACACAATATACTAAAAACCTCAATAAATTTGTTAAAAATGTGAAAAATCTTCTGTATATAACTATTTTACCCTTCCAGATAGATTATCAAACCCTATTCGGATGGATAAAATCGTCATTTATAGAAGATTTTTGCATTTCTAACACATTGTAAAGGTTTTTGGTATACTATATTTTAACCAAGGTTAATCAGACTAAATATTCACAAAATAATCATAATTTGTCAACAAAAAATTAAATCGGGGGGCTATTTGGATTTACATAAGTGTTTTCAAGAAGTTATATAAATTTTAGGAAAAATCAAGGAGTCATATGGATTCAAAAAGTTTACATGGGGTTATTTGATTTTTCCTAAAAGAAAAATACGAAAAAAAGGCACCTACAGAGCGCCCTTTTCGTTATTAGGACAGCAACGGCATCAGTTTTAGCTAAACTAGCATACGGTGGTCATCTTCTTTTTTCTTTTAACAGAATTCATTTCTTTTATGGATATGATAATTATCTCATACCTTTCATATTTTTATCCTCGTATCAGTCTTTACCCAAAGCCAAATACCATAATTTTAAAATCCAACTCTACACAAATAACATCCTCAAAAACCAAAATTCCTAGAACTAATGAAATTTTCACAACATATGCTACAATTATATAGTAATTTTTACTTTATTCTGAACTACAATATTATAATAATTCATTTACAATCACTATGAACTTTAGATCACCCATATATGTCATACAAAACCAACCAATCGGTCATATGTCGACAACATTCCAACAACAAGATTATTCACTAGATCCCAGTCAAAATGCATTTATCACTGAGGTATTTGGAAACAGGTTTGAAAAGTAGTTTTTCACTTAAAACTACTCTTAAAATTATATTACCAAGAAGTATATTTTTGTTATATTTAAGAAAACCTCAATTTTTTCTGTTTATAAATAAAAACTATTTTTTTTTCCTTATAAAATTCAGGATCGTTTGGGCACTTGAAAACATGTTTAGATTATATATGATTCCTACAAAAGCATAATCATCCAAACATATGTCCAAGCACTACGTTTTTATCATGACATTCTAACAATATTCAATTCAGATATATGAAGATCGATATGTATTATATTAAATTACATTTTATATTAGGTATAAATAATTCATGTTGAATTTTAAATATTTGAGTTTTTTATTTGTTATTTTAAAAATCCAAAAACAAGTATACAAGAATCAATAGAAATCTACTTGTAAAAATCTACAAAAGTAAGTTAAATTCTATGAGAGTCAATATTTGAAAGTCTATAAAAGTCTTTAAAAGTTCATGAGAGTCAATATGTGAAAATCTGCAAAAGTCTGTGAAGGTCTATAAAAGTCTTTGAAAGTCGGTCTGTGAAAATCTGAAAAAGTCTGTGAAAGTCCATAAATAGATCTGTGAAAGTTTGTCTATGAGAGTCAATATTTTAAAGTTTTTGAAAATCTATAAAAGTTTGCAAAGTCTATAAAAGTTCATCACTTAAATAATGTCCACAGAATCCATCAAAGTCTGTATCGACCCCCCCCCCCCCCCCCCATTAATACAACTTTGCTACATTTTTAAACCTGGATTACAGTGAAAGGCCCTTAATAGGGAATGCATATATATAATTTCTATTATTCAAAAATGATCGTCTGTACAATCAAAACATTCATACAAAATTATACAAAGAAACAAGAGTATGCTGTACAGACTGAAGAGGACTCCGAATGCGATCATTTTGTAGGCCATCCATTTTCTTCTTCGCTTGCGTACTATGTGCGTATCTGGCTAGTACACGTGGAGCCTGTTACTGCCTGTCAGGGAACATGAGAAGTTATGTTTAGAGAATTTAGAGATAGAAAAGCTGCTCCTTTTTATACTTGGGAGATTTCCCAGTCCAAGTCAAATGAATCATCAGGCACATTTCATAGATTTTTTAATACAACCTTATAATGATGGTATTCAGGAATGTGTAGTGTGCTAGGGTGTCTGATATTCCTACTAATGTAGGGATGATACACACTGTATAACATACCCTGGTTACTGGGTCTCATATATATATATAAATAACCATACAAATTTAAGAATCTCAAATGGTGAAAGATCACAATTCAAACAATCAACTGCAATTCTGGAAATAAAATCTCCTCAAACCAATCAAACTTGCTTAGAAAATTGAACCACTGAACAGTAGTTTCATATACACAGAGAAGCAGAATCAGAATCTGGGAAATATCATTTCTCACATGTCTCTGTGCAATCAATCTCTTCTTCTGAAAAAAAAAGAGATCAACTATGTAAAAATTTTGCTGCTATTCAGAGAAGATTAAATTCAACTTCTCCCCCCCCCCCCCCCACCCAATCCCAAAAAAAAAAGTTGCTATGATTCTATCTATGTTTAGAGAGAGAATGGGAACCTGATATGATACAGTTTCGGCTGTGCTACTCATCCGTACCACCGTCGATGGGGGCTTTTGGGACGTGCTTCTCAACGAGTTGGGCGAGGGTCGCGTTGAGCTTCTTCTCGAGCTCAACTTCCTCTTCAAGATGCCTCTGCCTCATCTTCAACTTCTTGTTTTTGTATTCCTCAACGATCCTGTCCCGCTCCGTCTCATACTCCTCGATGTCCTTCGTCTGCACTTCGATGAATTTTGCAACCTCTACTTCCCTATAGTACATATTCGGCAAGTGTTTCATGTCCATCCATAAATCATACGGGATAAGTACGATAAAAATATGGAGACAATTATAAATGTATTATGTCATTAGTATGACAAATACATGCAAAAAAATTCTACGTTGTTGTGAATGCCGTGATGACAATTAGGAATAGCTTTTAAATCATAAAGAATGTGATAAATCATTCAAACTAAATACCCACATTCTGAATGGACCATACACACAATTTAACATGTACATGTTCGGCTAATAGGTACGCATGGTCTCCAATTGTATTACTTTTCCGAACATTCGTAGAAGTTTGGTTGAAGTCACTCTGCAAACCACCACCAATGGACTCTAGCTTTGCATCATTATGATAAACAATTCTATATGTGCAATGAGTTTGGCTTAAATGCTATGACGACAATTAGGATCAGTTTTTTAAATTATGAAAAATGTGTTCCATCGAAATAGATACCTAGATTTTGAAAGTATTAGACACACAATTCAAAGAATAGAAGTATGTTTGGCTTACTTCGTGAATATTGCAAAATCACTAGAGATAATGACACTGCAAACAACCACCAAGGGACTATAACTTTGCATCAATATGATCAAATGATTCTTATTTACATAACAAGTTGAAGAATAAAAAACTAAATGTAATGCAAAAGTTCATTCATAGACTGTCAAGTTGAAGTGCATTACTTGAGTTGGCGATCTTCATTGCTTCCAGAATCCGCATCAACTTGCTTCGCGTTGCGATCATCCTGTAGCAATTTCTCAAGCATCTGTTCCTTCTCCTCCATGGATGTGTGGATTTTCTCCAACTGGTTCTTGAAAAAGCTCTCTTGAGCGTCCATCTAGAATCGCAAAACAAACACAAATGTTACCAGAGAAGGGGAAAAAAGAAGGTCAAAAGAAAAAGAAGATAAAATGATATGGTCCTTGCTTTATTACCTCTTCCTTGTGTTCTTCATGTTGAATCTTGGATCTCAGCCTCACGAATTTGTTCTCTTCTCTGGTTTCCTTCAGTCTCTGACTCAACACTCCAACATCCGCTTTTAAAATATCTGAAGTCAACTTTTCTTTAGCGTAGCTTTTCTTATAGAAAGACAGGAGCTGAGTATCTTCACCCATTTGCCTCATAGGTCCCGAAACCTTTTCATAGTATGATACCATATCAAACTTCAACCTTGATTTGCCTACACATATATTGTTTATCAGTAATTTCCTCAAGTAATCCATAAACTATAAAATTATTAGAGAAGAATTTATAAATGTTGACTCAAAAAATTTGGGGAATTTAATTTCAAGTATTTTTTCAACTCCTCATTTTTTTTAGGTCCCTAGTTTTTCGGGCACATGTAAACACCCCCACTAAGTGCATTGTTTCCAAGTCCTTCCCTTTCCTTTCCATTCTTATATACATTGTTATGCACTCCGCATACGCTGTTAACTTGTACATTTTGACCTATCCGATGTACACTGTTATACATCCATATACGCTGTTAAATCTCGTACATTGATATTCTTGCACAGTGTTACATAACCTACACAAGTGGACAATATTTGGACGGAAGGACCTACAAAAAAATATCACTATTAACTTAGGGGTGTTTTCATATGCTCAAATGGTTGAGGAACCTAGAAAATACAAGGGATTTAAAAAATACTTGGAATTTTTTTAATTAACTTCCCAAAATAATTTTGCAAAGAAAAGGCATGCATAAAAAAGCCAAACCTTGAGAGTGCTGATTGAAAATATCCAAATCTTCTTTGGTAGCCATATAGCCGTAAAGTTGACGATTTCCACCTGGCAAGAAGAGCTGCCGGCAGCGGTCCCATGCATCTCTATCTGTTTCCTGCTCAGCAAAATGCTCGTGGAGGCGCTTGGACTCCAGATAACCAATCGCTGAAGCCTCAAAAATCAAGACGCTCATCCCACGGTGACCATGAGGA
Organism: Acorus calamus; assembly: GCA_030737845.1. NCBI lineage: Eukaryota > Viridiplantae > Streptophyta > Magnoliopsida > Acorales > Acoraceae > Acorus > Acorus calamus. The sequence goes on from CM060876.1 coordinate 1,182,072, forward strand.
CCATATGAATGTCGAGCTTTTACTGCTGGATACATGTGGAAATATTCAAGCAACTCTTCATTACCCATGCCTAGCCACTGCCAATAAGGAAATCGAAGAGGTTGAATAAATTTCTAAGTTGGGATTTCACAAAAGTGCATGTACGGTCAGTTTGGAGAGCACAGGGCAGCACATGCTGGTGGGAGAGCACAGGGCAGATCACTCATCTCCCCTTGGTTCCCCATTAGTTGGACCCATCACACCTCCCCTTCCTCACAACCCCCCCCCCCCCACTAGTTTATACTTGTTGTATCTTTAAGTCTCTATCTTTACGTTCTTCTTATATTCGGACTTGTAACTACGATCTAAGTAATGAAATTGTGGTAGCACCGTCTACCTTGTCTCAAAAAAAAAAAATGGTCAGTTTGGAATCCATATAGTATAGAGAGACCACTTCTGCCCCTGTTTGTTTCAGGAATGAGAGAGTCGATAAGGTGAGAAAAGCTTATTCCTTAAAAACACATGTTCATTTAGTTTAAATAAAGTGTAATAATTATGCTTGAATAAATTAGAATAAATCAAGATAATTATACCCGCAGAGGTATGTATAGTCTATTCCTACTCAACATTTATAAAAACATCCAAATAATACAAAACACAATAGAAATATATCAATACCGAGAAAGGAATAGCAACCAAACATTAAATCATCTAAATTTCCTCTATCCCTGTATAATTATTTTATACATAGACAAGCTATTAGCAAACCAAATGGTGGGCTAGAGAAAATCCAGGGAATCAAAATAAAATCAGCAATATAGACTAGCCCAACCAATCCCAATTCCCAACCCAAACACAGAGGTCTAAAGAGAAATCACAGAATATAAAACAAATCATGAATTATAAAAACAGGGAAATATTACCTTATCATTTTCACCCCGTTTAAGTAGGGTATTCATCACGACAACCATAGGAGGCCAAACTATTTCATGATCTTTCATCAATTCATGAAGGCCCTTCCATTTACCAAATGCTTCGCTGGTTGGTAGAACCGATGTCCCCCTATTATGCAATTCCTCCTCCAAAAGTGAGGCGAGTTCACGGTGAAGCTTCACTCTCTTGGATCGCTTTGTCTTTGCGTGTGTCATCAAAGGCTGGAGGCCATTGTACCAGTCAATGGCACCTGGACCATTATGACAAGCTGGGCAATGCCACTGCCTCGTGGAACCATTGATCTGATCCACGGTCAAGTCGTCCAGTGATTCAAAGAAAGAATTAAGCCACCTGTTCTTCTTTCGCGTTTGAAAACTCTTTTGACTAACGTCAGAATCATAGTCATCACTGAAATCATCATCATCATCCAAAATGTCATCCTCATCCGCGTCTTCGTCCTCATTGTCAATGTTGTCTTTCTCCATGCTCCCCTCAGGTGATATTTGCTGAGGAGCATTTGAACCATTTCTGGCTTTCCAATTCCACCCACGCTGCAGAGGTGGAGCCACGACAAGTGTTGGTGCGGGATAGTTTGACTCTGAGTTACTCTTAGGAGGTGGAGGTCTAGCATTTCCTCTTCCAGCCGGCCTTCTATTGTCAACATTTTGAGTTCGGTTATTACTGGGGATTCCCAGGCTAGATGGCCTCTGTTGAGCTTCTGAACGACCCTGAGCTCTAGGAACAGAATCATAAGACCCCCATGATTTGTTGCCGTCAGATCGCTTCTTGTTTTTCTTCCCAGCGATTTCCCAGTTTCCATCATGTGCAGAATCTGAATCTAAGTCAACATCTGCCACGTTATGGGTTGGTTGGTCCAGTTTTGGGATATTATTTCCAGAACCTGAGTTGTCGGTGCCTTTAAATGAATTAGCAGCACCGGTGACAGAGGGTCTGCCCCTGCCACTACCACCTTTCTTTGAATTCATTTTGTCTATGCAACGACCCCCTACATAACCATTCAGGAGGAAAGCCCATAAGTTGAAATTCCTTGTTTATGTCTAGCACATTCAAGCAAATAGAATTTACAGTTACAAACTCTACTCCTGCTTTTCAAAAAAAAAAAAAGAAGCTCTATTCCTGCTTAGCTTTGAAACACTTCGAATAAAGAACCCCTGAAAAAATATCTTTGTTTCTAGCCAATAAACATCTATAATCTCCAGGCACAAGTTACCACTCTTGACCACTTTTGCTTTGAATATGCTTCAAATAATCAATTTAATGCCCTTAAACATGCATCTTTCAATTCAAAAACAGTGATCATGAATTCAATGTAAAACTAAACAAAATTCCACCTGCACGGATACCATGAAACATGGTTCCTAACATCCCCACATTGAAGGCCAGCTGCACAAATACCATTTGACATGGTGTCCTAACTCCCCACATTGAATGGTAGAACACAATCTTAGAAAATTATTTTCTAACGAAATCCTATTTAGCAAATGATTTTTTAGAAGTAATAATTTTAAAATTTCCATTACAATGACCTACATCCATATCAAAAGATATAATTCTCTACCCAAGTTTTCCATGCAAAATTATAAAATTATACACAAATTTACTCAAAACTTTATAAATTCATCGAGGATTTCCCAAAAAATTGCAAACATCTCTCTTTCTGATCAGATAGATAAAAAGAGGGTAAGATATAAAGAACCTATCCAAATAGGGAAGCTAAATTCTCTTCACTGCAAAAGACTAACAAAATCCAATCCACTTCAAACTATATTAAAAAAAAAACCATAGTCTACTCTGCAATCAAAACAGAGCAAAGTATTTGTTCCTCTGTTTTCATGTGAAGTAAACACATTACCAAAAAATCACTGGAAAGACTAAAGATTTACCATTCTTGCATATAATCAGAGAGAAATAAAGGGACATATCTTTTGTTTTTCGAGACCAAAACTTCACAAAATCATCTGATCAGAAAAACAAGAGATATAGAAAGATACATCTATGCATTAATTGTAATACAATACAGTAACCGATCCCTAAAAAAATTAAAAAAATAAATAAAAATTAGTTAACATTCAAAGTCAAAACTTTACGGAAACATTCAAACAAGAACAGAATCCCAAAAGCGAGTTCATTTAAAGAAAGAAAAAACTCCAAAGAATCATCAAAGAAATCGTTAACACAACCCGATCAGACAAAGAACCAAAATCAAAGATCACTCAGAAAGTCAGAATCGATCAAGAAACAGAGACCTCACCAGTCGCTTTAGTGAACCGATGACGTCAGGCATCTGAGCTGCCGTCGATCGCCGCGAATTCGCCTGAGAAGGCGAACGAGAGTTTCAGTGAGTGACAGACAGAAATGAAAGTGAGAGCTTTCTGGAGCGGACTTGGTATTTATAGGATGAAAATGAAATTGCACAAAAGGATGAAAATATCACTTTCCATTTGGTATGCCTGACTATAGCCCCCATTTGATTCGAGAATAGGCCCGGAATAAATGAGAATTAGCCATAACAACTTCAAAAGGGTGTTTAGAAGGCTGAAATAAATAAGAACTTGTATGTCAGAATTAATTGATATAAATTGATATATGGATTTCAGTCAGCCCTTGGAATTAAGTTATTTTAGGTTATTCAGCCTAAAGAATATGCGGGTTCACTATCAAATCAACTATCTTCATTTCTTATAAATCAACTGTCATCATTTTTCACCTTTTATCAATCTTATACACCTGATTCACATTTTATCCAAACAATAACACTTTATTAATACATTTCCCAACGAGAATAATTCAAATAATAACCAAACAAAAAAATATTTTATTTTTATTTATATTAAAATAGTTATGAATCTTAAAATAACTTAATTATCTATACAAACGGGGATTTAGAGTTTTGGAGGTCTATCCTATATCCATATTGCTAGCAGTCTTGTGGAACTTTTTCTTGCTCCCCAAGAAAACCTTCCCCCACCACATTGAAATTGAAGGGAAAAACACAACCAGTGTTTTGAGCCTCTATTCACTCTCTTTTCCTTGCTCCCCAAGAAAACCAACCAGAAAACATTTAAAAGAATCACCAGATACCTCTATTCTCAGTGGTCACTTCACCTCCTTTTCTCTTTATCTGACTTTCCTACATAACTCTCCTTTTCGCTTGGGTCCCCCATCCCCATGGGTTTGCATCCTCTGTGATAAAAACATAGATGCCCTCTGAAGTAACCACCCACTAGGCAGTGCAAAAAATTATATTCACATTTTAATAGACTATTGTCTATAAAAAATTATGTTCACTTTTTTAATATTCTCACCTCCTACGTGACAGTCTATTATAGGCTGCCATGGAGATTTCTTGTCTTTGACACAGGAAATCCCAACTCCTCTCGTATAGCTTCTCCTTGGCTTCATTTTTTGAATCAACGGTACCCCTTAGCAAACAGACTCCTTATGTAAAACCTAGCCCCCTTTTGAAGTGAAGTGGTAGAGGTTTGCTCCATTTTTGTCACGCCTTAAGCATGTTTAGTTCGAGAATAAGCCCGGAATAAATTATAATTAGTTGGAATAATCTCATTATAAATGTTTGGATGACTGGAATAAATGAGAATCTATAAGCTAGAATTAACTAGTATAAAATGATATATGGATTTCATCTACCCACTAGAATTAAGTTATTCGAGGTTATTCAAATCAAAAGAATATATGGATCCTCTGTCGAATCAACTGTCATCACCTCTTATAAATTAACTGTCATCATTTTTTTATCTTTTATAAATCTTTATCCATACTTTATTCACATTTTATACAACCAACAAAAACTTTATTATTACGTTTCTCAATTATAATAATTCAAAACACAACCAAACACAAAATCATTGCATCCTTATTTATACTAGAATAGTCATGAATCTCATAATAATTTAATTTTCAAACCAAACATGGGTTAAGAGTAGTCGTTCCCAAGGTGTGACACATGGATGATACCAAGTATGTCATGATAAGAGTAAATCATAAATAACAGAGGATTGAAGCACAATAGATAATAGCGGAAGAGTATAGAGTATATACATATATGAACAACACAAGGTCAAGAAACATATAACAGTGGCCCTCAAAATAATATACAATTGTCATCCCATGTGAACATAGGTCATAGTTACAAAAGACAATAAAACACATGCCAACATCGACAACAAAACACCTGGTTAGAAAAGACCACAGAAAAGGTGACAAACTCTAGCCTCACCAGAAGGCGCACAAAACATTCAACATCACCTAACTCACTGATCATGTCCATTGCCACAAAGTCTTATTTACAACATCAAATGCAGTCTTATATGCTTTGTTATCTATCGAACAAGACATATACTTTCTTAGATGAAATATGTACCTTATTAATTTTTTTAAAATTTCCTAAAATTGGTTCATGCTATTTGAAATGAAGCGATATACACTTTTCATAAAAAAACATATAACTTTTTAGACGAGGTGTACTATTTTTTAAAAATTAAAACACGTGAAGACTATTCGTGAAACTGCATTTGGAATTATCCCTCACATTATTCTTCGTGTTGATAGTAAGTGATGTTGGATATATTTTAATTATGATCCAATTTTCAGAATATTTTATTATCTTATCAATTTTGGGAATTACACTTTCATGGTCATTATTTGAATTAGTATATATTTTATTACTTATCATTTTTAGTAGTTACAATTGTGTTTCCTCTCTGATCTATATAATGGCCTTCCAAATATGGTGCTAAAAAATATACTCAGAAAAAATGAGAGAAAAGAAAAAGATAGAAATACATCAAGTTCTTCATTGCGAATTTCTTCCATAAAAATTTCTATTCCGGACATTGACACTACAAGAATTTGGTTTGAAGACTCCACTTGATTGCATCTCAAATAGCCGATAGAATCTCACAGGTTGAGTTGCATATCAAAAACGAATCATGTCGGTGAAACTCCGTGTGTATGTAGAATATATTCCTTTTAATGATAACATCTCATATGCGTTTCTCAATCAAGAGATTCCAACCCCTTACTCTTTATTTTGTTATTTTTGTATAATTGATTTTTAATATGTTATTTCTCCATAATTATTGATTGTTGAGATAAAATATTTTTCCACAATTTCTGAATATATTTCTAACAGGTGGTGTTAAGGGCGAGAGATGAAAAGAAGAAAGATGAGTGTGAACATGGTGTAATGAAATGTGAGGTGAAATGCAATAAGAGAGGGTAGAGAAATAGAGGTGTATAGGGTGGTGCACATAAGCATGCATGGGTGAATATTGTGAAAGGATAATGACATGTATAATGTCTTTTTTAGTCCCAATTTCAGTCCACACACTTTTTTATTTTCTTTAAATATAGTATATATTATCTATTGAGATATATGTTTTTATAGAAAATGAAACATATATTCTAATGAATTGTATGGATTAATTTATGGAAAACGTGAAATTTTTTTAACAATGTATATACCTTGTCATTGTGAATATACGACGCTAACAAAAAAATATATGGGACAAGAATTGAGACTGAAAAGGTGAGGTTGATATGTGAGATGAAACATGGGGAGAGAGTGATGCATGCATAAGAGCATCCTTAATCTTATACCCAAATATTTACTCAAACTTAAATTTGAGTAAAAATCACATAAAACCCTCTCCAACCATTTACCCATACCCATACCAAATAAAGTTTTTACTCAAATATTTACCCAAATCAAGGGAGACTTAAATCTTTACCCAAAATTTTAACTTTTTTTTTCCTTTATCTCCACATTTTCTTTTAATGTGACATTTTTTTCATTCATCTCCACCTTTAGGTTAATTATATTAGATGTTTTCCCACCCCCAAAATTTTCACCATTTTTTGAAATCCAAAATAATAAAAAGTGGTATTCTTTCTTAAGTCTTCATGTTTGTTTTTTAATTTCTTATTTTTACTCTAATAAAAAAAATTAATTTTATTTTTTTTAATAAAAATGGATGATAATAATAATTATTTTGAAGGAAAGAAAAATTGAGTAGTAAAAATGTTTGAGGAAAGGATTTTGAAAATGTTTATAAGAAATAATTAGAAGAAGATGTGAAATTTTTAAAAGATTTGAATAAAACACAAAGTGATGGTTAGAGGCACATCATATCAAATCAAGTTTTTACTCAAATTTTAAGTAAAATTTGAATATAGATTTGAGTAAGAGCTGAAGATGGCCTAAATAGTGTGAGAGAGATTGGTTGTTTGCTCATTTGTGAAATATTAAAATGTTGACAAATTATTATATTTGGACCAAATGTTGAACAGATTCAGATATTACCATGGATAAGTAAATTGAGTCTTCAGCCCATCAAAATGGAATATCTATAATATTTTCACAACAAATGATGAAGCAAGTATTCAGATGAATTACATTTGTTTTTACTTTATTCTATATAGAGTATATATTCTATTACCCCCCGTTTGGGGTGGAGCATAAACGTCGGATAGGGGAGAATACAGTAGAATAACCCCCAAACAGCTGTTTGTTTGACAAGAATAAACCTTGATAGTTATGTCTGGATAAGCTAGGATAAGGGCTGATAATTATTCTCAGAAAAAGCTAGAATTGCTTATCAGGGCTTATCTATACCAATGGATAAAAATACCCGTATTTGTCATTTTAAAAAATTTATCTTACCTAACACTCTCTGCACACATTCCAAAAAACTATCACATCTATCATATCACACACACATATCTCATACTTATTCCCAAACACAAATAATTTATGCAGGGGTATAATTGTCATTTAAAAAGTCATAAACTCTTATTCATCTCTTATCTACCATTTATCCTTACTTTATTCAAGGTGAACCAAACAACAAAAAGATCAATTTTACATTTTCCAATGAGAATAACAGAAAAGACAACCAAACAAAAATTTACCTATTCAATATGGATAGTTATCTATCCCAGTATAGCTATCAAGGGCGAATAACCTTATGTCACACCCCAAACGGGCCCTTAGAGACTTCACCTATGGAGTCAGTATTGCATTAGATTGAAACCACGCCTTCTTAAATCCTTGATAGCCCAATCCAACTTAGGCCTCGATTTGAAAATGGTTTGGGCATTAACTTTTCTTAAAAACTGAATTTTAAAAATTGAGTTTGCAGGAAGCCGCCTCTCCACTAACTTGGAAAAGCTAGCTTTTGATAAAAAAAAATTTTAAATGTATTTGCAGCTTTTAAACAAGTTTGGAGAATTTAACTTCTTGCAAACTCAAAAGCACCCTAAACCCGTTTCCAAACAGCCCCTTAATTAGTCCATTTCAAACCAAGCCAACCTGATAATCTATGTCTTAAACTTAACTAATACTATAGTGCAACAAATAAGTATTGAATTTGGAAACAATATAGCTGCTGCTATACTTTTAATTGCTACAATCAATAATTGGAATTCAATTAATATGTGGATGAGTTTAGTCACTGTATTATGATGGGTAGGTTAAAATATGGAAAATAATTTAATTTATTATATAAATGTAAAGAAATGTGTGGGAGGGAACTATTGGATTATTCAAAAGATTGGGAGATGTATTATGGAAGTAGTAGACTAGTAGTATTGTGGTTTAGAGTATGTACACTTTAATTTGTTTCCTTTTATTTGATTATTATTTTGTCAATTGTTTTTATTTGCTTGTAGATGGTAAACTACTTATCTACTCTCTTAGCACCAACTTGTTTTGGGAATAAGATGGTGGATAAAATAGGAATAGGTTTAATTATAAAAAAAGGTCTGCTTAATAAATTGTAATAGTTATACATTGATAAGTTTATTTCTATTATTCCTAATATTTCTAATTATCCATCCAAAATCATAACTATACTCTAATAATAGCAATCAAATATAAAATCATCTTATTCTCTGTTAGAATTTGGTGACCAAAAATACATTGGAATGAGTTGTAACCGACCCTCTAATTGCATTCATCATTTTAAGGGTTTATTGCATGCATGAATGGTAATTAATGCATGAGTTACAAACGAAATCATTGCATGCATTTTTGAGATTTTAATTATCAAATGAGTGTTTAATGGCTGATTTAATTGTACGAGACGTTTTGCTTTTGGTTCCTTGTGTATATAAAGGATCATATGTCTCATTTGTGAATAATGAATCAACATGTGAAACACATATTCCTAATGCATGTATCACTTTTGTCTCCTATGTGAAGAGAGTGTAACACAGAGTCCTTTTTTCTCCCTCTACTATACAATCTAGGGTCTTCATCATCCACTGTTTGGTTGAGAGAGAGAAAGAGATAGAACTCGGATGAGTTTATTATTGTTAGATAATCTATCTTTCCCATTCCACATTTTTCTATGATCCGGGCGTCTGAAAGGATCGCAGTCTGTTCACCGTGGTTCTTCCGTAGCTCGCACCCCGGAAGAACAAAACCAGTTGTGGTCGTATCTCTCAGTAGTAGGAACCATTCAACCCTGGGCGTGAGGGGGCCTTATTCACCGAGAACAGAGTGTCTTCACTCGCTTCCACATTTTCGATACACTTTTCTAATCCCTATCTCATTTTATTTCATGCTTTTATAATATATTTTAGAGTATGCATGATTTAATATATATTTGACATCTATATTCTTGATGTGATTATTATAAGAATTTGTGTTAAGCCTTATATTTGATTGTCACGCACAACATTCTCATCCATGCAGCTTATTTTACCATTTTATGTCCAGATAAACTATCCACGAGTCAAACAGTAGATCAGAGTCTTCCTATCCCACTTTAGTTAAGAGAATCAAACAGAAAGAAGAATGGAATTATTATTAAAACTCACTGATCAGACAAATTAAGGTTAATTTTATTCCAATTATATATCTACTGCTAAAGAGTTAATTTAATGTTTTGGGTTATTAAATTATATTGTCCAGTGACAACAAGGATCCCATTGACCCGCATTTTCCATGGTTCATTCAATAACATATATTAAATCTATGAGTTTTGCTACATAGGCCCCAGAATATAAGCCTCATTCGTAGGCCCCATGAGGTGTCAACTTTTCATTGGCTGCTTAGTTTAATTTTACAAAATGACAAACAAGCAAATGACTAAATTACTCCCATTTATGAAACACACCGTCACCCACGATTTCTGCCTCATTTTCCATTTTTTTGCTTCGTCTTCCCGTCCCTCTCGGCATTTTGAAAACGAAAAAAAATTAGGGTTTCCTAAAACCATCATCCGTTCGAAAATCACTCCGTCCATCGATTCCCCTTCGGCAAAAATCAGTCGTGGAAACCTTAAACTCGACCGCGTGATCAGAAGAACATCTAATTCGACGTATTTCTTGATCTGGTGGATCAAAACTCTGCAAAAAAATGGGTACGCAAAATTTTTGAGTTTTTTTTAATCTTTTGACATTTCGACAACTATAAATGGTGAATGTGATTTTTTTATTGTTACATTGTATAATAAGCAGGCTATATATTTGATATTTGATGATTTTGGGTTTTTGTGTGTAACGCATTTAATCATTCTATCAAACAAAAAAAAACGTGACACTGTAGATCTATTAACATTAGTTTTTTATATTCAGTTACATGTTCGAATCGTATAATGTTTTATTATTGAAACCCAAAAATTTCATTAATGTAACTAACAAATGTATTTTAGTCTTGATTAGTGTGTATTTGATGGTATTCTTATATTTAAGTTACATATAAGAGTTGTAAATAGTATCAATAATGTTTCTAAAATTTATGATTAATGTAACTGAGAAAATGAATGTAATTCCAAAGGGGTGTGTGTATGCCATGATATATATATGTAGTAGTATTGTTGGGTTTCCTTATGAATCAGATGCCTTATGTGTTTTCCCAACCAAAATAGATTGTGTGACTGACTTAATCATTATGATGTTGTATAATCGTGACTGTCAAATAATAGTGTAACTAATATGAATGATGTAGTTGTTCAAAATGTGGCTGCTTTGAGTAGTGGATGCAGAAAATGTAACTAAATTAACTATTCAATAATGTAACCCATCAAGTATTATTCTTTTTAACTTTATGAAAACAGATACTATTATGATATTATTCTTTGTTAATTAAAATGTGTCAGTAATGTACAAAATGTAACTAAATAATTTTTCAGATGACAGAGTTCATAAAGTGCTTCGATTGGATAAGGGAGGGCAAGATCGTATCCATGAAAAATTCACCTCGACAACCCCAGTTTTCGTAAGTATAATAATTAGAAATGCATGTTTCATATTGAATATATCAAAAAAAATTTATATGTACTGTATTTTTTAATATGCAGGATGGACTAAGGCGCAGTTATCGTTAGTATCATGACACAACATGCACTGTATCAACAAATAGAGGCAACCATCACAAAGGATGAGTTGACAAACATAAGAGCACGTCTCATCAAAGAAATCGTGAATGACTATCCCAGGACATATCCCAGGACATACACTGAAGATCACATGGTCTTATCAATGGAATTTGATGACTGAGTTCCAGTAGCTTCTCATGTTAGAATGAAATTTTTTTGTCATTTGTGTAAATGAAAAACAAAACTAATTCAGATGTATATTGGTGTGTATGAAAAAAGACAAGTTGAACTACTTTTTGGTTGATTATTGGTTATATACTGGATCTGGTTCAACCAATATGTGCATTAGCTCATAAGTTTATCAAATTTTGAATTGCAACTGCTTCTACATTTCTGAACAATGTAACTGTATTATTAATGAATGTAACTAGCTTTTATTAAATGTAACTAGTTTGACAAACAATGTAACTAAAATATGAGTATTTCCATCCACTATCAAATTACATAAGAAGGAATTCACTTAACAGACAATGTGCCTAAAATATGAGTATTGTCATTCACTATCACATTACTTAAAAATGAATTCAACATAACTAGACAATGTAACTAAAATATGAGTATTGTCATCCACTATCGCATTACATAAAAATGAATTCAACATAAAATGCTGCGGAACATGTCTAGCAGAAAGGAACATAATGCTATAAGGAGGAATACACAAAGATAAAAAGATGAAGAATATCAAAATGCAGTAGATGCAACAGCTTCATCAACATTCTGTGTGTCACACCTTTCTAATTGTAATTAAATAATTAAAAATACACATTACTCCAGGAAAGAAATGAATATAATGTAACTCAAACAAGAGTATAACAAATGTAACTGATAATATAACGTTAAAACAAAAATATGCCAGCAACAACGTACAACATTGAGAAACCATTAAAAAAAATTTAAATTGCTGGATTCTGGATTTGCTAGAATTATCATCAAAAACATAATCTTGAAAACAGAAATAAAAAGAATTACATATACAAACAACATCAAACTCTGCACGTGAATCGACCACCATCAATGAAGAAACCACAATGTTCAGTTTGTTTTTTTCGATCAGATTAATTGATGCGAAAGTCCTCTGGATATGAATTCAGATTCAATATTCGATCAAACATCAATTCCGATCAGTTTCAAATTGTCTTCGAAAAGAATTGCCTCGTGAAAAAAATTTCTTCGTGAAATCTGAGATTCAAGATCGAATAAACCAAAATGTTCAGTTTGTTTTTTTTATCAGATTAATTGATGCGAAAGTACTGCGGATATGAATTCAGATTCAATATTCAATCAAACATCAATTCCGATTGGTTTCAAATTATCTTCGAAAAGAATTGCCTTGTGAAAATTTTTCTTCGTGAAATCTGAGATTCAAGATCAGCAGAACCAAAATGGAAAAAAAGCAAAATGGATGCAAAGAATAATTAGCTGATCCTAACCGCCCATTAATTACGGTGGAGATTACTTAAAATCAAATCAGGGGTATTAAGGGTATTTTTACAAATGCCACCTCATGGGGCTTACATGGGGCCTATGAATCATTTTCCTAAGTCTATTAGCTGTTCATCGTGTAGTTAGCATTAATAAAAGGGAGAAATCCATATAACCCCTCACAAACATATAAAAATTCATATAACCCCCCGTCTTTTTTCTAAATCCAAATAACCCCCTGTAAACATTGTAAAATTAAAAAATGCAAATGACCCCTTGTGTCAGCTAAATTAATTAACCTATAATAAACCTGAGTTTAACCATATATGTAAAATTACAATAATGTCCCTAAGTCCATCACTAACCACAGCCTAACCCTAACATTCCCCCAACCCAATTCTTCATCTTCTCCTCTGCTGACATTCATCCATGCCTTCGCTGGCAGTATCCCCTTCATTTCATTGTGGAGCCTTCGTTCCCCATCATCCTATATTTCATCACAAACGCCAAAACACTTCTCTCTCACTCACTCTGATCTCTCCGTCCGCATAGAATATCCCATGATGACGGAATCAACGACGGCGCCGTCAATCCATCGAAGGCGTTCACGGCGCTGTCAGCCCTCGCCGTCCCGACCATCGCCGCCCTCGCCGTTTGGCTCGGCACCATCCACCTGACGGCGGCGCTGGTCCTAGCAGCGCTCCTCCTCCTCCTCCCAAGCCCACTTTCCTTTTTGGGTTGCTTTTGTTCTTCACGGTGATCCCTCTGCATGACAGGGACAACAAGTGGGAGAGGAAGTTGGGATGTTTGATTTGGGAGTGATTGGGGAGGATGGGTTACAGGGAAAAAAAATTTGAATAATTAAATGGGGTGTGGTGGCTGAGTATTTGTACACACCTGTGCAAGTCATGAAAAGTATGGACATGTTATCAACAATTGAGAGAGGAGATGGTTGAAGGAAGAAGAAGAAGAAACATTATAACACAGAAGGGGTAAAAATGTAATTCATAGGGGGTTATCTAGATTTTTCTAAGTTTACAGGGACTTATTTGAATTATTTCATTTTACTTGGGTTAGGATAACAGAATATTCTTGGAATATTCCAATTTTGTCCATGGTTAATTAACTCAGGGGGCTGTTTTGAATTTTTATTGTGTTTGCAGGGGGGTATATGGATTTTCATAAAAGTCAGGGGGTTTTATGGATTTACGTATGTTTGTGGGAGGGGGGGTTATATGGATTTTTCCCTTAATAAAATCATGGAGTGGTGATACGTAGGCTCAGTATCACAAGCCCCATAAGGTGTCATTATTTTATTAGTTGATTTTGAATGGTTTGTTGACTTTTGAAAAAGTGTAAAATGGTAAAATACGGATATGCCCTTCATTAAAAATATATCTCATTAACCCAAATCCCCATTTTTTCTCTATTCAGTTACAAATCTTTCATATTAATTTCAGTTACACCCTATTTCAAAATTTAAATTTTGAAATCTATATGAATTTTCTATTTCAGTTATACCAAAACTTACCTAAATTACACTAAAACTACCTAAATTATTTTTCGTTAAAATCCTTCAAACAGCAGTAAAAACATTCCCTACATGTTTACATCATTTGTTACATTTACATTACATAAATGTTTTACATTTCATGCAATGTTTAAACAATTTTAAAACGAATCTTTACATTTCATGGAAAATATCAAACACTTGTTTTGCTGTGAGTTACACTTAACAAATATTACATGAACTATTGGTTTCATTTTAATAAAAACTGTTACATTTATATTATATATATATATATATATATATATATATATATATATATATATTATATATATATATTTCTAAATGTTTTACATTCCATTCAATTTACCCGTAGTACATTGTTACATTTATGAATGTAACAAATATAAATCAATACACATATGCAGTTGACTGTTACATTTACGAATGTAACAAAAACGACACAGATTTTAAAAAACGAAAAATGTTATATATATATAATGTAACATTATAAAAAATAAATTCAACTATGAAAAATGACATTCAAAACATAAATAAAACCTGATCCGGTAGGCGTTGATGGAAGATCCAACTCCATAAAGAACAAAATAATGTTTTCGAACTTCACAAGATTAAAAAATCCGAGAGAGCTACGAGGTGAGCAGCAACAATGGCCACAAGTGGACTATGAGGAAATGCAGAGAAGACAACAAGAAGAAGAGATGGGTCTTCGGAGATCACCTTGATTATCTTCCGTTATTTATTTATTTGTTTAGATCTCATTCAAGAAAATAATAATAATTCGGTTGAGATATGCATAAAGAATTAATGATACTCCATGATTCTCGGAATAAATCTTGATGTTATTATCAAGTAAAGGGTATAATATGTAATGTCTCATTGCCACCTCATGGGGCCTGATAGGCCTGTGAAGTTGGGGCCTTCAAAACATTATTGAAAATCATGAAAGTGATAAAAAAAAATCAAAGTTAAAGGGGCCATTATATATTATAGATTGTATATAAGACATCATTTTGATAAGAAAAACGAGGGGGTACAAGCATATATCATCAAGTCAACAATTAAGAACTTTATTTTTCTCATGCAGAACTAACAACATTCAAACACCTTTTGAAAAATAAAAGATGATGAGACTATAAACACAGTTTTTTTTATAGATAAAAACCTAATAAAAACTATCAAATAACCTCTTATCATGTTGACACGGGTACCCCTCACCTCTGAGAAACCGAGTTTGTGTCATTCTTCCTAGACAAATATTGAACTAAGAAAATATACTAATCGTCAAAAACAAAAAAACAAAACTAATAAACTTCAACAGCATCAGCAAAATCTACTGTCAATGGACTTCAAAAAAGAGAGAGAAAATAAAACAGTTCCCATCTGGTCCTAAAGGTAGCAACACAATTATTACAATCCAAAAAAAAAAACACTTAACAGTACAACATTAAAAGCAACAATAAAGGTCCCTGATATGAAATAAAAGCATCATAAGAGAAATAAAAGGTGGAGGCAGAGATGTGGATGACAAGGCTGAAACTTTGGTCCTAACCATGGTTTTGTGAAGGACTAACTGTTGTTAGTGGAAAGTGGACTCAAAAGAGATCAAGATAAAAAATAATAATAATAGAATCTCTCATATGGGTTTTTTTTTTCTGCTTCCATGTGAAGAGAATCTTGCACTCCAAATCCAACAATGGAGTGTCTCAAAGAGTTAGAGACAAGAGGTGTGACTAAATGCCCAAAAACAAACATTAGCCACCCTTTTAAGTCTTGTTAATATGGACTAAGATCTCCCCTTAGAGTCTTAGTCACATCAAATGTACATAAAAAAAATTAAAATGAAAAAGAGAAAGTTAGTGGGAGAAATATTTCCCTTGTCCTAAGGGAACATAATGTTGATTAATGATTATACATGAATGTTACATGGGTGATTATGAGAGGTTCCTAAAGAGTCTTATATGAGAGGTCGTTTAGAGATGCCTTTGCCCTAAGAACAGAAAAAGAGGGGAGAGAGAGAGAGAGAGTGATGCAAATTGAACACGTGAAAACCAGGATAAGAGAAACTTTAGAGAGAGAGAGAGAGAGAGAGAGAGAGAAGAGGAAGAATAAGAATCTCAAAGTTTTTGCAATGTCGCATGGGAGACTTGCTAGATGAGGTTGATTTTTGAAAATATGATACCCTTTTTTTTGGCAAGCCAGAATTAGGGTTCCAAGAAAAACAACAAAAAACAAACCATTGGTGATCACCCATTGATCACATGCCTTATACCAACCAAGGTGCATGGTGTGGTGTAAGAATTAGTTGTTTGGGTGGAAGAAAATAAACCCCTTATTCACTTCCACACATGCATGAATTAGTAGGGCATGCACTTGATTTTGAGCCCTTTGTGAGTTTAAAGAACTTGGGAAGACAACATTGTCCCCCATGTTGAGTTAAATAGACTTAACCATGGTTAGGCCAAGGATTGTTGAGATGGTGTTGGTTGGGTGAGGTGGGTTGAGATGAGCCTGTAATGATGAGCTGGTGGTGTTGGGGCTGATGAATGAGTTGGAGATGTTGTGAGAGCCATTGTCATGCCTGTAAAGGAAAAGACACTGTTAAAGATATTAGTATGCATAGATAATAGAGAAAGATGCTTAGGATAATATGTGGATAGAACTTTAATTTAATATAATAAAAATAAATAAACAATTAAAAGATATATGAAGACAAATCATCTTGTCTCCCTAGAAAGCACTAAGCATGCTTGTAACAGTTTGACTGACATCTGATGACAGAATATGATATGAGAAAGTTCTTTGAGAACCAGTTGAGAGAGGACTGCTGAGCTGAATATTTGAATTTCTTACTATTTTATTTTTTTCATTTAACTAACAAAAAAATGAAAAATATATTGAAAAT
Organism: Acorus calamus; assembly: GCA_030737845.1. Taxonomy (NCBI): domain Eukaryota; kingdom Viridiplantae; phylum Streptophyta; class Magnoliopsida; order Acorales; family Acoraceae; genus Acorus; species Acorus calamus. Next base: position 1,199,263 of record CM060876.1, read on the forward strand.
TCATAGAAAAAATCAACTAGCCATAATAAAGTATGTAACGAATGACTGGTATATATATGATGAAAATCAACAATATGACATAATTCAGGTTAAGTTTAGAAATTTTTTGGAAACAAAACACTACAAAAAATAAAAAATGCCAAAACTAGAAAATATATATATGACATACAAAATAATCAAATCAAATTATATTAGAACATAAAAGAACAGTTCAATGTGAATACAGGCAAAATCATCAAAAACTGACATAAAAATCTGAAGCCTAATAAAGCAATTTTTTCTCTCTTTTATTTTAACTCTATTGAACAAGTAAATAAGTTTTATGCATTAATAATTACATATTTAATTCATTTAATAAAAGAATTATTGAATTAGACATGTATAGTTGAACAAATTATGGTTTAAACATGAATTAAACTTATAACGAAAAGTGCATGGCATTTAATATGTGAACTAATCAATAATTTATTAGCATCATATAAAAATTAAAATATTTTCGATATTTGAACAAACCTGCTTGAGCCGTCGGATTTGCAATGGACACTGATCCTCCATAGTGTTGGGCGAGCCCTGGCATCCCGGTGGAGGACGCAAAGGCGGAGTATTGATACAAATGTGGATACTGGAGGGCGGCGGTGGCGGCGTAACCATTATTATGACTGTAGGCTGCAGCAGCAGCAGCACCACCACCACTCTGCCCAAATTGGAAGTATGGGTAGAAGGCAGTGGTGCCTGCAGTCATAACACCAGTTGCACCACCATATATTGGATATTGAGTAGCTCCCCTCCATACATATTATAGTAGCTCTGAAAATAAATTAAAATTAATTTAAAATCGATTTTGAATGGAATTTTTGAAAGAAAAATTTCACTTGTATGCCCATTTGTAAAAGTTGGCTAAACTATTATATATGTTTCACGAGCATCTACTTATAAGTTATTTTCAAATGCAAATGCATGAATACATGAGAAGAATTCATGACAAAATATAATTTTGCTTCTACAATGGTTGCCTATTTTATATTCATATTCTTCTTAGAGACCAACATAATAAGATTGTACAAGGTCGTGCTTGGAACTAATTATCATAAAATTAACTTTTAGATAATGGATTCCAAATGAGTATTCCTAATTTTATTAGCTTTTAAGTTTGGAATCTTATAATATGTGTTGTAAGTCAATAGAACAATTTTTATGAAAAAGTAGTTTTAAAAATTAGTTCCAAATAGAACCCAAGATTAACATATATTTGTATAAAAAAAAATGAATAACAAATTTTGTGAATTCAATGCATCACTAATATTTTCAAATTTTTATTGATAATAATTGCACTTGCATTACTAATGTTATGCACATGAAATGATGAATGCATATGATATATAGCAAGCTCTCACCGTTGGATAGTTGTAGTCTGAGTATGGAGAATACCTGAAAAATAATAATAGGGAGATTGTTAGACATCAATAAAGAGAATTACTAAAAAAAACATTGATACATTTAGTTTGTTTTGCAATCTCGTCTGCAGTCTAAAAAGTGTCCTCTATACTGCATAATCACAGTGTATGAAAATCAATTTTTAATAATAATACAATAGTATATCTCAGTATATACTTCACTTTTTATTATAGTATGTATTTTAATAGGAGAGTGATTTAAAAAAAAAACATGTGAGGGTTCAGGACAAAACTACAAATAGGGTTGGACGTATCATTGCTTTTAATATACAAATGACCAACAATATTAGTGATTAATTATCATGTCACTGATCTTATTAGAAGATTTCAATGTGACAGTTCACATAAACATTCTACATGGCAACACCAAAACATTTCCCTTCCTAATAATCATATATGCATGTCAATGGATAGCCCTTCTATGTATGCATGCGTGCATGTCTCCTCAAACACATGAGTCATGGCATACATCAAACATGGATGGTTAGATAGGCAGATAGACAGATGGACAACCTTGCAAAAGAATAGACAAGACTTCAAAAAAGAGAAAGGTATACATATACATAGATGATGTACACTATATGTACTTGGAAAAGTGTAGTGTGTCTAAAGGTAGAGACCACGATCATGACCATGTCACATGGATTTTAGATTTCTCAAACATGCATTGGTGTGTGTGAGTCACATGGTTATTAGATTCTCTACATGCATTGGTGTGTGTGTTTTTCTATCCATAGTTTAATTTCAACATTAATTTCATTCAATAGCATAAATGGATTCCCTTCTAATTAAGCAACACTTATTACTATTTTTCTGGTGAAATCTTATCTTATCAAAAAGCAGATAAGACTCATATACAACTAATGTATATATCTTAGCTGATGAGTTGTCAAGAGTGAGAGGAGGGACTAGACATCTATGCTCTAGTACACCAATATTATTTAGAGAGAGAAAGAGAAAGAGAGAGAGAACACATGCATGAGCAGTTAAGATAAATGGAAAGAATGCCCTCAACAACAGCTCACATTAATTAACTACTTTAAATGTGTGTGAGTTGTATTTGCTAGTGCATTGCAGCTTTTTGTTTTGTGTTTTTTTACTTTTTTATTTAATTTGTTTAAACAAGAAATATTAACAAATGCATTCCTTTTTTTTTCACCAAGTGGTATCTAGTAGTGAATATATAAAACATACCCATAGAGATTGAAAGGAGGAATCCCTTGTTGGATGGCATAATGAGGGAAGGTGGTGGTGGTGGCAGCAGGTGTTGGAAAAGCTGTCCCAACCCCACCACCTGCTCCTTGCTGTATCCCTGTTGTGTTGAATGCCTTCATTGCTCTGAAATTCCTCCCCACTCCTCCTATTTTTTCAATAAAAAAAATAGAAAGTATATACATTAAAAGAAATAAATACATCCATACAAACACATATAGGTAGAGAGAGAGAGTACAATAGTGTATATAATGTTTTTTTCTCAAGATAACAGCCTAAATAACAACCAAGAATGAAATAAATGCATCCAGTTATTTTACTCAAAAAAGAAAACAAAGAAAGAATATACATTAATATAAAATGAAATAAATGAAATTCCCCCTTGTCCTCCTCCTATTCTTTTACTAAGAAACAAACAAAAATATACAATTTAATAAATGAAATAAATATATTATATATAAAAGAGAGAGTACAATGTATATAATTCTTTCTCAAAAATAACAAACTAACAACCAAGAATAACTAACACTAAACCACATTTCACCCACTCATCCAAAAAAAAAGAAAAAAAAAAGAAATTAGAAAAAAAACATTTCACTAACTAGGTTGGTTCTCCAAGGTATATCTGATGGAACATTAACTGATCTATTTTGAGGAATGAAAAGGAATAATTTTTACAATAATGTGTGTGTTAAATGCTTTGATCAATTTTTTTTATATGAATTAATTCAAACCACACCAATAGATGATATTAATTATAATACATACCATGTTGAGGGGTTGGAGGTCTGGTTCTCTGGACACCCAAAGAAGCAAGGTTGCAGTTAGCCCTCCTCCCATCGATCACCGGAGACGCATCGACACAAGCCCTCATCGCCGCCTCGGGTTCTCGAAAAGTCACCTGTAATTTTAAATAAATTAATTATGTTTTGAAAATGTGTTGAATTTTCAATTCTAAGATTACATTAATAAGAATTAAAATGAAATCTACATAACATGAAATAATTATGAATGGATAGATTAGATAAAAAAATTCAAATTTTTTTATTAACATACAAAAGTAAGGCTAATATAATACATGTTGTATGAAGATCAGATTTAGAAAACAAAGAAAAAAAAATTAAAAAAAGTTTGACATGAAATTAAAAGGAGTACATGAAATAATAAAGGGATCACCTGAGATGGTTCTTAATTAATTGCTCAAAAAAATCTTATGAATGGATAAAAAAATTAACTTACAAAAAAAAAAGTGTAATACATGTGGTATGAAGATATAAAAAAAAAATAAAAAAAGAACATACAAAACCATAGCCCTTGGATCTGCCAGTGTTCTTGTCAGTGATGACAACAGCCTCCAAGATCTCCCCAAATTGCTCAAAGTATTTCCTCATGGTCTCCCTCTTAGTCTCCCATGCAAGCCCTCCAACAAAAACCTTTGTGTATGTTGTGTCTCCAAATTGCCCTGTCAAATTTGGTGGAGGACTCATCTCTCTCTCTCAAGAATCGCTTCCCCCTTTTCTTTCTCCTCTCTCTATCTATCAATCTATATCTATATCTAAGTTTCCTCTAAATCTTCCTCTAAGAGGTCATCAAATCTAGATGGAGTTCCAAGTGTTTGTAGAGGTTTTTTTTTTAGGGTTTGGGGGAGAGAAAGAGGAGAGAGGTGAGAGAAAACAAAAGGTGGAGAAAAAGGAGAAGACCATAGGACATGAAGGCACACATTTTGTGTGTTTATATACACTATGAGTTGGTGTCCTTTATTTTTATTTAGTTTTCAATGTTGATTCACTTTTTTTTTCTCATTTACATCCCACATGATACCAAGGTTGTAACTAGGTAATATTTGCATGTTGTGTAATTTTTTCCTCAGATAAATTACTGAATTATCCTCTCAGGCTTTAGGGTTTGCATTTTTTTTTAGGTTTCATGAGTCAATGTGGTCTCAACTCTGGATTTTGTATCTGCCAAAATGTTAATGTTCTTAATTGATTTTAGAAAATTTATTTGCAATCTGTGTTTTTATAAGAAGAAATTTTTTTATTGATTTTTAACATATAAAAATCAAAATATAAAACCAAATGTTAAAGTTTTAAAAATACATATTTAACTTCGATTGTTTGAAATTTTTTAGGTTATAATTGGATCAGTTTAATAATTGATTTTAAATGTGACATGCCACCAATGCATGCTAGCTTGTACTTGCCATACCACTTAGGGTGATATTTGATGTGTAGCATATTTTTAGTGTGATTACCTATATTCTTGAACAATATTTAGAGTTTTAATCAATAAAAATCTTGTTCATATATTCTAATTAATTTTTAAATTAACACCCATATTTAAGGTTTCGGACGGTCCAGATTGATCCATAAAAATGTTTTTTTATTTATGAACAAATATTTAATTATTTAGTGCTAACTAATCTGATTAATTGAAAAGCAAACCTTAATCAGAGAATCTTTAGTAGATTGCACTGGATATACAAGAAAAAGATAATAATATTTTTTATTGAATTAAATAAGAATCATCTATCCTCTTGTTAGGTGGTTGACCACTTTTTTGGGTTCTCTCACTGACAGGGGTATCTTCCACAATTCTGCAATTTTAAAAGGACTATTTTGTCATTTTATATAGGACAATTAAATATCAAGGGACAGTGACATTGTTCTTGTATAATTGACTATATTCCGAAGAAGAAATTTTACCTGCCATGTTAAACAGATGATTGCGCACACAATTTTTGTTAGGGTTAGTTGATATTTATTTTATTAAAATATTATATAAAAAATTATATTTTCTGTTTTTATATTCATTCCTACACATTTTAGATAAAAATTTTACTTTTACAGAAGAAGAACTTTTCAAAAGGATTTTTTTTTTTTTTCTGAACTAGAGTTATGTATGTTCCAAAAGAAGGAGAATGAAAATAAAAGTCTGACCCTTGGTATATAAATTTTTAATTATACTCTTGTCATTTTTATAGTCAAGTTATCATCTATAACATTATGAATTTTTTTATTATATACTTGAAATATAATGAATGTACATATTTTTATATTATTTTTACAGATACACACACTATATTAGATATGAGTTATGAATGAGCCAAGTGTTTTGTCATTCTTTATGCGTAGGGAAGTGTTACACTTAGTCCAATCTACGGTTCAATATGCAGGCCGCATGTATTTTCATTTTTTTAAAATCATATATCTCATCATTTATATAAGATGTGAAGTATTATATAACACATGTAGGTCGCGTGTGATGAATGACATTATTTATAAAAAAAATGTGAAAAAATTTAACAAGAATGTCACACTAACGAGGTATATAGGACTTTATTTGAGTCTGTAAAAAAAATTGAGGCTACGTTTGGTTGCACGATTGCAAAACTGATTTTATTGAAAAGATACTTCTCTACAACTTCTGAAAAACTCAATTTTTTTTTTATTACACTTTTTCATATAAACATGTTTGCAGCTTTTGGCATTAGTTTTTTTTTTTAAACAGTTTTTCACATAAACCCGTTTCCGAACGGGCCTTCGTGTGTGTGACATAGCACTTGTACTTAATATTCACATTCAAACCTAGCTGGACTTAGATAATCCACACCGTCCAAATCCTGGTATCTTTGGGCCCACACGAAATGGACGGTGAGGATCGTTTAAGCAGCTTTTTGGGCTCACGCGTGATCCAGCCTTGCAACTGGGCTTTAGGCACAGCACGTGATATGACTCAAAACGCACTTTTTGGACAAGCTGTCTTTGAATCGAAAGTTTGGTGATCCCAATTATATATATCTCCAAAGGCATTAATTGAAGATTAATCAATTGTTAAGTGGGCATTTTCTTAATGGAACCAGGGACTATATTTTATAATCTATTTAGATAGATAAAATCATCATTTACACATAATGTTTCACATTTTTAACATTGTAGAGTTTCTCGTATATTATGTTTTCAGCCAATGTTAAACAAACAAATTATTTAACTCAGGGGGTTATTTGGATTTATATGTGTGTTTTCAAGAGGTTATATGGATTTCGGGTAGTTTACATGAGTTTATCTGGATTTTTCCCTTAAAAATAATTTGACATGTTGAAGACTTGATATCCAGTATTGTTGACATGTGTCACACAATGTTGAAAATGTCCGCTGGTTAGTTTTTGTGTGCCTTCGTTAATCTTGACCCATGTTTTCATGATACTAGTAGTGATTTGGTTTAATCAATAATTATTAGAGACTTATATATAGCCAATCAGAACTTTTGTACCAAAAAAAAAATAATGGGACAGGGGTTATTTTTCGGTCCAATAATTTTTGTTATGTGTCCGCTATGCCTCAATACCGAGTTGCCATGTACCATTATTTAAGTCAACTAAAAGACACATGTGTCACACACAAACACGTGTCGTTAGCAAGTCAGTGCCTTCAATCCCACACATGACCAACAGTCTCGACCATATCATCAGGACAAACCCCATATGATCCTTTGCATCGACGGGTTGATAACGGATCCAATCAAGTTCCCTCCATATCTTCCCGATCCCTCTAGTGATGATGACAAATCCCAAACGAAATATGATGCGATCAGGCATAGGAAGTGCACAGGTATACAATTCGTTTCTAAAAAATTCTAAAATATCAGATAGACTAACTTGATCATCGAGAATATTTTTGAAGGCCATCATTCATCACTCTGTTTACTGGAGGCCTCACAAATTTGCAACATGGTGAGAGAACAATAAAACACCGCACTTTAATCTCTTACAAAACACTTTTTAAAAAAGCTGGTGAATGGATGGATAGAAGGGGACCGTTGATCTTCACGAAACAAGTCATCAACGGACCACATGATTCCGACCCTCAGGTCCATCAATCACGTGGTCCGTGCGTCCAATTTTTTAAAAAAATTGTACGGTCCAGATTGTATGTTGGGGATGACCACTGCATTCCCAAAAAAATATGTCGAGCGACCGGAAAAAATATGCAGGTTTGAGGGAAAATATAAGGGAGTATTGGATTGTATTTCAATATGAATATTAAATATTATATGTAATATAGGAGTGCTATTACACACAGTTTGCGGGATAGTGTTATGAACAGTCTATATACCTCGATAGTCATTCAAACACTAGCAATTTTTTATGTTTTTAATTTAATGATTTCATATGATATATCATAAAATTATATAACAAGGTTTACTATTTTAAAAAAATAAAAAGATATGCGGATTGTCCCGTGGACTGGCCCTAACATTATTCATAAAGAAAATAATGTTTAATCTACTGTGCATCACCGTCCACAGTCCACACTTTGTTTTTTTTTTTAAATTATATATTCTTATATTGAAATACATATTACGATACAAAATAACGTATATAATGAGATACAACAATTTTTTTTTCCTTTAAAAACTGAAAAAAAAAGCTATTGTACACCATGATAACGTAGTGTACAATATACTATCATAGTGTATGAGACTATAATAGGCCTACAAAACAGAATGAGTGTATCAGATTTATTTTCATAATATACAAATGTATCAGAGTGATTGATTAGAAAAAATATTCATGTGGGTCCCAACACCATTAGCTAAATGGGCTTTGTTACATACAGTGCTAGCGTTTAGATCCGCGTTTTTTCTATTTTACAATTTCAAAAGAAAAATGATATTCAATCCCCCTCACTGTTTTTTTCTATAAGAAAAAAGATTGTAGGGTATATTTAAAAAAAACAAGAAATAAAATAATAAAAAAAACAAAAAAAAAACAATGAATGCTACTAATTGGGTTCCACACAGGGTTGGGCTCATATTTTCGATGTTCTAAAGATCAACATAATATACCATTCTACACAGATGGGCCATGCAAGAGCATAAAGAGCATAAACTAAATTATCACCAAGTTTTCTTCTCTACAGAAGAGAAGAATCTCCCTACATATATTAATCTAAAGTCTAAACTATTAACAATTGCATGAGAAATATCATCAAAGCCATCATCAAAACTTAGCAGTACAGTATCCCACATAATCTTCTCTAACACGGAATATTATGTCAAATTAGAAAAATGGTTACGCTAGGGTTTGTAGATTTCTCAAAAGAGAAGAAGGTATGCAACCCTAATCTACCACATCATTATTTTCATTGAACAATCACTCAAAAATTACTTACTGACTTAAGCTTCAAAGTCTTCCTTAGCCAGCACCACACCGTTGTCAAGAGATTTCTAAGTGCAGGTTGAATTCATCTGTTGGAAGCTCGGACCACCACTCAAATGAGGATCTCTGTCGCACCTCTATTGATTTAAGGAATCACATCCCTCCAAGTAAACAAAGACACTTTGGTAAGGATGGTCTAGAATGCAATTTCTTATTTTAGATAATTCAGTTTGGATAAATTTTGATAAATGAATTTTTTTTATGAAATGTCCAAAAATAAACACGTACATGGATAATTATAAATATAATTTTTCTAAATGTTCCAACAAATATAGAATTAGAATAACCGCTGCAAGAAAGAACACAAGTAAGATATAAAGACTATTAATAATCTCCCAATCTCATCATCAAAAATACGAATTGTACAATAAATTAAATAAATTATTGTAAAGAAAAGGTGGAGGTGTTCATCATCCCAAAAAGGAAATGAATTGTTTTGGGACACCAATATGCACAAATTCAGCCAAGTCATCATCACCTATGGTCAAATGAATTTCATGAGACTGTCTTTTTCTCTCTCTGTCTTTTTTAATAAAATGGTTGGTGCTTTAATTTTATTCAAATTAAAGTGAATATACACAAAACAATAAAATAAATAGAGGAGGGATCTACTGAGTAGTGTTACAAAAACCTACTCCTTGATCACAATTTTACCCCCAATATGCAAAACTTCATTATTATGTCTTAAAAATAAATTATAAACTATAAACTTAAATAATAGAGTTTGTTTTCTATAAAGAATAATATTAAGAACAATCTTGGGGTAATCCCACGTACAATTCGCACATGTTTTGATTTAAAAAAAAAAATTGATATAACTCCCTGAAGAATTAGCTAATTCGGTTTTAGTCCCTGTAAAATTAGAAAATCGCCACATGTCCCCAAAAAGTATGTATGATTAATGGATTTAATCCCTTAGTTAAGTTGCTCCAACAAATACATTCAAATAAGTTTTTACAAAATATGAAAAATCTAATTTAGTTATTTTGATTACAAAAATGCCACTGTCTTTTCCTGAAAATTCTTTTGATTAAATATTTAAAAATTACTTGAAAATTCTAATAAAAATCTTAAACCCTTTTTTAATGGATAAACTGTTTTAGGATAAATAAATATTCATATAGAATATCTACATCAATTAAATAAGATATATTATGTTTAGTTATTTATTTAATTATTGTCGTCGAAAACATGCTAATGAAGAAATTATAATAATGAAATAAACTAATTTTTAAGCATATTCATCCTTATTTTACCTTTACACCTAGTTTTTTTTCAGCCTCAATTCTAGTTATATATACGTCGATAAAAAATTAATAAAGCATGTACTCATATTAACGAGATATATATGCTAATAGAATTTTTTAACATTTTCTATAAATACATTTGTGTAATTCACATAAGGGCCGACCCTCGGTAAAGACACCAATGCAGTTGACTAGAGCCCCACTCAGTGAAGGGTCACAATAATCACATGTACTATAGAATAAAATAAATCTACAACTAGATGTGTTACTTTTCCTCGTGAATTAGTATATCTCAACAAACAATCTTTCCCCCAAATCAAGCATAAAATTTTTCTTCTCCTTCAATTTCTTCAACCATAATCACAATATCTCCCTCTTTATATAACTCTTTCCCTAGTTCCTTCGGTTGTTGAACATAATAGTATTCAAACCCTTTTAAGTGTTTTTATCATTTTATAACTTTTTCATTCCATTAAAATTAATTTTTATATTGCTTTTAAGTTTCTAAATTATTATAAAATATTGTGTATTTATTTTATAATATTATTATAGCGTGAAATAAAATGATATATAAAATTAAACTAAATTATAATTTTTTTTAATATGCATGAAGCCGGCATTTTTTTCAAAATAGTCACTCTTAATTATCAAACTAGTCACAAGACAAAGTCAAAGGTGCCACTATGTATTTTTAATTTTTTTTAATTCTTCCTGTCTAAAACGTCAACAGAGGTGGCGTTTTGATAATTTTTCTTTGAAAACGCCAATGGGTTGGCGTTTTTTTAGGAACAGATAATAATACGTCAACCCCATTGGTGTATTACATTTTTTCACATAAAAACGCTACTGGGATTGATATTTTGACACTTAAGTATTTTTGAAAGCATGAAAACGCCACTCACAGTGGCGTTTTGTGCTGATACTGCCATATAACCCCCATTAAAAACGCTATTTTTTTGTTGTATTTGTTCTTCTGTGAAAATATATTTTGCTCTCTCGCAAAGTTTTTATTTCCACTCTCTCAATCTCTTGTGATATAGAAAAAGAGGAGGAGCTGCCGAGGAGATATAGAACACCCAAACCAAAGTTTTGTGTTATTTCAATATTTATACGGTTTTATACATTGTCTTTCATAAGTTTCTGTAGTTTTTCAAAAATTGCAACTTTTTTTTTTTATGTGGGTTGTATTGGTTTTCAAATTCTTTTAAATAGATTTTGCAGTTGAATTTGTCTCTCTATTTTTCTTTAGACGAAGCGACGATTCATGGTTGTCAGCATTATTTGGTAATGCTTGTCTCTCTATTTAAGTCTGTTAATTATCTGAAAAAATATTCATATCTGATCCGAATATGTATTTGAAAATGCAGAAAATATTCAATATCCGAAAATCCGTATCCGTATCTGAACCAAATTATCTATATTAAAATTTTTTTTGGATCGGATCGGATATAGGCTATATCTGATTCGAATAATATCTGTATCTGAACATATTTAACCATGTTGAATATTTGTTTAACTATATTAGGATTTGTGTTTTTAAGTAATTATGTCTTTGGTGGATATCTATTTAATCATATTAGGACTTAAGATTTTATAAATTTTTTATATTTTAATTTGGTTCGAATATTTCACATATTATCCATATTCGTATCCGGATTTTCGGATCGGATACGGATATGAATATGAGTTTTGAAATATCCGTCGGATATCAGATACAAATATTTTTTCGAATATCCAATTCGGATACGGATATGGGCCTATCCGTATCCGTTCAATTGACAAGCCTACTCATACAGTCATACCCACTCTTCTTTTCTGTTGAGATCTCTCTCTCCCTCTCTAATAACTTCAGTATTGATTTTGGGTGGCAAAATGCATCAAAACTCCCCTTACAACTAATGTCATATCAAGAACGAAAACATCAATTTCAATGGCGCTTTTACGTTAAAATATATAATACGCCACTCGGGTTAGCGTATTATTGTTTGTTTATTAAAAAACACTAATTCCATTGATGTTTTTAAAGAAAAACTATCAAAACACCACCTTCGTTAACGTTTTAGATGGAGAGAATTAAAAAAAATAAAAATGCTTACACAACATTTTTGATCGAGTCTCATGACTAGTTTGATAAAAAATAAAAAAAGTGTGATTATTTTTAAAAAAATGCCGCATGAAACCCCACTTTAACTCAATGAAAGAAATTAATTTTCTGGCCTTCCTTGTATAAATAACATTATCCATTATTCTATCCAAATATGAACTAAAAAAAATATATTTAAAACCACCATGCTCTCCTCATATGCCACATTTTTATAATCCAACACTCCAAACTTAACGGCACCGTCAACTCTCCGTCAATTCGGCGCGTCTTTTCACTCACCAATCCATACCCCAAACCCCGTCAACTTTAACGGCGTCAACACTATTTAATGCTCCGAAAGAAAAAGCAAGCAGAGATTGATCTAGCCCAGGTCAAGATAACCTACAATTACCAAAATACCCCTCACCTCTGTTTCCATTGCCGGCCCAACCGCCCAAGTCAATCAACGAATAATAATAAAAAAAAACTCCATATAACCCCAATAAACTATCTGAAATTTATAAAACCTCCTAACTTTTCATAAAATACATATAACTTGAAATAATACCTATGTAAATATAAATAGCCCTCTAAAATTTTTTTGTTGACAGATAAGAAACATTATGTAAATATTTCATTAGGTTAACCTTGATTGAAAACACAAAATATATTTTTATTATTTATAGATGATTTTTTATATTTTTAACAAATTATAAGAGTTTTTTTAGTATACTGCATTTTTGGTCAATGTTAATTAAATAGAATATTTGTTGAATATTTTTCATCTGTGAATGAAATTTTAACTCAGTGTTATTTGGATTTACATAAATATTTTTAGAGAGTGATGTGAACCTCATGAAAAGCCGGGGGTTTATATGGATTTGGGAGAGTTTACAAGGGGTAATATGGATGTTTCCAAAAAATAAAAACAACGTCGACGAGTGGCATGTTCGATATTTAACTACAAATAAGGGTTAAAAAAGGAAACAAAAAATAAATAAACGTTTATTTTAATCTTTGTCGCTGCTTTGGGAAGGTAAAGCTTTGTATGGAATTCAGGGCACGCTTCGGATCGGTGTTCCTGTTCCGGAGATTCCGCGGGACACGGTGCTTAAAATGCTCCGCACTGGCGATCAACGGTCCAGATCGCTCGAAATGCGGGGGTAGTTTAAGTTAGGATCACCCGCGCATGTGATGTAAAAGAGGGGGACAGAAACAACGGCAGGAGACAAGTAATTTTTTATTTCTTCTTCCCTTCCGTGGACGTAGGGTTTTGCAGGAGCAGCAGAAGCGGATGCTTTTCGATCGATTTCGAGGGGGTTTCAGCGACAATTGATCGAATTTTGAGGTTCTCGACGGTCCGAGCTTCGAATAGGTGGTTTTTGCGGGTTCGTACGGTCGGATTTTCGTCCGCGAGGGCTGGATTCGAGGTCTGTTTGTTTCGGCGCCTCGGAGTTCGTGCGGGGCTTCGATTGCGGCCTGGATAAGGTTTTGCTTTGAATGGCTTGTCGAATGGGAACTGAAGAGGCGTTTTTTTGGTGTCGGGGGTGTTGAAGAAGTGAGGAAGGGGCGACTGACACTCGGTGAGTAATCGAAGCTGAATTTGTTCTCCATTTTCGATTGATGGTGGTTTTTGTTAGGTTTTAGTGGTGGATTCTGTTTTGGGTGGTTGAAAAGCTGAAAAAATCTGTTTTTTTTTATGGTGGTTTATTCAGAGCGAGTGGAGACCCATTGGCTCTGAAGAGAAAAGTCGATTGTTTTATTGGACTGTTTGATCGATTCGATTGTTGGGGATTGGGGATTCTTGTTCTTGGCTGTTCCTTTGAATGGCGCTCACCGGGTTGGGTTTCTCGTCCGCCGGAACAGGCTCAGGTTTGCTTCCTGACACTCAACTCTTGAAAAGAAACAATTTTTCAAGCTCGTTCTGCGTTTATGTGTCTTTGCCTGAATTGATATGTGGATATTTTGATTTAGTATCTAATGAGTTGGGTGTTTCTTATTGTTCTGATTGTTTACTTTTTGGTTGGGTATATTATTGTTGTGTTGTTTGATTGATTGATCTATGTATATATTGATCATTTCTCGTTGGAAATCGAAGAAGAGAAGATAATAATGCTTTATAGATCTGTGATTGAGATGGATATATTGGGAGCTATTTATGTATTGCTATGTTGTGTTTTTCTTTTAATGGTGTATGTGTTTTGCAGTGGCGATTGGGGATGTTTTGTACAAGGAACTCTGGCATGCCTGTGCGGGGCCTTTGGTTACGGTCCCTCGTGAGGGAGAGCGGGTCTACTACTTCCCTCAGGGTCATATGGAGCAGGTATTCAAAATTCTTATTATATTAGTCACATATCTCCATGGTTGTCTATAAGAAGCAATTCTTTGTATAGGGATTTTGCGCAATCTGGCTTGGTCGCCCAGTTCTCTGCATCTTGTTGTTTATGCCTTCCTATTTATGTTGTAAAATTCATTATATGACCTTATTCATATAGGCCACGTACTCTTTATGGAGATTAACATCAGGCAAACCTTTTTTTTAATAATATCTGTTGTTATTATATTGAATCTATCATTGTGATAAATCTATAAGTTTGGTGGTTAATGGTGCTTACCATAAAATCCGGGGATCCAGGGTTTTAATTGAGATCATTTTACTCATTGTTGACCATTTTCATGCTACCTTGGAAAGCGATAGTCATTTTCATATGATTTTTTTATATTGTTTTGTATTGTAGCTTGAGGCATCTACGCAGCAGGGTCTGGATCAGCAGATGCTGCCATTTGAGCTACCATCTAAAATTTTGTGCAGGGTAGTTCATGTTCAGCTTCGCGTAAGTTATCTCTGTCTTGTCTGTTCTTTTTCATGTCAGCTTCTGAATTGGATTTGAGCCAGGAAGTTCGCCACCTGTGCTAGTTTCCTCATTGTTTTTTTTTTCTTTCTGGAGTGTAGGCTGAACCAGAAACAGATGAAGTTTATGCGCAGATTACTTTGGTGCCTGAACCTGATGTTTGTACTTTTCTCGTCACTTTTTATGTTTCACGATATTTTTTTCTTCCATTTCTATTGTATTTATTATATTCTGTTCCTCTTGTTGATCAGCCAGGAGAGATCACCAGCCCCGATCCTTCGATTCCTGAAGAAGAGAAGGTCATGGTTCATTCATTTTGTAAGACTCTTACGGCTTCTGACACGAGCACCCATGGTGGCTTCTCTGTCCTCCGAAGACATGCAGATGAATGCCTGCCCCCTTTGGTAATTCACATTTTCATTCATCCGAGTTGATACATTTTGCTTCGGGAAAACTAAACCTGGCAATGTTCTATGCTTTTTAGGATATGTCCCAACATCCACCTTGGCAGGAATTGGTTGCCACCGATCTTCATGGTAATGAATGGCGCTTTCGGCACATATTCCGAGGTGAACTCTTCATTGCCACCCCTTTTTGGTACCAATAAAATATCTGAACTGGTGGTTAAGACTGCAAATATGATTTCAACTTGATTTGAAAAGAGAGCTGAAAGAAAACTGACTCTTGAAAATACACAGTTTCATTTAGGGATTGCAGTACAGAGTTTTATTTTTCATTCCCTTTAATTTGTGTAGGGCAACCTAGGAGACACCTACTGACCACTGGATGGAGTGTTTTCGTTAGTTCAAAGAGATTGGTAGCTGGTGATGCATTTATCTTTTTAAGGCAAGTACATTATTTTACCACTTCCATTTAAAAAAAAAACGCCTTAATGATGGGAGAATCCATGTTGATCAATTGTTTCTAATGTATGGCAGAGGTGAGAATGGAGAGCTACGTGTTGGAGTAAGACGGCTCGCGAGGCAATTGTGCAACATGCCATCTTCTGTTATATCTAGTCACAGCATGCACCTTGGGGTCCTCGCTACTGCGTCACATGCTATGTCAACTGGGACTCTCTTCTCTGTTTTCTACAAACCCAGGTTCCTATTTTAGAGTATTATGATTCATGAAAATCCATGTGCTTTTCTGGTTATCATCATGTTCATTTCTGATGCTCTGAGGCCAAATTGATTTTTCCAATTTTGGATTATTTTTCTTTCCTTATGGATGTAGCAGTGTGCTTCTACATGTTCAAACATATTGACATGATAGAATATCTAGATATTAAAAAAATAATATATCAAATTTTGTTGCATTTAATCTTGTGTGCTTATCGGGATGGTTGCGTAGTGTTTTTTTTTAATCAAAGCATATACCTTAAGTTGAGAGGGGATTCAACTCCCCAGTTCTCGATTTCCTTAATCCACTTTCTACAATTTAGTATGAACAACCCTCTGGTTGCATGGGCATTTTAATCTCGGGAAGGCAACATTTTTTTCCACTCTTCAATCGTGCGCACGTGTACATAGATTTCTTTTCATTGTTCTATTGTGCATGTGTACATATAAATTATGGAAAGTCGTATTGAACAGTTGCTATTTTGTTACAGGACAAGTCGATCGGAATTTATTATCAGTGTGAACAGGTACCTTGAAGCTCGGAACCATAAATTCTCTGTTGGGATGAGGTTTAAGATGAGATTTGAAGGCGAGGAAGCTCCTGAAAGAAGGTATAGCAAGGAACTAACCCATTAGGATAAGCTATTAACAAGAAAAAGGTAATGACTAATGGCATGAGATATTTTTTGCATTTGTAGGTTTAGTGGAACTATCATTGGTGTGGGAGATTCCATGTCATCGCGTTGGGCTGATTCAGACTGGAGATCCCTTAAGGTAAAGTAATCTCAGCCAGTAGTTCATGAACTGAAACTGATGGTTATTCTTTTCATTTTTTCATTTTAATCAGAAGTCACAATAAGAAAGCTGCTTTAGGACATGATAATATTCAATATAAATTTCTAAAAAGGAAGTTTATAACAGAGCTCTATTGTTTGCTGGTCTAAACATTTGATAATTCAAAGTGTAATCGACCATACTGAACTTGGCACGCCAATAAATTGTCACTTCATTAGGCTGAATTTATGTTTAATCCGAAACTGTTGATGCTTGTAGGTTCAATGGGATGAACCATCATCCATCCTCCGACCTGACAGAGTTTCTCCATGGGAGTTGGAACCACTCATTTCAGCTCCTCCTCCAACCGTTCAGATGGTTCCTAGGAACAAAAAAGCTCGTCCATTGGTTTTACCTTCCACAACTCCAGATGCTCCTGCATTTGGTATGATCAGTTGCTTACTAATTCTTATGTAATCAATCAAATTCAAGTAGAAAAGGAATTTTAAATGGTCAACATAGTATTCTTTCGCTACTTAAGTTGATATAACTTCTGGCATCTTTTACTTATTATTAAACAGATATTTGCCCACCAAAAAAAATCAGTTATTTGATAAGGATGCTGATTTAGTTCTTTTTGCATCCCTGTTGCAGTCGTCATGTCTTTGGTGCAGTATATACTCCACTGTCTCAGCATGTATATTTATAAAAACATAGAATATATTTATTCAGTTCATTTTTTTTACAAAAGAATGTATTTCATAGCCAAGTATATACTTAAATAAAAACAAAATGTGGAAACGGGGCTGCAAAAAGGACTGAATTGATAATTAATAAATGTTTGGTGTCCCCAATTCCGGAAAGCACTTGTGTGTTTGGTTTATTATTGAATGCTGCTTTTTTCTTGTATTATTTCTTCACATCCTTATCCATTTTTCAGGCTTGTGGAAACCTTCAAATGAGAGCACACCAACTTTCTCATACAGTGGGCCTCAGCATGGTCATGATATGTATCAATCTCCTATCCCGACTGCCTCTCTCTTCTCACCAACATCAATGACCGGATCCATCGACTACTCAGGAAACAATGCAGTAACATCAGTTCAAGCAACCCAAGTGTACTGGCCGACTCATACAGAAGCTCCAATGGAGTCATTTTCTATGAGTATCAACAAAGACCCTGGTGAAAGGCGGCAAGAGGCAAGTACTGGATATAGGCTGTTCGGGATTCAGCTTATCGATAATAATACAGTTGAGGAAACCTCGCCTCCTGCGACTGTTGTATCTGGTGGAGCTGGCACAAATCAACCAATTCCATGCTTTGATGCAGCAGACTCTGATCGGCAATCTCAGCAGTTGAATGCTAATCAATCTGATGCTCCGGCAGTCAGCAGTGATCCTGAGAAATCCTGTTTGAGGTCTCCTCAAGAGATGCAAAGCCGGCAGGTCCGGAGCTGCACTAAGGTAACCTACTGAAATCTTTACGTTGCATTAGCTTATGCAATAATTAATTATAAGTAACTTAGATGTAGGAAGGGACATAAATTAATTATTCAAATTCCTATCTCAGTTTCTACTCTTCTTTTGAAGTGCACCCACCTCCCTAATAAAGTGGGAAAGTTAACCTTACTGGATGTTTTGGAAATACCATGTATTTAAAGTATGATGTTTTGGAAATACCATGTATTATAAAGTAACTAAGGATGGGGAGAGGCATAAGGCATTCATTCCAGGTTCTGTAAACCTCACTGATTTGTGTAATGCAACCTATTATAGACGCCTCTACATGAAATGCAAACTGAGATACATATATGAAGCGCACAGTATATGTATTAGTTCTATAAAAGTGATTTTGATACCACAAATATTTCCTTGATTCCACAACATCTTTGGCATACGTTTTATATGGAGTACATATACATATATTGTAGTCCCATCTTGTTTGGATAATTTTTTCTTTTTATTTGTACATCTGAAGATTTGAACTCCTCATGTCTTGGTCAATATCTGTACAAAATTCAGGACCTGCACATTGCATGACATGAATTCACAAACCAATTTTCCAGGTTCACATGCAAGGAATGGCAGTGGGTAGGGCCGTGGACCTCACGAGGTTTGATCGGTACGATGACCTCCTCCGGAAGTTGGAGGAGATGTTCGACATCAATGGTGAACTCACCGTCTTGGCTTCCGAGAAGAAGTGGCAGGTCATATACACTGATGACGAGGATGACATGATGCTTGTCGGCGACGACCCTTGGGAGTAAGTACCCTTCTTAAACCCCAATTATCCTATTTGTTTTTTTGGATAAATGGATAGATAAGGAAACAATAGTATAAGATAAACTATAATAGTTATATATGTCTTAATAACTTAAAACTATAATAGTTATATATGTCTTAATAACTTAGAATAAGGGTCAGTTTGGTATTCATTCTCATTCAACCTTCTGTCGGAATATTTATCGCAAAAAAAAAAAATTCTGCCAAAACATCCAGGAAAGTTCTGTTTGGAATTAGCCGTTACTGTGTTCAGATATTCTATGCAAAATTTCTCTTTCTAAGGAATCTGTCAAACTAGATTGCTGAGGAATTATTCTTCTGAATCAAAATTACGAAACTGACCTTAAACATACTTATCCATCCAAAATTATAACTACATAGGAAATTGTTTGACTTTTTCTATCCACATAAGCTATCGTTATTCTTATTGTCGTTGGTAAATTGTCATATTTGCCCTTGTCATTGGGTTTCAATGTGATGTATGGGTGGGGAAGTAGGGGTATTTTGATAATCTTCTTATTCTATTTTGTGTTTATACAGTGAGTTTTGTGGAATGGTGAGGAAAATATACATCTACAGCTACGAGGAGGCGAAACGCATTTCTCCCAAAGAAAGGCCGTTCCCGGGCATGGCTGACGTCAGCAGCACACGTCACCTCAAGCCGCCCATGACGTCATCCGACGCCGACACGGAAACCGCCGTGGACGGTCCGTCTTCCGCGGACGCGTGACGTGGACCGTCAGATTTTCTCCTTGTGCCACGTGGCGCTTCGACGATGACTTTTTATTTATTTATATTTATATTTTTTTTGGGGTGTCGTCTGTGACTCTTTCTTTGTTGCGGCATCTTTTTTTCGTGTGGGTTTGTATTTTTTTTGAAGGGGTTTTATGAGATTTGGCCAATGGAGAGTCGACACGTGGAGGTTTCTTTTTGTTTTTTATTTTGGTATTTTTGGGGGGCTTTTTTGGCTTTGTATTGGCTGTTGGACTGTTGGGAGGACAAGTGGATAACATAAACATTATATTATTATATTATTATACCTTAGTTAATATTTTTAATATTGTATTGGCAATATGTATAAATGTGGTTGGTTTTGTTTTTATTGCGGTAGTGTCCACGTCACGTTTACGTGTGGGTTTCGAAGTCTTTCGACCATCCCATGGTACTCATTGATTGGTCTTCTGTGTTGAGAACACAGATACACTCTGTTTGGTTTGTGTCATATTTTTGAATTTTTGAAAGAATTACCAGGTTATCATTTTATTCAAAATTCAGATTCTCTCACATTGGTGGTTCGTTGGTGGATTTATGTAAAAAATCATTTTCAAATTCACACTTTCAGGTTTACACGCAGAAAATGATAAAAGGATGATATATATATTTGTAAAATTTATTTCTATATCCATATTATAGATGTAATTTTTTATAAACACTTTTATAAATATTTAATGAATACAAATAAATAAAATAATGATTATACAATTAAACACATGATAATAATAATCTTCCTAATATTTCTATTTATTTTAAAAGGGATGTGATCCTAGGCGTGGGCTTTGCTCCCCAATCTAACTCCTTACACGGTCTACAATAGAGGGAAAATACCCAACAACTTACGAAGTTACGTTTGATTATTGTGTCTTGGCTCGCAACCGTCGATTCAGCGCCTTTGTCTGGGTTCTCTCTCGTTCGACCTAATTTTGTTGGAAGGGTAGTTGTACGAACCCGTTCTATCTATTTGGTTGGTGATCCATAAACAAATTCAATTCCATCATTGCCAGCAGCAAAAGCAGCGGATCCTATAGCTTAAAGCCCAGATAGTAATTTAATTAATATGTAAAAGGTAGAATAATCATCTAATTTAAGATTTCTGATAGCATTTTAAATTACCACTTAAAAGGGTGAGAATTTATTCACCCTATTTTTTCACATCTTAATTTTAAATCCAGTGGGACCTACAATTACTATCAATATTATCACTGACCAAAGGATTTTATACACTTTCCTAGTAATCTCACATGGAATCAAAATTCATTCCAAAATGACACGAACCAAACAGAGCCTTAGTTTTTTTGATAGTCTAAATTGCAGTCTTATATATCTCGTTTGAAATATAGTGAAACATATACATCATTAAATATTTCGTTAAATTTTTTTCTTACACTTACTTGAAATGAGTTCATTCAACTCAAAATTGAGTAATTTACATTTTTTATCAAAACATATACCTCATTAGATGATGTTTACTATTTAAATAAATGAAAACATATATGGTCTGTGTCTAACATTTTCCTTTTATATATATATATTTAAGAATGGCCTAGGTCATATCAATGTTAGTACGGATTTATGTCTAGTAGAGTTTGTGTTTTAAAAGTCATATCAGATTCAAATAGTATTTTCATTTTTGCATCTTGTGAATCCAAATATCATTTTAGAGTTCGCATTTACCATAACCACACAATCGTTCGTAAGCCAAATTATCCCGTGTTCGAGAATCCCCAAATTAACACTTCTCCAACGCATCCTCCCTTTTCTGAACGCGGACTTCTCCATCGCATGTTCAAATGGATCCCTAAATGGTTGAATTGCACATCCAAATGGTGCAGTCTTAGACTCTTAGGCAGTGTTTGAGTGTGCATTGTAAGTGTGGTTGAGTCGGCGGATGCCTGCACGTGCTCCCAAACGGAGCATTAGGTCAAGTTAAACTCATAATGGAGTGTGGGAAAAGAAGCTTACTAAACCAACCCAGTGTTTTGTTTTTCAAACAGAATTCGATCAAGCTAAGCATTCCATTTTCCACTAAGTCATTATTATTAAAGTGAGCGCAAGAGAGTATATGCGGCTGTAAAATAAATTGAGTATAACAACACTTTTTTCAAAAACATTAATCTATTTTAACCTTAATAAGAAACTAGTTTAATAAATAGAGGTACAAAGAACAAACTACCCTTATAAAATTCAAAAAGAAGCATGTTCTTCTTAGAATGTAAGACATGTCACAACATGTTTCATGCTGCTACTGCAACAGTGATTGCTTATATGAGCTCAAATAACTAGTGGAACTGTATAAAAAATTCAAGTGCTTGCTTTGAACAGTACAAGAAACAATATTAACTATATATTATAATAAGCCAAAACCATAATTTTTTATTATCACACATTCCAATCCAACCACAAAAACCAACCAATTCATTTCAATGTTTTTCAATCCCTGAGACCCTCTTCAACAGCAACGCTGCTTCCATGACTCTCAATGTCAATGGTAACTGAAATGTCTCCATCACTAGTAAAACAAACCTCTCCCTCCTCTCTCCTCTCACCATTTCCGATCACCCCGACCAATCCTTCACCGGCATCTGTACCATCCGATCGTATTTCTGGATCCGGGATGGATTTCGGGGGCGGGAGGAGTGAGACCCGGCAGAGAGGGCAGGTGGTGTTTGCCGAAAGCCAGCTATCTATGCATTCGATGTGGAAGGTGTGGCCGCAAGCGGGTATCTGTTGAAGCCGTTCTTCAGCCTGGTAGTCCCCCAAGCAGACAGCACACCTACGTAATAGAAATGCTTAGCATAATTAATATAAATCAAATAAGAAACACTAGTCAATGTGGCAATGTGTGAACTTGCCTAAGGCAGCTTTTGGAAACGAGTTTGGGAAGTTCTTAAAGATACTGCTTTTGTAGGAATAGTACTTGATCCAAACTCGTTTCCAGTCGCCCCCAACGAACCCAGCTTTTAAAGAAAGAAAAAATAATTTCTTTGTTTTTTTTACATCGGAAGAACCTCCCGTGACTGACCTCACAGCTAAGCTGGGATAACTACCCCACCTATTTGCTCCGGTCCCAAGAAAATTATTTCGAATAAGCAAAAATAACTTTTAGTTATAAAAAAAAACTGGTTTTATGTTGAAGAAGTGAGTTTCAAAAGTTGCTTTCAATGAAAAGTTAATTTTCAAACTTGTTTCCATATGCAACCTAAATATGTAACCATTTTTAATGGTTTGTACATGTGTGAATTCTGAGGTAGACCAACCATAAATCTAAGAAACACTTCTTAGGCCCTGTTTGGAACCAATTTTCAAAAACAATTTTTTCATAAAAGTTGTTCTCAACCAAATTTTTCATAAAAGCTACTCTCGCCAGCTTTAAGAAAAACCTGTTTTGTTAAGATTTAACACATAAAAACCAACATCCAAAACCAAAAGCTAAAGTTTTAAAAAAAACCTTATTGAAATTGATTATCTATAAATAGATTTTGCAAAAGCAGAACCAATTTGACAATTGATTCCAAATGGGAACTTGGGACTTTAAATTTTAGCTCTCCTTGACTGTTGACATAGATATAGTCAATATACATTTATGTTTAATTAGTGAAGTTAGAGATAAAGAAAGTCAGCTTCACCTACTTCACTTGTTTTTCCTATCAAACAATCAACATCAAAACTAAATGGATGATGTGCAATGGGATACAATCTACACCCAATTCAACACATTATCAAATAAAGTAGTTGTATTTAACCCCATGAAGTCAACCATAAAGTCATTCATGATGGTAGGACATAAATAAGCATCCAATTTTTTTCAGACCTGCCACACATTTTTTACCAACTCATGGATTCTAGCAACCATCCATCTGTTGTCTCAGCTTCAGCTGATGAGAACCAACCAAGCCTTTGGGAAGGATTTGATGTAATTTATTTGTGGTGCTAAGTTTTTATTTTTCCAATTTCAAGGTTTGGGTCTTAGGTGGTAAGATAAACAAGCAGTTAAAAACTTTAATCTAAACTTCTTGTGGACATAATGGTCATACTCTCAGAAAAACTTTCTTCTAGACCTAAAGTGATTTTTCATAATCTTCTGTTGTACCT
This sequence comes from Acorus calamus, assembly GCA_030737845.1. Classification (NCBI taxonomy): domain Eukaryota; kingdom Viridiplantae; phylum Streptophyta; class Magnoliopsida; order Acorales; family Acoraceae; genus Acorus; species Acorus calamus. The sequence goes on from CM060876.1 coordinate 1,223,378, forward strand.
TTTAGTGGAAGAGCATAGAAAACTTGAGATGAAATTAAGAATAATAAAATAGGCCTAGGCCTCCATCCATGGAATGATTTGAAAAAATAGTCCATTATAATATGAGATACAAGACTCGCAAGAAATTCATAAACTCACATAAAGAGTTCCCCTCAAAGTTACTATTTTCAAATTTACAGACCTCCCTATCAATAATGTCATGCCATTTTGAATTGCCATACAATCACTATCTATGGTTGTATTTATAGGAAAACAGTTATTAGAATCATATCAAAATGATGGTAACTTATTATGTTCTATAACACTTGAAGAACTATCTTGTTAATTGGGTGCTGCCTACCCCAATATCACTCCATCAAGTCCATCCAATATAGGTACATCATATCAAAGACATTGACCCCAATAGTACATAAAATTGTTTACCACTGTCCAAATAAGAAAACATGATTACTAACCACAAAGTAGGACCAAATTGATAGGCAAGGAATCGTCACAAAAGAAAATTAATTTCATGCCAAATTTAGTTTTTCTCATAACAAGTCTCGTGGTGCATGGCCCAAGATTCAAGCTCATTCTCCAATTTATTGGTTTCAACCATAGATCTCATGATTCCAAAGTTCAACATACCAGTCACCCAATTACATCAATTTCTTTCCATCCCTATAACCCATTATAAATGCATTTAGATGGGATTCATAGATTATATGCAATGAAATACAATCAGCCTATATCATTCTATTTACAAGCTTCCGAACCAATGGTCTTCCCGCCGTAACTCAATCTCCCAGTACTGCTTGATGGATCGAGTTTCATTCAAAGCATGCTTTTTTCACATATTCCAAACTTCATAATTTTGAAATTTTCAATTCATGGATATCATGGCCTGACTCACCCTGCTTTAAACAAACACATAACACCAAACACATGGCTTATTGCAGGAATATCATATACAATTCAGTAGAGCTTGTATCCCTAAGGCTTGCGTTTGGCTTTTGGAGGCCTAATATGCCTTAAATTCTGGCCAGAAATCATTGTATTAGAACTCTACTACTTTTCACTTCCTGTCATACGAATTCCATGTCTTTTTTAAGCCTATACAATATGCATCAATGAAAATTGACAAAAAAAATAAAAATCATTTAAAATTGTGAATGTCAAATACGACTTCAACTATTACAGAGGAGAAGCAGAGGCAAAATTGATCATTTTCACTCTCAAGCCGCAACATTCCTAACCGAAGAGCTTTTGTTGAATAACATTATTGGGAAATATTTTTAGGACACTAATAGGTATAAATTGTTCCAAAGAAAAGGCCACGGCTCCATATTATACATGAATCTGCAACCAGACCATGTACTTGACATGGATATTAAAAACAACGGCACAACAATAGCTTGAAAAAAGAAACCGTGCCAACATCTTTGGCATAGAAATTATCAATATTCCGCAATGGCTTCAATTCCAAGCTTGTTAATCCTGCATTTTACAATTTATATCACCCAAAAACATTTGATGTTCTTCACATCTCATAAATAATTCACATCAATTTTTTTTTTAAATCATTTTAAAACCAATCCACAAAGGAAAAGTTTCCATTCATAAATATGGCATCGACGCAAACCTAGATTTATTGCTCAGATGCCGACTTGAATTTAATCCAAAGCAATTATAAAAAACAATACAAAATTGTGATGTCTCTGATATGACATCTGAAGGATATACTTTATTAAATCAAGCGGATAACCCAGAGAAGCCATCCTGGCTTTAAAGTTCCAAAGTTGGGGCCATATTGGGTCTAATCCAGAGCCAAATGGACATCAATTAGTGGGTAGGGCCGGTAGGCACAATGAACAACCCAGACCTGAAATGGATAGCTATGCATTTAAAAACAGGAGTTAGAATTCTTTCTGGAATTTTTTTAAGTAGCACAATATCATCCAACCTTACGAAACCCTTAATTTTCTCAACTCTAGATTCTATTTGCACTTACCAGAATCAAATGGAAAGGATTTTATTTCTTCAAATTGGACCTGACCAGATATAATCTGTTAAATAAAGGATAATGTTAGTGACAGCCCCATGTGCAGCCTCGCGTGCAGTCCATACATGCTTTATTTTTTTGAAGGTGTATACTTCATGTAACGAAGCTTGTACCTTCATAAAATACTACATATATAGTCCAAAGAAAAAAACACATGTTTTGCCTAACGAAGCATAGACATCGTTAGTGAAATGGGACTGCACATGGAGCTGCATATAAGGACTACATGTAATGGCACCATTAAATAAATGGGTCTGATCCGCATGGACAATATTCTCAATCAGTTGCACTCCTTGAAACATAAGATTCTGTCAATTGCAACATTCTTTACCAAAAAAGCTTCATGGACTGTGACTAGAAAAAAAAAATCCAAGACTTTACAAACTCTAAAGACCAAAAGTAAGATTCAATACATATATAGGGCTGATGGCTCATTTTCTTACAAGAAACACAATAGTCAACCCAAGCCATAAAAAATTGTTCACTCTCAATCTAACTTTTCTTTTTACTTTTTTCCTTTTTTTTGTTGAAAGGAAATTAGGAATTCTTATTTTGACTATAATAAATCAAAACAAAAGCCACCAATCAATGGAGACGAGGGGACTCTCTTGAACAAAAAGGATTTTTTGTTCTAGTTAATTCTTATCCTACCAGCAGGAGCGCAACGCGAACCCAGGAGCCCTCAGTAAAAGGGGTACCTCTGCTAACCTTCCAAGAGTGGTTTAATATATAGGAAAAATGGAAAATAAGAGATGCAGCCAAAGAATATCAATAATATAACTCAAAATGTGAAAATAAGAGATGCAACCAAAGACTCTCCAAACTCAAAACATTCATAATTCAATGAACAACATCAATAAGAGATCCAACCCAACAAACACTTACTGAGCCTCTCTGATCGAAAAGCTCTCTTTAAACACGACCACGGGTAGCATTTCCCTGTGTTCTTTCTTCAATCCCGACTCTGACGGCTAGCAACACAATCACAAATCACACATCAACATGCATAATTAAAGCCTCAAAATGAAAATTTTACAAAGACATGATGAGGGAACCAATCTTACTCTAGTGATTTCTTCTTGGGTCTCATAAGAGGAGGTCCTCATCCGCAACGACGTCCAATCAACCCGCCTTCGACGGAGATAAAACATGTAGAACAATAGGAGAAGGATGAATGTGAAGAAGATCGGCACGGAAAAAATAAATGCTTGATAGAGTTTCAGTTCGGATGAAGATGTTGAGCAACAGACGGGTGGGTCTGAAGAATTATACGACATTGGGGGACACAATAACACAAACACTTAGCAATCCTTATAAAACCCAAATCATGGAAAAGATGGGATCTTTTCACTCAAATTATTCAATTCACAGTGACAAAGGCACTCAAACCATAAAAAGATTGGACCTTTCACTCAGTTTATATGATTTACAAAATATAAAAAGGAACCCAATTGAATACAGAGGACCAGATTGAACCTAAAAGTCCATGAAACGATTAACTTTTGTCACAACAGTTCAATAAAAGGATACCCAGATAAAGGTTAGGAGGGAAACAATCAATTCATGCAAATTTGGGGGAAAATAAAGGAGACCCAGATCAAGAAACGAAGAGACAATGTGAAGAACATCGACTGAGTTGCATAAAAGATTCACAAACCCAAATGCAGTCACAAAAACATAAATTTTGTTCAGAAACTAAGACCCAAAGATCCACATAGCAAAACCCAGATCACCAAAAGTACTTATTTGGGTGTAAAACGAAATCTTAATGGGTTGTGTGAGAGACAAAGGAATTCAAAGAGGGTGTTTTGATAAAGAACAGACTCTACACAGTATTTCAGATATTATTCTATGATAAGATATTACTATTATTATTTGGAAGAGAGCCCAACACACACACCCCACACACAGAGATAGAGTGAGTGACGGAGACTTGGTTTCTATAACGTGATTCATTTTAGTTTTTCAAAAAATAAAATTATAAAAAATAATAAATAACAAATTAAATTATTAAACAATGACAAGAACAATATTACATACACCACTTAACACATATATAATTTGATTTTTAGTATACATTATAAGTAAATATGATACAATCTGATCCATTAAAACCTCTCGTGTTGACCTATTAAGATTTGTTTGTTATGTCGAGACAATTGACAAAATATATACTATATGCATGAGCTTTATTATACATATCAAAAACAACACGTCGTGTTAGAAAACTGATTTAATATGACACAACTCTTAAATTACTTAGATCTGATTTGTTTTACATTTCAAAATGCATTTTTATAAAATAAAGTACATATTATATTGAATTATATGTGCTCCTTTGTATGAAATATAAAAGTTACAATAATGTCTATATTCCATTTTAATAATTGTCTTATAGTTAATATCACTTGAGTTCCATTTTAAAATCCATTGACACAACTGATTTGATTTCTTTACAATGATTTTTAAGAGAATTTTAAACTTCAATTTTGATCTCGATTTTGATTTTCATGTGTTAAAAGTCTTCATTTAATTTTATTTTCTGTATAATGTTTTTAAGAGAATTTTAAACTTTAATTTTGATTTCATATTTTGATTTTCATGTGTTAAAAATCTTTATTTACTTATATATATTTAAAAAGGCTTCAAGGGAGGCAAATGGGTTCTTCAATAAATGTAAGCCTTGTTTGTAACTTGTATTTGATAGTTGTAGTAGATAAAAAGATTATAATCCTCAATGGATCTGCCACACTCACATAGATATTTTACATGAGGAAACAAATGAGCCACTTTTAGGTGGGGACTCCCTGTGTTTGTCTTTGTCACCTGATTTAGTTTCTTTCTGATCCTAGTGGCCCACTTGTCCATACAAGTGATTCTAAAGTTACAAGGTTTTACGCTATTAAACACATTCATTTTTATAATTTCAAATACAATTTTATATATCATGTTAATCATCCAATGAAATATATATCTTATTAAAAATTTTATATTTATTTAAAATAGATTCATTCAATTCAAAATAGAGCGATACACATTTTTTATTAAAACATATACATCATTAAATAAAGTTTATTATTTTAATATATCCGGTCTGTATTTAAGATTGTGTATAACATTCTTCTTCTTATTTTAATGCATAAGAGAATTTAATAGGTACCCAACCCAAGATTGGAAGTATTTAACCTGAATAGAATGATTCCAACCCGAATTTGATCCGTGATAAAAATTCACCATATCTAATCCAATAAAACAAAATTTTCCAAATTTTTAAGTTCGGATCAATTAATACATAAAATAAAACTTTAATGTGATGTGACTTCCCATTGACAATGCTAATGAACAAATTGGCTTATTGATTTATTGAAAAGTTAAGGTACTCAACATAATTCTGATATCACTCTGACACCTCAACAGAAATGTTCATACAAATCCAAGCTGGTGCTCCAGGGGACAGTTCTAGTGGAAGGGAGGGGTGACAGTCCATTGTGGCGTCCTCAACCATCATCGATCTTCTCTGTGAAAAGCTGTTATGACTGGTGGAGACACTCTAGACCATCCATTGAGGCGACTGTTAAAAAATTCTATGAAATTTGAAGACCCAAGATCTTTTTGAAAGTCAAGTTCTTTTTATGGTTGATATATCTAGGCAAACTTTTTACAAATGAATACAGAGCAAAGTGGACACCTCATGAGGATGCAATGTGTGTGATGTGCGGAGAGGAGACAGAATCCATTAAACATTATGCTAGAGTGCCTGGTGACCAAACAAGTTTGGTTTCGATTGATGGCGGCTTTTGAGATCGTGGTGGACTATACCTCCATGGAAGGGTTATGGCATGCAGGTGGGCTTCTGTGCTCTCAATGAGACAAGAGTGTATAAAAACTAAAGTATCGTAAATCTTTATTCCAGCAGTGACTTGGGGGGTATGGTTGCTCGGAATCACTTGGTATTTAAGGGCACTCCTGTTTATGTGAAGAATGTATGGGAGACAATTATGATTTTTATTATCCTAGGACACCTCTTGTGTTAGCGCCAAGAATGTGAGCTTTGTAGGGGATAAATTATTTATGGAAGAGTAGTTTTTTATCTCCTGTTGTATTACCAAGAGATAAAGTAGATATCTCTTCTATCTGTATCTTCTTGGTGAGTGTTTTTGTAAGTGTTTATGCTTTGAACAACCTCTTTCTTTTCAATAAAATTAAGAGCGTATGTCTACCGTTTTTTTTATATAAAAAAAAATTCCACGCCGTGCTCCTTGAATCCAAAAGTGGAAAAAAAAAAGACGAAGACATGCCTCTGCAAAGATAAAATATCTCAGATCTCATGACGAATTTATATATAACAAACCATATCTTATCTTAATCATATATAATGGTAAAATGAACCACACAAATAATAAACTAAATAACACACAAAAACTTCATAATTGTCCATTTGATGGTCCTCTGCGCAAATCGAACAATCAAAGTAATGATTTGACCATGGATGCCTACATCAGGTACATAAACACCCAAGTTGTAGCCCAATTAACATGATTTTAAAAATACTAATTGAAGATAAGTGAATCCAACAGACATTGAGTTCTACAGATGTAATAGAGTTTTTCAAGGCACAACACATTCTTTATTGTCTCATACATCATTTCAAGGTCATCAACCAAATGAATGTTGCATTATACATTCAAAAAGATGTTATGAATTTGATTAAATGAGGAAGAACAAACAACAGAAGAAGAAAACCATATACAATCTGATCAGCAATTTTCAGATGAACTGTTAAGATTCATCACGTCCACTGATGGAGACTGCAATGGAGGCTGACTCAAGTATTCCTTGCTTTTAGCTTAACTTCAGTGCGTGTGATAAACTGCTTCTTTGGGCTCGAAGGGTGAGATCCAAATTTGTAGATTAGGTACTTCGTAATAGGTAGAAACATCACGTAAAGCAATGCCAGTATGAGTGGAGCCGCGACAAACCAGCCTAACAACTGCAAGGGATACAATGTTTTGGGAATAAACAAGTGGATAAGAGAAGAATAGACTTAATCTTAGCATGCATAAACATTAACAGTTAAGCTAGATAAGTAAGAATAAACTCTGATAACTATTAGTTGATAAGACGAACACATAAGACGAAATTTACTCTAGATTGAGAAAGAAACAGAAACCAAACAGAAAATCATACAATTCTTTTCTGCGAGCCAAACATGGGGTACTCAAATTTAAAGAATAGCATGGAACTTAAATGACGTAAGAGGAAATACCGCACGGAGGATGCTGAGTAGCACTTCTCGGGAGGCTTGTCCGGTCAAAACCTTCTTCAAGGCATCTGAAGTTAGCGGGAGATGCGACCCACCGGTGAGGGCCTCTCCGAAACGCAAGAAGGGAATCACCAGACTGGAAAAGGCACCGATGTATACGTCAACATGAGCAGTGTTGAAACAAATGAATGAATCATTACATTAAGATGAAATTAAAATAAAGCTTTCTCTTATTGAGAACGGTTTAAATTTCAAGAGTGCTGTATTTGATCTCATGTTTTTATTATAAGATTTCTCAACAATATCTCTTTTAAAGAATTGAGACTGTGAATGGTAGCAGAAATGTGTAACAGGTCAGTCTGTGGTCATTAATGTAACATAATTGCAGTGCTTAAGTGACTATACCACAATCTCACATAATTCTCATAAACCAGGTTCAGAAGATTTTGGACCAATTTGGTCTCCGGAAACAGTCATAGAAGATCTTGGTGGGGTGAATGAACAGGAAATCATATATGACAGTATTAAATAGAAAACAGACAGAACCGGTACCCAAAAAAAAAATAGCAAGGCAAATGTATGTGAGGCCAACCAACATAGATATGACAATTCTAAGTAAAGTGAGCAGAGAGAAAGAACCAGTAACTTCCTACAATCATCTGATCAAACTAACCTCAACTCTATGGGAGTAGCAATGAAGTTAGTGAGCATCACACTTGGAGCATGGCAACGATTTCCAAGCAATGCAATAGCAACTCCGCAGAGAAACACTGTAACTCCTGCTCATCATTGAAAACCACTTCAGTAATCGTGTCTATAAGAAAAAACAGCTCAATAATTTTCAACGAGATTAAGTTCGCTAATTGCTTTTTCAAAATTAGAAATAGGCAAATAATCATGTCTATATGAAGAAAGAAGCTCAATTGTGAAGCAGATATAGTTTGCTAATCACTGATCAATTGAGACGTGCCATTTATGATATATTTGATAACATGTACAAGCTGATGATCTTTTATTTGTAGGAGCAGTTGTCGGAAAATTGCTTGATCAGTTGATCCCAAAAAAAAAAAAAAAAAAAAACACTGCCACCCATGAACTACAATACAATCTAATATAAAATTGAGTTTTGATCATCATTATTTATCAATCCTAGGATCTTCTTTACATTATCATGCATTTGTGCCTGAGTTACAAAAACACTCATGCATGGTAACTTCCTAACATGACTTATATCTTCTTAAGAGGGTCACTAGAAAAGGGTAATCGATGCTTGTCTTAAGTTTAAAATCCAAGTTTCAAAAAATTGCCTAGTTTGGATAGGGAGATAAGATATTCGAGGATAAGTTATCCTAATTTTAGGGATCTATCAATTCTCTCCTTATTTACATTTGTCAAACAGGATAAAAAGAAGGGATAAATGTTATTCTACCATTTAGGTGAGATAGGAAAGTGTATCCGGAAATGTGAAAGTGAGTGAAGACATTCTGTTATCGGTGAATAAGACCCCCTTTCATGCACAGGGTTGATTGGCTCTTACCACGGAGAGTTTACATTTGTCAGAAATGGGATAGGAGATAAATGTTATTCTAGCCTTTAAGTGGAAAAAAAATTCCTCATTTTCAATTCAAAATCGAGACAAGTGTCTCCCATCATCTGATTATTTTTTATGACAAAGGGATTTGTTGTTCTCCAACCATTTATCTCCCCATTTAATGCTTCAAATATGACAAGACCCCATAGAGAGCTCCACTACACTCCCTCCTCTATTATGCTTCCATGGATTTCTAAGTGAAGATATATTTAGCGAGAACAAGTCAAAATGTTTGTCATACCGCATATGGGGAACACTCCCAAAGTAATGCCGAGAGCAGCTGAAAAGGCCAATTGTTTCGGCTCCGCTCCCCTGAAACCAAATAGAGATACACATGCTTCAAAGCAACTCTATTTGAAATGAAAAAAAAAAAAAAAAAAACTAATTCTGCTCAGCTCAAATAACATTTAAAACTGGATAAAACCAAATCTGGTACCTCCAATCGGAAGCAAAGAATAAACAGGACACAAAATTTTCAAATAAAAACATCAACTTCTATATTCTAGATATAATTCTAAAACAACGTTGGAAAATAAAGATGGAAACACTTAAAATAACAAAAATTCAACCACCATTTTATAAATTCCTTTAAAAAATCCAAAGAGGATGAACTTGAATGAACAAAAAAGAAACAAATAAAATTATAGTTAAACTTTACTTAAAACAAAGAAAAACCAAGTATTTCCAAAAAAAAAAAAAAATTCAACCAAATCCAGACCTTTCTATATGCAAAAAAAAAAAAAAAAAAAAAAAAAAAAAAAAAAAAAAAAAAAAAAAAAACCACATAAAAGGACCAAAAACTAATTAAAAATAACCATCACAGAAAGAAACATCAATTTCAACCAAATTCAGACTTTTCTATACACAAATAAATAAACCCACATAAAAAAAATAAAAAATGTTCACCCTGGCAATATAAGCTGAACCAAGTATTATATTCAAAATATGATGAAAACCCATTAAGAAGAACAACAATTTCAACCAAGCTCAGCCATTTATATGCACATAAAAAAAATCCTTAAAAGGATCAAAATTTGACTTAAAAACCGATTATCATAGAAAAAACATCAATTCCAACCAAAAACCAATATTTTTATGCACAAATTAATAAACCTACATTAAAAAACAAACTTGGGTATCAAAAACCGATTTTTTCCCCATAGAAAGACAAAACAAATCTTACCTTCTCAGTATAAGCTTGAGAGGATCGACGATCTTCCTGTTCAACCAAGGCATCACCTTCATCGTTACCGAAAACACCCCTCTCACGATTTCTTCCACCCCCAAAAAAAAACCCTTATTTGTATCTTCAATAAACACAAAACCCAATTGGAAGTATTCAAAGTTCTGTTTTTTCTAGGTTTTGTTGATCGAATCCATCTGATCTAGATTTCTGATGGGGGGACCCTTTTTTCTCGGGTTGTGTTTTTTTTTTTCTATCACAGAATTTTTGTCTTTCAATAATATTAAATGGAGCGTGTTGTGTTTTCATACAAAAACCAAAAAAGTCTTACAGAACAATTTGGTCTCGTGGATGTACTGATTTTTCTATGTAAATTGTTTATAAGTAATATAATATTTATTTGTACTATTAAAATATATTAAAAATATTAATTGTATATTCAAATTTAACAAAAATAAGATTACTTATATTTAGAAGAAATATAATTTTTTTTTTTTCTTTTATTTACATAACGTGCCGTTTTATATGATAAGTCTCCGTTTAAAATATATTAAAAATATTATATCATAAATAAAATTTTCTGTTTGGTTGTTTTTTTTTTTTTTTCATGGAAAACGGATAAAAAATAAAATATATTGTAAAAAAGTTGATTTAACATGTGGACCATTTGATGTATAAGAGGTGTTGATAGGTGATTTGATGTGATAAGATGTAAAAAGTTGATTTAAATTTAACAAAATATTATATGTTATATCTCTTATACGTTTAAATAAATGTTAATGCAAATAAATAATCATTTTCCTTATCCATTCTTATACTACCCTTATACTTTTTTCTTTCCCAAACGGGAATGGAGAGTATATTTGTTTTAAGACAAATGAATATAATTATGTTATAATAAGTGATAATAAATTAGTATTTGATTATTATAGAAAAACGGGCCCGTCTATCCCCACCAAACAACTCCCACCAATCAAAAAAAAAAAAAAAAACGGTGTTTGTGTTCCCACCGATTCGACCGAATCCGGTCGATAGTGGGCGACCGATGGGTCGTCAATGGGCGACCGGAATGGGTCGGGGGAATTATATAATTGTAAACAAATTAAGATTTATCCATCATATTCTACATTTATTCTTTCATCCAAACAACAACTAAATAAAGGGTACTTTCAATTAATTCAAATTTTTATAGAAAAATATCTTATTAAACAAATATATAATAAGCTTCGTTTGACATAGTTAAGATGAATTTTTGTTTGAAAACAAAAAAACAAATTGATTCAAACACATTTTATATATTTGTTTGAGTAAAAAAAAAAACATTTAAGAATAATGATTTATTCTCCCTACATTACAACTCAACAGATGAATATAATTATGTTAGATTAGAATAAGTAAAAATAAATTGGTATTTGATTATTATAGAAAATGTTTACTCCCACCAAACTTCTTACTCCCACTATCCAAAGATTGTTTTGGTCGATGGGGTTGAGAGAGATTGGGTGAGAGAGAGAGAAAAGAGGGTGAGAGAGAGGGTGCGTTTAACAGCAAAATGGGATTTAAATTTAAAAAAAAAATAAAATGTTATCAAACAGATCAACTTACATGCATCATTAATGATTTTATTAAAGAGAGAGTTTCATAAAACAATCATCATAATAATATTTTTAAAAAGAAAAGTTAAAAATTATTTTTTAAAGGTTTCCAAACACACCATAAGAATGCTGGAGGGCGTCGGGGAGACAACCAAGAAGAGAGAAAAAGAGAGCTGAAAAGGGGGGCAGAGAGGAAGACATGGGTCAGAACGGAGAGAAAGAGAGAGAGAAGGAGATGACAGGGAATGGGTCTAGGAGCCTATAAGAATACGAACAAACAACTTTTGCATACATTTTTCAAAATAACGACAAAAATATTAAAAGTAATTTAATTACATTCATTTTCTTATCGTATTTGTCCCATATTACATGTATTATACCAAATGGAACACTTGCCGAACTCTATGACAAAAACATCCCAAAAAACAAGCCATGTTGAGCCAATCCATGTATACATTACCTTCAATCAATATAAACACATTAATTCCCATGTTCATTTCACCTTATTCTTCAATCCATATCAATAATCAACATATATAATCCCCTCTCATCAAGACAGAGTTCTCTTAGGAGAAGTCAGTGGAAACAAATGCAGCAGCTCAGGCTCACCCTCCCCAGGCCTAGACCTGGGCGAGGGGTGCAAGTAGAACCTCCTCTCCCTGATCGCCTTCTCCTCCTCCTCGCTGTTCAACTCGAACCCAACCCGGTCCCCGTCAAAGATTGTCAGGTTGGCGATCCCGGTCGGGGTGATCAGCGGACTCGTCGTGTATCCCGGCGTGGACGGTGATAGCACTGTTGGACTCGGGCTTGTTGTCACGCTCGGCCTCACGATCATCAGCTTCGATGACTTCGAGTACTGCCTCCTTTCGTGGAGCTTGAACGCCGGCCTCTTACCGTTGCCGCTTCCCGGGGCTTTCGGTGGCGTCACTGCCATGTTTTTGCTCGGCTCGGGGCCTGTGAGTAAGCCTATCAATTATCTGAAAAAATATCCGTATTTAATCTAAATCCATATCTGAAATTTGAAGTGCAAATTCGATTATGTTGCATGATTATAATCTTAAAAAATTAAATGATCTCTAAAGGAAATTAGAAGTCTTGAAGTCTCAATTTTAATTCTTTCATCTCTCTATAGTCTATATGACTATATAACTTGATCACCCAAAGTTCCATATTTAGACATGTATATTATCCAAAAATCATCCATATATGCTCCGAATATGAAAAGATCTAGATTCGAAAAGATCTAGATTCAAATATTAATATCTTTATTCAAGAAAGGAAACAATACTAAAGTATCTAATCCATATCCGATCTATTGACACGTTTACCTGTGAGTCGCTGCACGAGCTCACGGAAGGTTGTTGCATCCGCCTGAACGAATGTCGTTATCGGTTTCGAGTCCACCGGCTTCTCCATTGAAGTGGTATTTATTACTCTTGCTTTGTTGGTCAGGCTTGTTCATTTGAGGTCACTTGATGGATCTGTGTTGGATTGAGAGGGATGTTGTGAAAGCACTAACATATGCATGAAAAATCCAAAACGTAGTTCAAAAGAAAAAATGCAACTTGTTTGGAAACTAATACAAGATAACTAGTGGTATTTGAAAACACTTTGTGAAAGTGAACTGTTTTGCAGAAATTGTCTCATCTGTTGATGTTTCCAAGAGAGCTCTGTTTCAGCTTGGGATTATGGCTGAATATTCAGGTTTGGAAAGCTTTGTTGACCACCAACATAGTTAAACATAAAAAGAAAGAAAAAACACTCAATAGAAAATAATTTACAACAACAACCACCAAAGAGTCACCAACAGACTCAAAAAAACATGGATTAAATTAAAATTTCCACATGATTTTGTTAGGAAAATTAGTATAAAATACATTAAAAAAAAAACCAATACCCAACCAAAAAAAAAAGCAATGAAATCATGAATTTCCAGCACCAACGCCCAAATTATGATCCTAAACACTTATCAATAAATCTAAATTAGAACAACCCAAATCCTGAAAACCTTGACAGGCACAATTCACATCTTCATCCATCCATATGAAAGATTAAAATCAATATATTGATAACATTGAAACAAAAATCAGAGAGAGGAGAGAGAGAGAAGAAGAAGAACTTCCCATGCAAACACTCAAGCCAGAATTCCACAGATCATCAAAGTTTTGTTTTTTTAAAAAAAAAATTAAAAAAAGAGGAGTCCTAAAGTTCACCTCACAAGACCCTCCCAAAGCTTCCATGATGATCCTCTTCAGATCCCTTTCAAATATGATGTTTTATTTTTCCTTTCAAAATATAGAGAGAATTGCAAGAAGAAAAAATGTTGTCAGAGAGGAGGGGAAGGAGAGACAGTTAGGACAAAAAAAAGACCAAATGCCACGTCAGACATCCGTTACTACAAACTTTTAAAAAAGGCGAGTGAACAGACAAGCCAAACCAGAAAGAGATGAATTTCCAATAATGCCCTCGATCTTTCATTGAAATGAAATGAAGATGCATGTTCGGTACAAACAGAAAACCAACCAAGCCAAACTGATTTTTGTTGGGTTTTTGACCTTGATGACTTGGGGGTTTTCCTGATTAGGTGTCTCAGTAGTTGAATTAGTCAAATTTTTATTTTTATTTTGTCAAAAACTAAAAAAAATATTTATTTAAATTTATAAAAAAATCCAAATAACCTCCTATAAACTCCCTGAAGTCCACATAACGCCCTAACTTTTCCTAAAATTCATATCACCTCCTAAAAACAGATATGTAAATCCAAATAACCCTATAAGTTAAATTTTCGTTGACAGATTATGAGTATTACATTTGATTAACCCTGATTGGAAACACATTATATATAAAAAATCCTACAATTTATTAAAAATATGGAAATCCCTCTATAAATAATGATTTTATCCATCAGGATAGACTATAAGACTCTATATGAAGGGGCAAAAATCGTCATTTATAGATGATTTTTCGCGTTTTTAACACATTGTAAGGAGTTTTGGTATACTATGTTTTTAGTCAGGGTTAATCAAACATAATATTCGCATAATATTCCTCATATGTCAACGAAAATTTATCTCATGGACTATTTAGATTTATAAAAGTGTTTTCAGGGGGTTATATGGATTTCGGACAATTTATAGGGGGTTATATGGATTTTTCCCTAAAATTTATTTTGATCTTTTTTTTATTTTACATATAATCCATAGTAAACTTGAAAGTTGAAACCAAACATGACTTCAATTTTAAGTAGATGAAAATCCAAAGCAACCAAAGTTGCACCTTAAATAGAATGAACCGAGTTCAAGATCTAAAAGGCCTACCAATGACAATGAGTACCTTCCAAACATACCTCGGTGCATTCATAATGAACTTGGGTCCCCAAAAAAGGAGTCCTATGAAAGCAATTCACAATTCACTTTCCCCAATTTGGAATGACTATCAAATCTTGTGCTAGTTTATCCATATATAGTTACAAGATTTTATCCACAAAAAAAGCCAACTTTTTTTCTTTCTTTTTTTCATTTCCCACTTCCCTCGAGACCTTATTCCACCTCATAAACAGGGTCTTCAAATTTAACTAACAAAATAGCTCATTATGACAGACCAGATCAGATTCACATTTTAGTCATCAAAGAGACAAGAACAGAGTGTTTGAAACAGTCAAAGCACACACAAATCTTTGCAAACAATATTAACCATTTGAAACTTTCAAACACTCCCCAAAACTCTGCAACTAACATTGACTGACCATTCATGTACCAAAAAAAACATTGACTGACCATTCCAAAACCCTATAATTGTATAATTGGACCATCTAAATGGAGAAATTAGAAATTGAAACCCTGTACATAGTCTTTCAAGTGGCTGGGCCACAAAGTTTATATATCTATCAATCCAGAATAGTAATTGATCCTAACGTCTTAGAAATGTGAGGGAAAACTTGTTATTTCATTTCTTTAATTTCTATTAAAATAATGTGAAAAACTTGTGTGTGTCTGTTGTAAGTATGAATACCTGTATTATAGTGGGTTCTCCCAGATGTTGCACCGCAGTTGTAGGCTTAGAGCAAACCATGTAAATTTATGTTTCTCATACATGTTTTGATCTTTCTTTTGTTGCATGCTTCCGTGAAATATGAAACAAACCTGATGACACGGAGAGGAGGAAGACAGCCAAATTATAAATATAACTAAAAGAAGAGATGTGAGAGTGTTCGTCAAGGCTGAGGAAATCTTTCCTTAAGGCACAGTTTTTGTGTCTTGCATGTGAAGCACCTTGGGTTGGATCTGTTACAACGACATCAACTCACCATATCTGTATCGTTTCCTCATCACCAACACTCCACACAAACTTCCTTTCTCCTCCTGCAGCATGGGGATATTCATGTGAAGCATTGCATGAAAAAAATGAGAGGGAGGATATGGAGACGTCTAAGATACTTTACTGCTATGGAGCAGGGATACATAGTGACACCACAAATCTTCAATAACTAAAACATGTAAAGACATGACAATGAATAATAAATAAATAAATAACGTGTTATATGTTATGATTATTTGATAAAATGAAGTACACATCCTAAATTATAAAAAATGGTATAACTATAATGGTGAGCCAACTGTCAGCTCCATTTAAATTTTGAATAATAAACCTTACAATAGTTCATAAGAAAAAAGTTAATGTTGAGTCACATAAATGTTGTGCATCATTCGCGTGTACAATTCATGTATGAAAAAATAAAAAAATTATTTTTGAATTTTGGATACGTATAAAACATGTCCAATGCGAGTCACGTTGTACAAATCAAGCTTTGGTTAGCCGGATAACACCCCCCTATTTGAAAATGAAAAGGAGATCAGGGGATCAAACCCTGAGAGATATCAGTTAAAAAAAAAAAGTCATGTCCCCCTAATGAGGGACTACACGTGTCACCTCACATGTATGAAACGACACATGTTAGACACATGCCAGCCTTTTCACACATGTTCAAATTCAAAAATATTTTCTCCTAAATTTCACACACACATTGGACACACAATATATGAAGTCAAATCATGATAAAATCTTAATAGAGTTGCATCATTGTAGATATATCAATTTTTTCTAATTATGCATGTGTGCTCTATTTTTTTAAATAATCATAATATGACATATATATAATTTATTACCACGTTTTTGCCATGTCCATGTTCTAGTTTTTCCATGTTTATCGTGTCATCATATTTGTATCATGTTATGTCCGTGTCATGTATTCATGTTCATGCTTCGTGGCTAACCTAAGACCATAAAGAAAATGAGATTTTGTCTGGAATAAATGCATTAAATGTTTGCAAACGATTCCTATTGACGATATGTCTAACCTGAGATCATATAGAAAATGATATAAAATAATTATACATGAATTAATAAATCTAAGTCCACTTCCCCAGTTTCTTTTCTTTTGTTTTTGTGGTGTATTTGATCTTTTGTTGGATCTAGGCTGCAATGCCTGTTCTGTGGCTTATCTCTTCTATTTTATAATATGAAGGCGAGGGCCAACCATACCACTTTCTCTATAAAAAAAATGCATTCACTTTTTCTCTCATTCACTCTTGGGAGGTGAAAAAAATTATCCCTTTCTTCTAACAAGACAAATGGACAAGAAAAATGATAGGAATTTATTTTCTCGGTTGACACAAACACTAGTTATTTGAGTAGTCAAATAGAAAATTTAAATTTTCCCCTCATTTTCCTTATGCATAAAGACACCCTTGATACCATGGCAGTATGGCACAAGTACATATTGCATCATCAACATCACCTATCAAAAAAAATTCCCAACAATTTCAGTTTAAATTTAAAATTCCTATTTAGGATCAAATGTAGAATCTTTCCTAAAAACATTATATCCATATTTCAGGCACTCAATCCTAAAAAGCAGATATATTCCAGAAACTATGACTTGCCAATATCTAAACAAGCATGAAGCAACAAATTAATCTTCCAATTACCGAGTAGGAAGATATGATAGATTCAAAACTCAGAAAAAAAATGCCCCAAGCTAATTATCTTTTTAAAAGATAATAAACTAGGACAAAGGGTAACCCCTAATTTCGATAAACTTCCCAGACATGGAGGCCAAGGCCCAAGATCAGGAATATGAAGACAACAAATACATAAATGCTTAGAAAACCCAATTTGTTTCTACTTTCCATGCCATTATATTTGTTTAATGGAACAATATTGATATATCTGCGTATAAACTATTAAGTGTCGCCAAAAAATTCAGACTAGTCTAATCTGGCACATTAGGATATGTTTCCAGCAATCAAATGAGCAGACGGTTCAATTAAGATATGGCTCAGCTCCCTAGCATTTTTTCCCAAATCCTGATTCCTCAATTCCCATCATTGTTTTACATGTTCCCAGTTTCTTGGTCTTGGAGTCACCTGGTATCTAAGAGAAATGTTTATAGAACATTATTGTCCGCGTTATCCCAAATATCACTATATAGCTATATCATAGAGTACAAGGACAAGGGTAATGACAAGCAACAGAGACACTTCCATGGTTCGCCATTACAATAATATATGGTGCTTGAGATAGAAATGCACAATAATAAGTGTTGTGTAAGCCAGTAGTCGTGTCATGGTATGTGCTATACATAAAGAGATGACTTGTAAAATTAAATCATATCAGCAATCAAATTTAAATCAGTAAGCATTGTTCTAAAAAAAAATAGTGAATCGGTGGGAAGAAAACATCACAATAAGCTGACTGGTGCATAAAAAGACATGTCCAAGTGAACACAATCATGGTGCAAACACGTATTGACCTAAATAAATCTCATGAGAGGAAAATTTTCCTGTCATTAGAGTTTTTTTCCTCTTCCCTTTAGCCTAAATTACACATGTATAGATTAAATAATCACATAAACTGAAAAAAAAATGCCTTTGGCATATACAACAACCAGGACGTCACCACTTCACAGAATAACACATAACTGCGGACCCTTGTTGGTTAACAAATTCCATGTGTGAAAAATTCATCTGCAAAAAACTCTGATCTAAGTGCATGCATCACTATCAAACCTGCATTTTAAAATTTGTATAGCGAGCATAGTTGACCATATTAATTACTTATGCAATATTTGTTTGTCTGGCCTACATAGGGTGCATCTGAAAACAATTTAAAAAATATGAGTAGATTACTAATCACCTTTTAGAAAAATTCAACATGTTATTATCCAACCAATAAAAGCATCTAATTGTTATGCACAAAGCTATGTATTTAACTGTACGCCCACCTACATTTTATACCATATGAAGCTCAATCAGCACATTAGACATTCTTTTTACTCAGGCATTGCTACACACAATTTTATATGCAGCCCCACACACAGTACCATATTGCTAGCAATGTATATGCTTTATTTATTTTTTTATATTTTTGCATAAGGGGGTATATACTGTATTTTTATGAATGTACATGCTTTCGTTACATGAAGTATATACTAAAAAAAAATCAATGATGTGGGGACTAGACGTGGGGCTGCACGTGAAATTGTGCCTAACACTGTTCTTTTTACACTTGTAGTCAATACTCAATATAAACATCCTTTTTAAAGGCAATCATGAAAATAATGCAGTGGAATGTTTGGTACAATAAATCAGATTCAGAATCATTTTTTTCAAATGCGGAATCCAACACTAATTTGCAGTAGAGCATAGTCACAATATTCCATGTATTTAAAAAAAACATATAATAAGCATACTATACAATTTACAAGCTTAACAAATCAGTTCCCTTTTCATCAAATTTGGCAGATAACGCATCCATGACGAATGCGTTTTCAACATAAGCCACTCAAATCCTCTCCAACTCAACATGATATCAGTCCTACACATTGAGATTCCCGTCTATGCAAAATCAATCACAAACACAAAAACCACAAGCAAACGCGACATCCAATTGTGATTCAATCAGTAGTTACCTTCGGAGGGAGCCCGAGAACGTCTCCTTCACAGTCCTCCTCGGCTTCATCTTCTCCAACCCCCGAATTCGCCTCCACTGACTTCTCAAACATGGGCTTCCTGCCGAAGAAGGGGGGAAAACAGGTTCTTCAAATCAAGAACCAGGGGATAATCAGATAAACGCGAAAGGATGTACGAAGATATCTCACATTCTCAAGCGATTCTTCTCTTGATTTTTCTGAGCTTGATCAAGCTTTCATGGCGGACGACGTCTGATGGATCTGGAGTGGAAAAAACGGAGGGGGACGAGTGTGGTCTGAAGAGGTGGGTGATGTTATTTGCACCCCCTATCTGGTTATTCTCACCCCTTTAACAAGGTAGAAGGTGCACACCCCAAAACTCATGGCATGTGAAGGGGACACGTGCCAGGCATGTTTGGGTGCAAGTGCGCAATGGCTTGCGAACATGTCAAGATGAGTGAGATGCGTATGTGGCTCGGAGACATGTGGGGATGGCTGGAACGGACCCCAGTCATACACGGATGCATGACCGAGAAGCGTGATCCAAATGAGCCGGCACCACGGGCGCAATAACGTGGGCTTGCCGGGCAACTAGACCGGGAGTTTCGGAAGCCCTGACCGGGAGTGTCAGGCAAATCATCCGGGAGCATCGGATAACTCGACCGGGAGTGTCGGGAACCTCGACCGGGAGTGTCGGGTAACATGTCTGGAGTGCCGGACATCGTGTTCGGGCACAATCAGGGAATCTACCGGACGGACTCGGAAGAACCAATGCAGCGTTGCCAGTCTTGTTCTAAGATGTGCACCGAGTGCGCAATGACTCGGGGGACACATGGACACTCAGAAGGGATCTGACCTTACAAGGACTGGACTGCATAAGCTAGACATGGGCACGTGGAGGGGACGTGCAGGAGTGATGTGCAATGATCACTCCAACAAAAGGGGAATCCGCACAGTACATGGCGTACCAGTCGGAGAACCAGTGGGCATCCGGGCAGGGTGACCGGATGCACTTAAGGTGTGCACCAGGTGCACGAGTGCACAATGGCTCGTGAGCACAATCAGAAGGTGCGGAAGCGTGGGCGATGCGTGGTGCATGACACAACGTGGGGCACGTAGAGACGCAGTCTGAAAGTGGGCTAGTGGTTGCACGGAACTTGCGGGAACGTAGGTGATGTGGTGCGGGGCGCGACGTAGCATACGCGGGATCGCCACGAACACGGACAGTTGCAAGAGATGCGAGGGTGGGCAGTTAGACGCGCACGGTTACGTGGTCTAATGCACCACGGGGGCAGACGGTTTGCACTGGGCGTGGAAGTGGGGAGATGCGCGCGTGGGCAACGGCGTGGCTCGCACCATCCACACGGGCCGAACCACTTAGCACGCGAGCGAGAACGAGCGGAGTCTCGGGCGCGTGAAGCAGAATCGTAGACAACTCGTGGGACGAGGTGACACGTGATGCACGCAAAGTGGGCAAGGTGTGGTCGGTTATGTAACTGCCACAACTGTGGGCAGAGTGTCGGTTATGTAACTGCCGTAACTAATCCATGCTGGGGAACATGGGTAGTTACTGGCAAGTGGGGCTCCTCCGTGGGCCGAATTTTTGTAACCGTAGACTGAGGCAGTCTATATAAGGGTGTAAGTGTGATCCTTCGGGACACACAAGTCCTTGAGTCATTTCCTTTGTATTCCGAGAGTTGAATAAAAAGGTTGGGAAAAGTGTTTCCTGTAAATCTGTGGGTGCCTAAGGATTGTGTCGGGGTTGACCGGTGGGGGTATCGGTGCCACACGGGGAAAATTTCTGGTTCAAAATTTGACCCCGTGACAGTTGGTATCAGAGCCAGTCTTCGATGGCTGGAGGCACTTTGGCGGAGCGAGTTGGGCGCATGGAGGAACGGATGGAGGATCTGGAGGCAAAGCATGTTGCTTTGGCCGAAAGAGTTGCTGCGGTGGAGGCAACAATGGTGGAGCAAGTCGATACTTGGGAGTCAAAATTCAAGGGCCTCCAAGACGACTTAGCCTCCACCTCTGAAGGCTTCCGTTCCTCATGTGGCAAACTCACCGACGACGTTGTGCTGGTCAAGCGCCTCTTGAGGGAGACATCTGTCTCAGGCGAGACCAGACATCGGAGTCCCAAAGTCCCTGAACCGAAGTCATTCGATGGCGCTCGGAGTGCCAAAGAACTGGAGAACTTTCTCTGGGATGTGGATCTCTATTTCAAGGCGGTCCACACTCCAGAGAATGAGATGGTGACGCTGGCGAGCATGTTCCTTACGGGCGATGCGAAACTGTGGTGGCGCACTCGGATGGAAGATGCAACTCGCCCGGTCATCGTGACGTGAGAGGCCCTCGTCAAAGAAATGAAGGAGCAGTTCCTACCTACCAACGTGGCGTGGGTGGCGCGGGATGCCCTTCGAAAGCTCAAGCACACGGGGAGTGTGCGTGAGTATGTGAAGAAGTTTTCCTCCTTGATGCTGGACATCAAGAACATGGTTGAGAAAGACAAACTCTTCAATTTCATGTCTGGGTTGCAGAACTAGGCCCAGAATGAATTGAGGCGCCAAGGAGTCAAGGACCTTCCGGCAGCAATAGCGGCAGCTGACGCTCTTGTGGACTACAAACAGCCTGACTCTTCCGGGGAGGAAGGTGCGGGGAAGCCCAAAGAGAAACTCCAGAAGGGTGGGAAGACTGACGGCAAGAAGGATAGGGACGCCTCTGAAGGGAAACAGACCACCAAATCGAGTGATGGTTGTTTCCTTTGCGGAGGGCCCCATCGTGCCCGAAACTGTCCGAAGAAGGAGAAGCTGAATGCTTTGATTGTCGAGGAAGCAGACTCATCATCAGCCGGGGATTGTGCGCGAGTCAATCCCCTCCAACTCTTGAACGCGATGCGACTGGAGGAGGGCCCTCGGGAAGGGTGGCATGATGAACCTTGACGCGGTGGGAATGGGAAGCCTCTTCGAGCGTTGGTGGGTGTGCACCACGCACAACTTTGTCTATCTAAAGTTGTGCGCAAGTGGGGACTTGCGCTCACTGGGAGTCTTACCGCATCTTAGCGGTGAACTCAGAGGCAGAACCCATTGTTGATGCGCCGGGAAGCGTCAACATCCAAGTCGGCGGGTGAGTCGACTTATGCGACTGTTGGCAAGTTCAAGACTATGTTGATCCAGGAGGGATTGCACGAGGTCCAAGTGACGGGTGCCTTTAGTCGTGGAAGAAGGTGGAGCATCATCGGTGCTTCACAGTCACTCAGCGGAGGAGTGGCTACTCGAAGGTTGCTCTGACGAGGACGTCAGACTCAATGGGTGGGGAAGGCTTGTCACACCCCAAAACTCATGGCATGTGAAGGGGACACGTGCCAAGCATGTTTGGGTGCAAGTGCGCAATGGCTTGCGAACATGTCAAGATGAGTGAGATGCGTATGTGGCTCGGAGACATGTGGGGATGGCTGGAACGGACCCCAGTCATACACGGATGCATGACCGAGAAGCGTGATCCAAATGAGCCGGCACCACGGGCGCAATAACGTGGGCTTGCCGGGCAACTAGACCGGGAGTTTCGGAAGCCCTGACCGGGAGTGTCAGGCAAATCATCCGGGAGCATCGGATAACTCGACCGGGAGTGTCGGGAACCTCGACCGGGAGTGTCGGGTAACATGTCTGGAGTGCCGGACATCGTGTTCGGGCACAATCAGGGAATCTACCGGATGGACTCGGGAGAACCAATGCAGCGTTGCCAGTCTTGTCCTAAGATGTGCACCGAGTGCGCAATGACTCGGGGGACACATGGACACTCAGAAGGGATCTGACCTTACAAGGACTGGACTGCATAAGCTAGACATGGGCACGTGGAGGGGACGTGCAGGAGTGATGCGCAATGATCACTCCAACAAAAGGGGAATCCGCACAGTACGTGGCGTACCAGTCGGAGAACCAGTGGGCATCCGGGCAGGGTGACCGGATGCACTTAAGGTGTGCACCAGGTGCACGAGTGCACAATGGCTCGTGAGCACAATCAGAAGGTGCGGAAGCGTGGGCGATGCGTGGTGCATGACACAACGTAGAGACGCAGTCTGAAAGTGGGCTAGTGGTTGCACGGAACTTGCGGGAACGTAGGTGATGTGGTGCGGGGCGCGACGTAGCATACGCGGGATCGCCACGAACACGGACAGTTGCAAGAGATGCGAGGGTGGGCAGTTAGACGCGCACGGTTACGTGGTCTAATGCACCACGGGGGCAGACGGTTTGCACTGGGCGTGGAAGTGGGGAGATGCGCGCGTGGGCAACGGCGTGGCTCGCACCATCCACACGGGCCGAACCACTTAGCACGCGAGCGAGAACGAGCGGAGTCTCGGGCGCGTGAAGCAGAATCGTAGACAACTCGTGGGACGAGGTGACACGTGATGCACGCAAAGTGGGCAAGGTGTGGTCGGTTATGTAACTGCCACAACTGTGGGCAGAGTGTCGGTTATGTAACTGCCGTAACTAATCCATGCTGGGGAACATGGGTAGTTACTGGCAAGTGGGGCTCCTCCGTGGGCCGAATTTTTGTAACCGTAGACTGAGGCAGTCTATATAAGGGTGTAAGTGTGATCCTTCGGGACACACAAGTCCTTGAGTCATTTCCTTTGTATTCCGAGAGTTGAATAAAAAAGTTGGGAAGAGTGTTTCCTGTAAATCTGTGGGTGCCTAAGGATTGTGTCGGGGCTGACCAGTGGGGGTATCGGTGCCACACGGGGAAAATTTCTAGTTCAAAATTTGACCCCGTGACAGAAGGATATATAAGAGGGTGTGTAAATGAAACAAAGGGGTGCAAATAAAAACGCCCCCTGAGTAAGTTCTTTGACCGGCCTTTCTTTGGGCAATCTTGAATGGTTCCGTTTGGTTGCACGATTTGGGGTGATTTTGCTTTTTGAAAAGCAAAAATCTTAAAATCGTGCAGTCAAACAGGGTGGATTCTGACGGAATCAAAAACTGGATTCCTTTTAATTTTTCTCTCGAAATCCATGTTTTAAAAAGCGCGATTTTTTGTTGGAATCGATTTTTTTAATTGAAAAACAACTTTCTCTATCAAACATTAAACTCCTTTCAAATATTGATTCCTAAATTAAAAAAAAAACATCCTAAAAAAGTTAAGGTCTAAAATCATCTTAAAAGCAACTTTATTGCAAAAGCTACTTTTCAATCTGTGTTTCCAAACCGAGCCGTAGTCTGTTTAGATCTCAACTTGATCTAGTCCGTATATTGTTAGTCTCCTTTAATAGTAGCATAAGTTAATCTGAAAAAAATAATTATTTTACTAATAGATTAGTATAGTAGTACCACGGAGCTAATGAACCGCCATAAAGATCTGACGACTGTCAAGCAGCTGTATCGTCTCAAAATCCGCTCTAGCTCTGTGATCCACTACTTAGGGGCCAACAAATCAGTATCCACACCTTGGGGATCCATCTTCTTGAATTGCTTGCTCCGGTTGGTTCTGATTCTCTTCCGTTTAACGCGATGCCACATTGTTTTCCGGTTCCTAATGGTTTGGGCCACCAGAATTGCCAAAACTTGAAGGTACAGTGTGTTGGTGTTTCTAGTTGACGATTCTCTTTATTCTACATTAGCTCTGTTATGAGTGCTCAAAAAACTTAAGTTTTTCCTATTATGAAGCAGCACATAGTTAAAACGTATCATATATGAATGCATTCATATGCTTTTTATTCCTATTCCTCACCCCTAGTAGGAAAACTAGACTTTGATACCATCCTGTAACACCGTCATACCCACCATTCTTGAATTGAGCATGTGATATGGTGTGATACTTATACATTATAATAATGCAATATATATACTTACAGATTTAGTTGTAAAATGGACCGAGTGTGCAGAGCTCATATATATATTAAAATTTGAGACTATAAAAAGCAATGTTTTAAAACCAAACCGTTCAAGGAATCTGCAAAATCACCAGGTCAAATGTCATTAGTTCAATCATTTAATCAACCGAATTTGAACCATAAAATAATAAATATGTTAATTATTAATACTAAATAAAAATATAAAATATTTTTAAAAAAACTTGCATAAGATTTTTATTTAACATCGTAAAATGATTTTAGTATATACAATCTAAACTTTTTATATTTTTTATTTTATCAATTAATTGATCACAATTTCTATGAATGAAGAACCGATCATTTTAATCACCTATGTTTGTTCACAAAAACCATTGGTTGAACCGGTGAATTAATTGAGTTTTACCAATTTTTTTTATATCATTGAGTTTTAAGGGTAAATCGAACAAGAATTTAAAGCGGATGAAAGTTTAATCAATTCAACCGACTTGGTCGAGTCGGGTTTTAAAGCACTGGTAAAAGATACTAAGGTAGCGTTTGGCAGCAGAATTGTAAAATTGATTTTTATGTAAACATTTGAGTTTAAAATTGATTTTGTAAGAAACTGTCTCCCCTTCCTTTTTTCTGATCGTAAATTTTGGGCAGTATTTACTTAAAATATATCTATAGAAAGCTGCGATTGTAAAACTGTTTGATTTCACAATTACATAATTCAATTTCTTGTAAATATAAAAGCAGTCCAATTGCTGAACCAAACGTGAACGCGGGCGCCCGGCCCATAACTGGAAGCCCAGCAAGTGCACTTTATTAGTCGAGTCTCGACATCTTCACCTCCTTTTAAACTGCGACAGTCGTCCTCCCATCCCCATATAAATCCGATCTCCAAAAAAATCGAGCGATCTTTCGTTTCATCTCTCTCTCTCTGAATCGGAGGAGATGCTGGGAGTCCAAGAATCGACGGCGCTGTTCGCCCTCCTGGGCGGCGATCAGAGACCGTTGGATGAGATCTCGACGGACTTCGCTTCCAAGTTCCCCGGCGACTCCCACTTCAGGGTCTGCAACTCTCTCGCTATCCTCTTAGAGGTAAGTCGAAGAAATACTGTCTCTCTCTGTCGTCTGTTTCGATCTCTTATGGTCATGACTCTTTTAGGGTTTCTGGAGGTTGTGTTTGGCGTTTCTAGGGTTCGTTTGATGTAAATTTGAAGGTTTAGGGTTTTTGGATGATAAGCTGTAGGGTTTACACTGTTTGAGTTGCAGGTGATCTAGAAATGAATGATAGTGTGTTTTGAATTATCGGATGAAACGGAATGATTGGTTGAGCTTTTGCTTTTGAGTGTTTAAGATGAGTTGGAATTTAAATGCGTTTGATTTTGTAGAAGTGGGGGGGTTAGGGGTTCCAGTTTGTTCGTGTTGGTTGAAGTGATTGATCTCTTATGGTTTTGATGAAAAGCTGTTGTGATGAAAAACACGATCGATTGTTTTTTAATAATCAGGTGAAATGGAATCGTTGGTTGAGCTTTCACTTCTGAGTGTTCAGAATGATTTTGAAGGCAAAAGAGTTTCATTTTGCATGAATGCGATTAATTTTTTTTTAAAAAGGAAAATTGAAAATTTTTATCTTTTGTTTGAATATTTTGTCACCATTAGTTGCTTAAAGAAGGAAAGAAATAAAGATTTGAAAATGCTATCTTTTTTTTTTTTTGAAAATTTTATTTTTTGTTTGAATTCTATGAAAAAAAAGGAAAGAATGAATGAATCCTATCTTTTATTTTGAAATTTCTTCACCAAGAGTTGTTTAGAGCATCTCAGAACTTTTGGAAGTTGCAACCTTCATGTGTTTGGATGAATCTGCTAGTCTTGAGTTTGCAGAGAGCATATGTGCTGACCCTATTCCATTTGCGTATACTGGAATTACTGACCAACGGGGGGTGGTGGGGGGGTGGTGGTGAGATAAGTTATGGGAAAATTTACTACAGAGAACCAGTTAATTTTAGTTATCATTGCAAATAAGAAGTCACTATTCCATCTTATACTTGAAATACTGACTAACAAGAGGGAGTGAAATAAGGGTTAGAAGATTTACTTTAAAGAACTAGTCACCGCTGGCTATCATTGCCCATTCCATGTGGTTTGCCAAAACACATTTTTCTCCCATTCACCTTTGAAATTGAATTACTTAAACATTGCCAAATAAAACTTGACATTACTTTGTTAAAGCAGACTGACCATTAAATAAAAAATTTCCCTTTTGTGCCAGATGTGTGTATACACAATTTCAATCCGATATGAATAACTATTTATATTTGATAACTTAATTTTTTGATGTTGGTGCATCAAACACCTGAGGACACGTGGTACCCGTGTCCCATGACAAGGTTACAATGCTATGCATCTGATGTATAGAATGTTTTTCCTCATAACATCCACTAGTTATGTCTTTTTTCTTAAAAAAAAAAACCCTCACCATCGCTTCAAGCTTGAATCACACAATCTCCCTTATGAGCTCATCTTTTCATGAAACTTTAGTTGTCTTTAATTTAAAACTTATTGGATATGTACACATACCCCTTGTCCATTTACTATCATACATGATGGATAAGCTTCCATAAGGCCCTATAGGTTAATTTTTTGTATTGCCAATATCATAGTTCAAAACCATATGCGGACCGCATGTGCGGTGGGATCCACACATGGCATATGCGGCCGCATATACCGAGCATGCGGTCGCACATAGGATAAGGCAACCATTCGAACTGAATTCGAATTGCGTTCAAATTGCGTTTGAACGGCTTTCAAATGGTATATTGCCGTTTGAATTACCGTTCGAACGATAATTCGAACTCACAGGAAGGTTTTAACGTTTGAAGTCAGTTCAAACTGAATTCAAATGTGTGCCGCATATTGGGGGGAATGTGCGCCCGGGGGCGCACATCAGCATGTGCGGCCGCACGTACCGGTACGTGCGGCCACACTTGCCAATATAAAGTTCTTCAATTGGTTAATATGAATCATGATAAATTGATAATAATTTCGGGGGGAGGCTGGAATTGTTTGTCTACCTTTATCCATTACAATGGATTAAAATACCCATTAATGCCACTTTAAAAAAAAAATACCACCTCACACTCTCACATACATCCCAAAACATGTCACATCTTTCCTCACAAACATATCCAAACACAAACGAATTATATAAGGCTAGCATTGTCATTTAAAAGCTAGAAATCAGCATCCATATTTTGTCCACCACTTATCTTCAATTCTCAAACAATAAAAAGAAGATTCTTGTGTTTTTAAATGAGAATAATAAAAAGGATAATTAAACAGAAATCTCTCATATTATCCAGAATGTTAGTCATACCTGTATAGCCTATGATGAATGGTACCATGGCTGTTCTGAATCAGGGGCACAGAGTTTATTTGTTCTAGAATTTTATTATTGCATCTCTTCTTCAGATCTGGGACCTTATATGAGTTCATGCAACTACATTTAATTAACTATTTGTGAAGGGGAGGAAGAGCAGGGGTGGGTGGTGGGGAATAGAGAATTGGAAGTACATGACAACAACCTTTCATTGGGAATCAGGACGGAGTTGGTGATCAATTCCTACTGTTCTCCTCTCTTTGACTTTAAAAATATTAACAATTCACCAGAATGTATGACATATTGACATTAAGTTGCTTCTTGGTTTACTGATGTTGAGAAAGCTATTGCTTAATTGTGTCTTTTTTTTTCAGGATGAGAATATGATCAAGCCTACTGAGCGCCTTATTGCGCTTGCCATTCTTCATCAAGCATACGCCTCCCACAAGGCTTCTTCCAACCCGTTCATTTCCTTTCTTATAGATGTAATTATCATAGTTTTTTAGTTTCATTTTCATTGTAATATGATTTTTTCTATTGCAGATGGATAGTTATCTATCCTTTAGTCCTTTATTAAATGATATGGAGTTTGCACTGCAAACTCAAGGGTATTAGGTTGGTAATTGGCATGATATTGTTTGGATAAGATGGAAAAACTATAGAACCAGGAACTTCTTGTTGTTTGAGCATCATATTTCTCTCAGCATAAATATATTTATACATTTAGAGAAATAATCTTTTGCTAGATTTGAATAATTTATTGAAATATTTATGAAGATTTTAAACTGTCATTGCGGTAATTTTTTTTTACAAGCCCATCGGCTTTTGAGGTAGGGGTTGGATCTGATTCCCCATGCCTCTGCAAACTTATATTCTTTTTTCAATTTTTTTAATTTATTTCAGCTCTTGATATTTGTTTCTTCCCATGAGGCTATAAAGTAAGCAAGTTTAATGGATAAGTATTTCCTTTACACATAAAATTCACAAAATAAGATATGCACTTCCTATTGCAGAAAATGTACCAACTACCAGGATAATATCCACACTCAATTGCTTATATGTTTTCAGATGCCCCAGTGTTTTGTGCTCTACAGGTTGTATGTGATGAATCAAAGGAGAAGGTGGAGAGAGCATTTGTTCTCCAGCTGTTGGGATCTGGCAGTACCAGTAATAACAAAGAGGTATTTTGATCCAAGGTCTTGATGGTTCTGGCACTTAGGGATTCTTCATGCTGAAATTTTTTTTTTGCAGGTTCTTAAACAATCAGTGGTTGATTTCGTCAATGGATTTGATCCTTTATCACATGTTAGTCCATGTTGTTAGTTTAATGAATCCAGCAGGCCTGTTTGTCAGGAGGCTGGGTTTAGGCTGTGTTTTTGCAAAATGCTTATTGGTTTCTATAGTTCATGGTTATTGTTCTGCTGCTTTTCCAGGTTTTCATGCCACGTGAACAACTGCAGAAACAATACTGTGAAACTGTCAAGATGGAATTACAAACCAACATATTTAGAAGTGCTGCTGTGAAGAATGCAATTCCAGACCCTGATATACCTCGCGGATGTGATATAAACTCACCGGAGTATGACCCTTCCCTAGGAAGTGACGTACTTGTGATCTTTTGAGTTTATGTGCCGTGCTGTTGGGTTGTCCATGTTTTCCCATCCGTGTTTCCCTAATGCAGTCACTTGTCATTACAGGTTTGATATACATCCTCCTGGAGCTAAACCAAAAATTGGTTCTGGGGACAGAAGTGGTGCAGTAACTGGATTGCTACAGAATCTGGATGGATTGGAGCCTCAGTGGATCACGCCACATCCACCAAGACTTCCAGTTCTTGATGGAGAGGCAAGTCCGGTTTTGGGAATCCATGCTTATTTGGTTGAAGTACATTTTTAAAACTCTTAGGTTAGTTATGAAAAAAATAGACTAGGTTACCATGCCGTCTTTCTTACAGCTTGCTTGGCTCAACCCTGACAATAACCATGAGCTACTCTGGGATCATGGCATGTGTGCTGACACTAGCCGCGGGGCTGCCGTAAGGGATTTGATAGCAAAGGCCTTAAAGACACCCCTTGCTCCTGCTCAACAAGAGGTAATTAATTTCTAGTTTTTTGGTTCGTCCCATGACAATGTATTACATGTAGAATTGTGTTCCATGTCATTGCTCCATCATCACACTGATGAATGCATTTTCTTGAACCTCTTATCCTTTGAGATTCTCTTTTGTACTCATTGTGTGTTTGTATATTGTTTTCTCCTATTCTCCATCTTGCCTTTGATAGTGAATTCTGATGGTATGTGGCCTAGATAAATTACCCAATAGGTTGGAATGTTGGATGGTCTGCCTTTTAATGTAATGTAATGGAACATTTACAGTCCCATCTAAATCTAATATAGCAGTACAAACAAATGAAAGAGTTATTATACCATTGAAGTAATGTATACTTCATCCTCATGGACCCCAGAACGCACTAAATATCATCAACGATCTTCCCGAAATTCCTGAATTCTCCTCACCTAGACAGCCTGGTTGACCTCCAGACGACAAGTGTATTTAGTTGCCTCATCACTCACCAGATCCTTTTCAGTACCTTTGTTTTGTTTGCCTCCTTCCATACTGTCCGGATTGCAAAGTGGGCAATTCTCTAAAAGCGTCTATCCTTGATCCACTTAATGTATTCAAGATCTGTTACATGTCCTGCTTAGTACATGTTTCCTTAATTCAGTGAGAGAGCACGTAGTACATGGATCTTCTTGTATTGATAAGAAATTCATTGGTGGCTCTTGATTTTAGCTCATATCTCTCCACTTTGGAGGATCTCTGGATGGATCTTTTCAATTATAAGTTAGGTGTCAGCTATGCTATTTTAAGAATAAATTAAAGAAATGAATGAATGTAAATGATTTCTAGATTACCAGGGACAATTCTGTTCTTATCAGACCTATAGGGATCAAGAGTGCCAGTCTTTGACTCCACAATGTAGCTATATTTGCATTTGAACTGCTGATTCTACTCCTTGCATACTGGAATTGAAATAAACTTTACAGACGTAGAAAATTAGTTGTGCTAATTATCTTATGCCCTTGCCTTCAGGCATGAAAGTAATTACCGATTAATAAGATGTGTTTTTATTTTTATTTTACACATTCATGTCATGAGGAGCTGGGTTTATTTTTGGTGGTGACTGAAAAACCATACCTCTGTTAATCTGCGTGTAGGATGGTTCTGGCTTGCTTAGTCAATTCAATGTGAAAGTTTTACCTACCAAAAACTTAGAATTTTCATGCACTTGACATCGCTTGATTTTTTCTATCCTGTCCTAATTTAGTCATCCTGATTGTGCCTGAAACTATTACTGGATCGCTGGAAGTGTTTTTGGCTAACTTGATTTGATGGATCTCTCGAGCTTTTTTCATGCACGGGATTTTTCTTACATCTAGCACTTCTGTAATTAATCATTATGCATGACACCCTTGATTGCTCCTCCTTCCAATGTTTGATTAAAAAACACTGATATATAGCTATTTAATCGGAACTAATTTCATTGTTTTCCACATTTTGCAGCTAGTTGTCTTAGAGCTCAATAATGACCCTAAGCTTGTTTATCATTGTGGAATGACTCCTCGAAAGCTTCCAGTTTGTAAATTTATCTTTCCATTATTTATAATATAATTTTTCATCAATCTGTTTATCCTATCCTGATTTTGAGACTTAATTTTTTTTAGGATTTGGTTGAATATAATCCTCTTATTGCTGTTGAAATACTTGTAAAGTTGATGAATTCTGCTGAGATTTCAGAGTATGTCTTTCTACTTGTTTTGGAGTTAAGAAGTTTGTTGATTTACTATCTAATTGTTTTAATTTTTCTTGGTTCTTGTTGTCTGGCTTTTTTCCGCAGATACTTCACAGCCCTTGTGAATATGGAAATGAGCCTGCATTCCATGGAAGTTGTGAACAGGCTGACAACCGCAGTAGACCTCCCCACTGAGTTCATCCACATGTACATCACAAACTGTATATCGTCCTGTGAAAACATCAAGGTATTTCTTCAAGCCATTTTGTTCTGCCATATTGATCATTTGTATGAATATTGTTGTTTTATTTTTCATATGCTCTTTCTTGAGATGCACATGTAGTGATTGTTGGTTTTTAATTTGGATTTTTTTCCTCGTTATTACTAAAGCAGTTGTTCATCTGTAGAAAGATCTTGATTTGGCCATTAAGTATTTATAAATATGTTAAAAGATTATAGCACATGCAGATGTACTTTCAATTTCAAGGTCTGTTGACCCACTCAACCCTTGTTACCTAATGCTCCATTGATTAATTCGTGTATTAAATGCACACTTTTCAATAAAAAATTAATTTTTGTTTAAATAATGTCTCGCTAACAATACATGTCTTGTTCAATAAAATGAATTAAATATGCATTTTTTTAAAGAAAAAGTAGACTAGCTACCACGATTCATTAAAATAAGGAAACGAGTCAATTATTACAAAAAGAAATGCATTGAATGCATAATATGTATTTTGATGTTATAACATCATTGGGAGGTCATGGATTTGATTTAATGTTGGTTATTTTGCATGTCATATGTAATTTTCTATTTTGTAAATTTTTAATATTCAAACTTTTTCCAATGTTTCCCAAACTTGATCTGAATTATATTGAATTGTAATATTTTTGTCCATGTGGAATTATTTCCCAATACTGAACCAGTGGTAAGGCACCATATATGTTAACCTCACCATATATGTTAAGTTCACATTGGTATATCATTTGATGGATGTAAAATTAGATCCATCCCACGCTTAGGCATGTGTAAATTTGCATGACAGGAGTATACCTCATTATATGTGTTAACCATGGACAAATCATTTGATGGATGTAAAATTAGATGCATCCCATATTTTAGGTAGCCGTCTTGTGGTCAAGTATGTATTTATTCTGGCCAGTCTTTCCAAGCTCGTTACGCATTGATCAAAATTACTAAATTTTTTAATTCTATGTAGCACTATCACTTGATCTGAGTGACTCTTGAAAATCCGTGTAATATCATCTCTCTGTTCCTTTTTTCAGGATAAATATATGCAGAATAGATTGGTGAGACTGGTCTGTGTTTTCCTACAAAGTCTCATCCGGAATAAGATCATCAATGGTACGTATCCCTCTCTACATCCAAATTTCCCTTTCAGTGTAGATTTTTTTTTAATAAAGATAGAAACTTTTATTGATTAAAGGCCCCCGAACAAAAGGAGACGAGGGATCTCCAATAAAATTACAAAAGTACAATTTGAGGAAAATCCCAAATCAGAGAATAAGAAATAATTTGAATCACTTCCTCGTGAACCACATTAGACCCATAACCGTTGTTGGATTATCTTCTTGGAGGATCATCTTCACCCAATCCTTAAGCAAGAATGAAATATGCGCCCAAGTGTTTTCCACATACACCCTCTTTCTTTGGAATAAACATTCATTCCACGTCAACCAAATACTCCAACACACCGCATGAGGAATGAACGACTGAAATTTAGCCGTATTACTATAGTCCCCTTTTTTCTTTCTCTGACGGAATAGGTTCCACATTTCATCAATATTAAGGAAATTACAGGATGAACCAATAGCATCCCCAACCAATTCCCAAATAGATAAGACAAATGGACATGTAAAGAACAAATGTTCCCTATCCTCCTCGGCACCAACACATAGTAAACATGAAGTATCACTATTGGGAACCCATTTTGCCCTATTAACCTTAGTGAGCACTTTGTTCATGGAGAGTAACCACATTTATTTTCAAAGGCGCTAGAGTACACCAAATACGAGTATGGGTGCTCGCAGACGGAATTGGAGATGATACTTTGTTAATCTTCTGATAAAGGGTTTTCACCGAGAACCCAAGAAGAGGTGCCAATTTCCAAATTACCACATCCTCATCTTCCAATTTTAACTCCACTCCTTGAAGAATATCCATAAGATTAGTAAACTCCTGGGCTTCGACATCATTTAAATTTCGGCGCAATCGAGGACACCATATAATAGAGTTAACCCCACAAGTAAAAGAGTCACATATCAAATCTTCCACATTAGATGCCACCCTGAATAGATGAGGACAAATACTAGCCGGCGACGCGCCACGGAGCCAAGGATCTTTCCAGAATTTTATTTCAACTCTATTGCCCGGAATAAAATTTGAGCATTCTTTAATTGCCTCCGCACTCTCGAGAATATCCTTCCAAATTTTGGATATAGCAGCTCTAGAATGAGGAATTAACTCTAATCTCGTGCATTTCTGATAATATTTCTCTCTAATAACTCGGATCCAAAGCGAATCATGGTCAGCAATTAATCGCCATAGCCACTTGCCCAACAACGCCTTATTCATATTTTGAAGGTTAAGAACCCCCATGCCTCCGTCCCTCTTAGCCCTGCAGACAAGATTCCACTTAGCCAAATATGGCCCCGAACCTGCATCTTTAGTACCATGCCATAAGAATCTCCTCATAATCTTGTCCACCTCATTAAGAATGCGGACTGGAATCTTGAATATAAAGAGAAAATAAATTGGAAGGCTTGTAAGGACCGCATTAAGAAGAACCAATCTGCCCCCCAAACTAAGTGCTCTCCCTTTCCACTCTTCAAGTTTTTTTGCTGAACCTATCAATGAGGGGTGCCCAATCTCTCTTCCGAAGCGATGAGGTGGTCGGAAAGCTAGCGGCTTTGCAATTCAAGCGAGCGGCAATTGAATTTACCTTGTCCAAGGGGATATGAATACCAAATAAATTACTCTTGTTAAGGTTTACCTTGAGGCCCGAAAGAATACCAAAGCACTTAATAATAAACATGAAACTATCCAGATTGCTCTCCCTCTTGTCACAAAGGAGAATTGTGCTTCCGCATATTGAATATGAGAAACACGAGAGCCTCCTTTTGTTATCTCGAGACCATGAATCCAACCAAGTGACACTCCTTTATGAATCATACGACTAAGGACATTAGCAACAAGAATAAATATGAATGGTGAGAGAGGGTCCCCTTGCCGAAGATCGCTTCCCGAATTGAAATACCCCACCGCTTTGCCATTAACAAGGGTTGAGAGCTTGACTGTGCTAATACACTCCTTGAGCCACCATAACCATTTTGATGAGAAACCATAATCCTTCAGAAGTTGCCAAAGAAAATCCCACCGAACAGAATCATAAGCCTTCTCAAAATCCAACTTGCATAGGAAACCTGTCCGTCTCGAGTTATGTGCCCCTGCCACACATTCTTGGGCAATCAAGAAACCATCGAGAAGAGATCTTCCTTGAATGAATGCTGACTGGCTGAGGTCCACTAATTCTTTAAGTACACTCCGAAGTCAACTGGCCAAGACCTTTGCAATAATTTTATAAGAACTGTTGAGGAAGCTAATGGGGCGATAATCGCTAACTCGTTCTGCTCCACTCTTCTTAGGAATGAGGGCAATAAAGGTGGCATTGAGACACCCACAACCTTGTCGACCAGAGTGAAATTCTTCAAACATTTCCATTACATCTTTCTTGACCACATGCCAGAACTGCTGAAAGAATTTAACAGAAAAACCATCCGGACCAGGGGCTTTATCTCCTTCCATTCCCAGAACTGCAGCTTTAACCTCCTCCTCTGTGAATGGAGCATCAAGTGCCAAGCTTTGTATTTTGGAAAGTTTAGGAAGAGAATCATCATGCCAGACCGGAAGCCAAGATTTATCTTTGCGAAAGAAGGATCTGAAATGGTTTCCGATATGATTTTCAATATCTTCCTTAGTCTCCAGATTAACATCACCCTCCATAATAGAAGTGATGAGATTTTAGCGCCTCCTTGAGTTTGCAATCCTATGAAAAAATTTGGAATTTCCATCACCAGATTTCAGCCATAGTGCTCTGGACCGTTGACGCCAGTATTCCTCTTCCTACCGAAAAATAACAAGAAGGTCTTCTTTGGCTTTCTTCCTTTCCTCTAGCTCCGTGTGTGTTAAAGGTCCATCCTCCTCCTTGATGAAGGGGGAGGCTTCTTGGGGCCGTGGTGATTCCTCAATGCAGAATTCAGTGTAGATTTAGATTAATAGATTCTGCGTATGATTATTCAACAAGCCATTTTATGGTTGAGTGTTTTCTTTGCATATCAGTGCATGATAAGCAATCCAGTGGTGGGGCCTGAACATGATTTTGGGGTAGTAAACTTTTGCTCTTCACCCACAAAAACTACCAAGTAAAAAAAAAAGTTCATATTCAAAATAACAAAAATTTATTGTTTGGTTAGAATGTCTAATATAAATGACATAGATATTATACAAAAAAAAATTATATGATAAAACATTATTGAAGTTAATCCCATGCTTTTCCAGAGTAGAAATCATCTATTATCGAAACGGATTTTCCAGAGTAGAAATCATCTATTATCGAAACCGGATCAATATTTATTATAAATTCTCTTTGTAGAATTATGCAATATGCAAGAAACATATCCTCCCATCTTGATGCAAAGTTCTGTTTCAATAAGTTTCGTAACTGAAAAATTCAAAAATTAAACTTTTTACCATGATTATAAGTTTATTAACCACACATAGTCCCGCCCCTGAAGCAAGCAAGAAACATATCCTTCTCAATTCGAGTGCTTGAGCAAATGTTGCCATATTGTAGATGAGTGTTTGTGCAATGTATTCAGTAACCTTATTCTTGTTATTATATATGATATGATACATACATGCAGTTCAAGACCTGTTCATCGAAGTTCAAGCTTTCTGCATTGAATTCTCGCGCATCAGGGAGGCGGCCGGTTTGTTCAGACTTCTCAAGACCTTAGAGTGATCCCTTCTCTCTTTTCTCTTTTTTTTTTATCCCTATATCTCCAGCCCTTGCATAGCAATTACATGATATCGTTGTTTTTTTTTTAAGTTGATGCTCTTTCGCAGCTGATCTTATGCGTTACGTATATTTGTAGTTAAGACTTATAATAAAATTTTATCCCAGTGAATTAGATTAGTCTTTAACCCCATTTGATTCTCTAGATGTGATAGGTGTTTATTCTGATGTTTTTATTTAATTATTTGATCTAGAGGGTAACCATGCATTGATTGGAGTTATCAATCATGTCTTGTTTTTTAATCAAGTACACATGGAAAAACTATAAATATTGTTGTGAATTTTATAGGAGTATATACTTTCTTCCTTTTGAAAGTGTGTTTCATTATAAAAAAAAGTGTACATTTCAGTGATGATACACTCAGGCCTCATTTGGCTCTGCGTTTGGGTGGATTCTGAGATGAAAATCCACACGGGTTTTTGCTTCTGCGTTCCCACCATGTATCCATGTTATTTCAAGCCAAAATTCTCCGCCTTTAAAAAGCTCTTGAAACAATATTTCTTAGAGGCTTTCAACCTTGGGGATTTCAAAACGCGGGCATTCCCATTGCATATTCAAACAGGTCTTCACACAATCTTGAACTAGTATATACCAAGTTCGGTTATAGTTTACCCTAGGTTAGGGATAAGAGATTGAAAAAAAGGGGGAAAATTGATACTCGCTGAAAGTTAGTTAAATCGGTTTTAGTTAGAAAATCGCTACATGTCTTTAGAAAGTATGTATGATTAACGGGTTTAGTCTGTGATTCAAATTGTCCCAACCAATACATTCAAATAAGTTCTTACAAAATATGAAAAATCCGATTTATTTCTTTTCATGACAAAAATGTTTCTGTTTTTTTTCTAAAAATTCTTTTGCCCTCATCAATGGTAAAAAAAAAAAAAAAAGTGGAAAAATTGATGAATCTTTAGAAATTTTTTTTTTGAAATGAAGGTAGACACACTCCACCAGATGATTTTATTGTTAAAACATATTAGTACAGGGTTTGAATGGGGATGAGAGAATACATAAGCAAAAGCATAATAATTAAACAGCACAACACATAGTTGTCCACAAAAAGAGAGCGTGGATGCAGTGACCGGGTGTAGGCGCGGTATCTGCTCATCAGTCGCCTGACCTCCCCAGCCCACCCCTAGTGGATGACCTCCATACTCTCGCCTCCTACTCGAACGCCTTGCACTCCCACTAGTTCTTGCGCCCAATCCTCAATGAGCATCGTTGTCATCGCCCACATATTTTCGACGTAGACAAGTGTACCCCAAACACCGACTCGTTCCGTGTCCGCCAAATGACTCACACCCCTGTTGGGATGACCAATCGCGCTACGTGCTTTGGAGCAAACGTCCCACAGAGCCGAGCCCCCTCTTCCCACATGTCCGTGATGGACAGGAATGGAGCTAATGAAGTAGCCGCGCCCGCCTCTCTCTACAGCTCTTGAGCCACCGGCACAGACAAAATAGATGCGTAATAGTTTCCGGAGCTTCCCCGCAAAGGACAGTGATACTTTTTTTTTTCATAATTAACGATGACAGCTTTTCAAATGAGCTTGTTTTTTAAAAAACATGAAAGCCCCATATATTTTGTGGCCAAACGGGGCCTTTCATGGCCCAAGTCATTTTACATGGGCGATAACCTTTCTATACGGGCCTTTCAAAATTGGGCCACAAAGATAATTTGGGTTTATGATTGGTAGGGGCCGCGCGAACGCAGGCCCCCGCTACCACAAATTATGACGTACACTCTACCACTTGGGCAGATGTTAAAGCAGGGCCCCTTCAAAGTGCAATGAAAGTCCCTACTCTAGGCCATGGGCCTTCTTGATCACCCATTGACCCCGTCCAGGTAAGTATGGATCCATGTCACGAATCCCTCTTCATTTATAATGTGCTCCAGATCACTCACTCTTCATGTTTTCCGATGTGGGACTAAAAACCTACAGTAAACACAACCCCAAATGACGCGTCAGTTCTCACTGTCCATTCGATGGACCTTCTGATGGTAGGACCATTTCAACGCCTCTGAGCTGTTAAAAAAGCTTAACTGGCCCATCATCCAATCCATTAGAATCCTTTGGTACAGATTGCCTCCTATAGTCCTATTTAATGAAATTTTTTTACGAAAAAAAAAAAATCATTATTGGCTATTACTTTATGGAAAAATTAATTTAAAATATTTTTTAAATGTTTTATAGGGAAAAAATCCTTTATGTAACAGTCTTTTTTTAATTAATATATATTATATATTAGAAAATGATATGTATCCCTTGTACGGCCTTAATTACAATCCACACCGATTTTTTTTTACCTATTAAGGCCATCATGAGTCGTTTAATTAGTGTATCATGTTCTTAATAACTTATATTTATTAATAGTTCATGTTACAAGTATATGTATACCCTCTGCCAAATCTAATCACCCCAACTTATAAAAAAAAATATTAATAAAAAGATGACAACTAATCCTTTTCAGATAATGTGTTCACCGACTAAAAAAACATGTTTGATAAAAAAAATGATCAAATTTTGGATTTCACATGATTAAACACAATTCACTTTGTTATCGAGCGTTACAATCATTCCCTCACAATGACTACGATCATCTTACAATGCTATTACCATTTAGAATTAATGAATAGAAATATAAGCAAAGCTCATTCCCACTACAATGTGTGCTTGGTACAAATGTTCTGAACCACGCCATACATCACTTTGAACGGGTGAGCCTTTCTATCCCGGCCCCCGGGTTAATTAGTTCATAATGTCACCACGCCACTTAGCTAAGAGACTTTAGTGAGGAGACGTTTGTGCGCGAGCAACCAGGTAAAGACTTTTATATTACGCGATGGACTCCCTGGAAATTTACGACTCAGCCTAAACAAGGTGGAGAGCAAGTTTGAGTTTCTAACCTTGTTTTGATATGGAATAAGCCACATAATAATATGTAAAGCAGAAATAGAAATTTTTTGGTGTTTGGATGATAATCATTGAGAAACTTATGTCGGAATAAACTGGTATAAAGTGGTATATGAATTTTGGCTAACCCTTGGAATTAAAGTTATTTCATGTTATTCAACCTAAAGAATGTGGGCATACTGTAAAATTAAATATCTTCACTTCATATAAATAACCTGTTAAATCAACTATCATCATTTTTTTTTTTTTACTTTTTATAAACCTCTATCCATACTTTATTCACATTTATCAAAACAATCAAAACTTTGTTATTACGTTTTCCACCGAGAAATTTAAAACATAATAAAACAAAAAATCATTTATTCCACTGTAATAGCCATCTATAATGGTACAAGTGTATACCTCAGAATACCATCCATATGTTGTGACATGTTTATGACAATATTATTCCCACCCCAAATCTGTCCCGTTGTATGGGTGAAGATTATATCTAATTATGGAGAGCTAGAAGTCTCATTTATATTTTGTTAATTAATGAAGTATATATTTTAAAAAATAATAATAATATCTATGCATAAACAAATTGAGCTTATATTCTTTTATTAAAAAATATTAATGCTAAAATAAACTATTACATACCAAGTTAAGAAAATCAGTAGGTGCACATCATACTATATAAATCAAACTGCGTATCATCAATAAATAAATAAATAAATATTCCTTTTTTTTTTGGTAAAATAAATAAATAAATAAATATTCCTACCAACCTAAAAAAGCATCTAAAAAATAGGACAATATCTTCACGTGTATTTTAATACAACCATGTGAG
Organism: Acorus calamus; assembly: GCA_030737845.1. Lineage (NCBI taxonomy): Eukaryota > Viridiplantae > Streptophyta > Magnoliopsida > Acorales > Acoraceae > Acorus > Acorus calamus. Next base: position 1,264,857 of record CM060876.1, read on the forward strand.
GGTAAACAGGGAAACATTGCCACGTTGTGCGGATGTGTTGCAAATATAAGTGTTGTTACGCATAAATTTTTTAACTTCAATTTCAGTCTTATATGTCTTGGTAATGTCAACACCCACGTTAACGAGATATATATTTTAATAGAAATCTTTTACATTTTTCATGCAATTTATTAGAATGTAAAAGCGTGTATTATTTAAAAAAAATCAAATTTGTGTGGACTAGAATTGGGGTTGAAAAAATGATTGTATTTAACATTAATGTGAATAATGTTTCGTCCAATCCATTACAACTTACAACAACCATGTTTTGAACTTTTTTTACAAGCGTAAAAAATAAGGTACACATTCCAATGCGTTGTATGACCTATTTGTAGAAAAAAAAAGAGAGAAGGTTACGCACAGTTTTGTTCAATCCACTTTTCAGTTCATACATATTTTGATTTTTAAAAAAATATATAATATACATTATTTAATTAAGTACATGTCTTTATATAAATAAATATATATATATGCTCAAATAAATTGAATGGATATATTTATTGAAAATATGAAAAAAAATTTCCCTATTATTGTTTTCTCTTTTTTTTGTTTCTATATAAATGGTTGTGTTATGAAATTAAATTTTATAAAATTAAATCATAAATTTTATAGGAATTTTAAAATTTAAACTTGATTTTAATTTTAAATCAAATTTATACCTTATCTTTCTTAAACAATCCTTAATCAAATATTACTTTAATTTTATAAATAATTGATTATTATTACTTTTCTTATTTGATTTAAAATATTATCTGAATTTTAAATGTTAAATATGATATGAATTATTATAAATTATTTTTTTTATAAATGGTTGTTTTATTAAATCGAATTTTAAATATTATCTGAATATTAAATTTAAAATTTAATTTGAATTTAAAATTAATTTTAATTTTAAATCAAAGTTAAACCTTATTAAATCAATTTTAATTTCCACTATATGATTTGATTAATTTTATAAAAATTTAATTTAATTTTTTTTAAAAAAAATTAATTAAACGTGATCGTGATCGTCCATGCATGCACGCTGAATCCGCGCGCGCGCCGACGCGCGCACGGGTTCAGCAGGACTGAGACGTGATACCGGATCACGTCTCCGTCGTGGCGCCCAGTCAGCGCGTCACGTTGGCGCGTTGACCGGGGTCAAACAGACTCAGGGTCAGTTTTTGTTAATAATTTGGTATCGGGGTCAAATTTGAGAAGCATAAAATGATTTTTTTAAAAGATTTACTGACCAAAGTTTTTTTAAAGGGCAAAACTATTCCCACTACCCGACTTACTATTTCCCACTACCTAAAATTACGAAAATGCCATTATTTATTTTATTTTTTCGTCTCCCTTTCCCACTACCCAGTTCGACAGCATCCAGTCGAAGTGTTCTTCACTGAGACGACAGAGGTCTGTCGAACTGTATGAATAAGTGTCTACAGAGGTCCAGTCGAAGTGTGTTTCACTAGGACGACAGAGACCCGTCGATCTGTCTGAGCAAGTGTCGACATGGATGTGTCGAATCCTTTAAAACAACAACTTTCTTCTAAGAATCAATCAATTATACAATCATTTAAGTCCTTATGAAAAACAAAAATGTCATTTAAGTTATTTAAGTCTTTTTGAAAATCATTCACATATATATTTATTTAAGTATAAGAAACAAAAATATCAAACAAAGAGTTATTTGAATCAAATAAACAGTAAACATTTCATATAGAAAAAAACATTATTTTCTTTTCTAAATAAGTGGAGTCTTTTATAAACAAACTCCACTTATTTAGAAAAGAAAATAATGTTTTTTTCTATATGAAATGTTTACTGTTTATTTGGTTCAAATAACTCTTTGTTTGATATTTTTGTTTCTTATACTTAAATAAATATATATGTGAATGATTTTAAAAAAAACTTAAATGACTTAAATGACATTTTTGTTTTTCACAAGGACTTAAATGATTGTATAATTGATTGATTCTTAGAAGAAAGTTGTTGATTTGAAGGGTTCGACACATCCATGTCGACACTTGCAAACACACTTGAGTAGCATAAAATGATTTTTTTTTTAAGATTCACTGACAAAAAATTAAAAAAATAATAGCCAAAGTTTTTTTAAAACGTCATAAACGAAATGTTAAAATAGACAATATACATCACACAAAAAAATTTAACAAGTATCAACACAATTTGTAACAAAAAATCATTTGGTGCAACCTTTCAATAACTGCATGATTTAATAATCAACTAGTACAAACGTACATGTACATGAATGCAGACACAACTCTACATTTAATGTGCTCAGATTATTAAATCATGCTTGGAAACTCACTTTCTCAGCTTTTTGAAATCGCAGCTTTTGGGCACTATTTGTCTGCAATCGCTGGGTTTAAAACTACGATTATAAAACTGTTTGGTTGCACAATTACAAACGCAGCTTCCTACAATCACAAACACTGCGCAATCGCGCAACCAAACGCACCCTTAGACATGTTTCCATTAACAAAATAATCAAAACCACAAGTGGGCATATAAAGATCAATAATAGACTGTATATGCTTCAACAAAACAAACACAACAACAACATGAAACCATATACCACTCTCTAGTCCGGACCCTCTCTTCAAAACTCTCAACAAGGCTCCTCTCCTCCGCCCCGGTCTCGCCGTGGCCGGTTCCAGACCACCTTCGAAGAGTGGTTCATCTCTCAACTCAACCTCCTCAACCTCCCCCACCCCTCATCTGGGTTCAAATCTTGACACCTGTTGATGTGGAAAGATTTGACCAGTCTCCTCGCGCACGCGCTAGACGTGGCGGTCACCGCCCACCAGAAGGCAGAGATCGACGCCATCTCCGCCTTGGACCGCCTCGATTGAAGTCGCGGACCTGCTCGACACGTGCAACGTGTTGCGCGAGAGTCTCAATGCCGATCAAACGGTGCGCGTTCTCCGCGTCAGTGGCCGCGCACAGCCTCGGAGGGGAGCGCGTCCCGTGCGGGGCCGTCTTCGCGCGCGCGCGCGCAGAGTTGGACGACGCAGTGGGGCCGCGCGCACAGTTCGCGCGCGCAACGCGCAAGAGGGGGGCGACGCGCGAGCCCGTGATGCGGGCGAGGCGTTGGGCGCGTCCCTCGCGTTCGGTTTCGTACGTTTGCGAGGCGGTCTCGATCACCTTGTCGCCCGAGCCGAGGTGGAGAATGAAAGGCGGCGGTGATGGCGCAGTGTTGGAGGAGTTGCGGGTGATGGTGCGCGATGCGCGGAGGTTGCGTGAGGCGGTGGCGGGGGGTGTTGGGGAGGCGGAGGTGGGCGCGCTGAGGAGGAGCGCGGATGAGTTGGGAAGGGTTGTGAGGGTGCTTGAAATGAAGGTGGATGAGTTGTATAGGGTGTTGGTTGAAGTGAGAATGGGAATGTTGGATGTGATTAGTAGAGTTAGAAGGGGCTAATGAAAATTAATGAGTACAACTTTAACCTACAATTTTGGTGTTTGTTATAGTGTGGGTGAGAGATTTTGTAATACATGATTTTTTGGGAAAATGTTACTCATTATTCCTCTGTGTAGTTTAAAATACATAATTTCACTATAAATGAAATCTATCTACTGTACTAATCGAAATTGTATAAGTTTTCAAGTATGTTTATTTATGTGTAATATTTTTCATTTTCAATTTTATCAGCTTTTAATTTTGAGAAAAATCCAAATAACCCCAATGTAAACTGTTTGAAATCCATCTAAACCCCCGTGAAAATACATGTAACTCAAAATAACCCACCTGAGTTAAACTTACATTGACAAAATGATGAATATTGTACGAATATTCCATTTGGTTAATCATTATTCTGATTGGTTAATCATGACTGATAACACAGTATATTAAAAATCCCTTGCAATTGGTTAATAATGCGAAAAACCCTATATAATCTGGAGAGGTAAAATTGTCATAAACAAATGATTTTCCGCATGTTTATTTTCACATATTGTAGAGATTGTTTTTGTATATTGTGTTTTTAGCAATGATTAATAAAATATTCACACAATATTCTTCATTTTCAGGGGTCTATTTGGATTTACATATGTGTTTTGAGAGGAGTTATATGAACTTCATGAAAAGTCAAAAAGATTATATGGATTACGTATAGTTTACACATTTTAAAATATTATAAATGTGTATGTCTGTTTTTTTTCATTCTTTCCGTTTCAATATAAAATTAAAAGGGAGAATTTATAAAATATTATAAATGCGACTCGACAACCCAACCCAATTCTGGCAGAAGCTAAAAGCCTCAAGCTAAAATATATTAAAATTATACACTCATCCTTTGAAATGAATGCTATTATATGAAATGATGTATATACTGAGATACATTAGTGTATTTTTTTTCATCGTAAAAAAATGAAGAAAAAAAATTTGGGTCATATACTATGTTAGAATCATATTTACTACTTTATCATAGTGTATGAGACTACAAAACAGACTGCAATGACGGGCTACATGTATCACGGGCTCAAAAATAAAAGATCAAGGAGCACCATTCGTCCAAAAACAAAAGAAAAAAGAAACATTAATATATTTATTTTTGAAAAAATAAAAGAATTAATTTTCATGTACTTTCAATTATTATTTTAATCTAAAACTAATAAAAAGTGATGACACGAATAAAGAAGGCAGGCTGAAAAATACTGGTAATTGGTATAATAAACAGAATAGATGGAAAAAAAAATTGTTTAAACCGAATCTGTTGAATATTTGATTGGAAATAAAAAAATTCGAAAGTTTAATTTCCGGTCCTACTTATGTGAGATTTTAGGGTTCATTGTTTCCAAATATGGAGTTTACTTTAAACATATATATTTCAAATTAAAAGTTATTCCGAGATCTTCGCCGATTTATAGTTTCACAAACTCGAGATTCACCAACATAAATTCACAAACACAGACCTCCGACGTACGTCTCATTATTTCTCTCTGAAGACAGAAAAGAAAAACAGAGGAAGATGAGTTGGGGATTGAAGGAGTGGGACATCGATTTCAAGAAGGCGTTTTCGAGCGATACGAGGGGTTGGAATAACGGATTATGGGATGAGACGCGGCGGCCCGACGTCGCAGTGGGTGATCGCCTTCAAAACGTGGTAGCCGACATACGTGTCCGCCATGAAAGTCACAAGGTTTTCTTTCTTTCTTTCTCTTTCTTTCTTTCTTTCATGTATTTTGATTTTCAAATTTTAAAATGTTAAAAATTCAATATAAAATTATCAAATGTCTCAACTTATGAAAAGTAATGTATGGATTTTGTCAAAAATCAAACTAAAAGTTAAAAACAGTTTTTCAAACTGTATTTTCAAACGCATTTAAGGTTATTTAGTTTCCACTCTTCTTAAAACAGACAAATTGTTAAAAAGCACCTCCAAGACATAATATTATTATAAACCCCCTATTTTATCTCAATATATGTCTATTGACTATTTTACTCTTCCCATTAATGAAAAAAGTCTTAAATACCTTTCTTCAACCTCTTGAAATCTTTTAAAGTGTTGGAGATTCATTTTTAATATGAATAGAGGTTCAAAAATAATATTTCATTCAATAAAAAACAAAAATAAATCTATAGTCTCAAAATACAATATTTCACCACATTAACTGTTAGGTTTTTTTAACAAAACTAGGTAACATTTAAGGGGTTTATAATAATATTCTGTTTTGAGGGTTTTTTTTAAAAATAATTTGCATGTTTTAGGAGGAGTGGAAAACTAAAAAACCCTTTTCTTATTCATTGTTTTTTATATTTAAAATATAAACTTATGATCGGATATCATATTCTATGACTCTTGTGCCTCAACATAAAATTTACATGGATTCTTTATGCTTTTATTTAGATAGCGACATAATTTATTTTAGAATAGATAATTATTTCAGTACAGACAATTGTACTGGTTAAATGAATGATTGTAGTTTTAGTTTTTTGTTGTTTGAATAAACAATGGATAGTTGTGGATTGTGCCCCTTTTCTTTTAAATTTATATTTATAAGAGTTACACCATTACTTCAATTTAGTTTATTTAGCTCTTGTAGGTATATAAAATAGTTATACAAGGTAAAAAAAAGAATTAAATAAATTAATCTATTCGCTTAATATTCCTTTATTTATTTAATTGATTTTCTTATCTTTTGTGTTTGTTATATCTCATTGGGACTGCAAATGAGACTAATACATTATCTTTTTATACTTAATTACATCACATAAAAGTGAAGCATTTGAAATAATGGCCAAGGCCATCAGGCCATGCATCATCTATTCATGTTGCTTTTTTTTTTATCAGACTTGTTCATGTGTACTAACCCTAATTTCTATACTTTAATTTCTCTAGTCGTCTGAACGCCAAGAGCTTGTGAAAGATGGAGGTGACAGAGATCATAAACTGCAAGTCTCTTTTGCAAATGGAAGTGATCCATGACAGGGAGGAGCCACCAGTCCATGCCAAGCAAAACAACAACAGTGTCTGTGCCTGCCTATGTGATGCATATATATATTCAGTATGATGTTGTGAGGTCTCTGAAAAATTTATGGGTCATTGAGAAAATTTTAAGTGGGTTGAAATTCATAATAGTTGTTTTGTTAAATCTTTGCTGGAGTTGATATTCATATTTTGTTAAATTCAAAGAAACAGTTCTTTGTATGTGTTGGACAAGTTACTCTTTTTAGCTTGAACCATATTTAAAAAAAAAATTCAACTGTTATCAACCAGCTTTAATTCCCTAAAAAAATTTCATTTGTTGTGCAATATGGATGTTATTCTTTCTTCCATAGGCAATGCATGATTTTTGAAATTTAAACAAAATGTTGACTCTTTAAAATTAAATTTGAAAGATTAATATTCATGATATTTACTATGAAGAAGGCTGGATTAATTATTTTTGTGTTTTTAAATCGATTCTCATTTATTTCGAAACAGAAAAGATTCTGTTAAGAATTTGGAGATTGATATTTGTAGGCGCCAAATTTCTGACTACGCATAGTGGGCTGGATAGCTAAGCCCATTAGATCTGAACCGATCGAGCAACGGTCCTCCAGGCCTTTAGTCCAATTTGACGAACAGCTTCGACCCAACAGCACGACGGCCCAACCGATCTCGACACAAACGGGTCCGATCCGGAAACCCAAACACAAACGGGTCCGATCCGGAAACCCAAGATTGACCAAGTCAATATCAAATCCATTCAGTGATTGAGGTGATCCATATGAATCTTAAGCAATTATGGGTCATTATCAACATTGATTCTATTAATATCCATTAATACCACATAATCAAGTCATCAATGACTGTGTCCACCAAATCCCAACCAAATATGGATATACATGTCAACTTATAATTGACAAAATTCTGCAATTATATCTGTGGTCCCCACACTAATGACTGATGCACTCTTGTTCGTCCGATGGGAAGGAGCAAATTAGAAACCCTAACACCATTCAAATTCCTCTATAAATAGAGGCAACAACCCACAATAATGGGGGGAAGAAATTTTTTTTCACTAGACCCCATTCACATTAACACTTCCGGTGCGAAATCCTAGTATCCTACCACCAAAAGAGAGGAACTATGTCTGACTTGATCCCTAAACTAGGGTACGTAGGCAGCCTGAGATGTTACATCAGGTTCAGTCCAAACCACACCAAAAACCATGTCCATCAGTCCACCGCGGACCCTCATCGTTGGATCTATCCTCGAATTCGGTTCGTTCAAGGAAGAGGATCGCCGGCAACCAAGCGGTACCAGTCGGAGGAGGCAGGAGAGGACAAATTCGACTACCCGAACCCGGTAAGCAAATTTTTGCCACTCCAGTTTGATGCGTCTGTGGGACACGGACGAAAAGCCTAAGCTCTTCGCCATGCCTCCAAAAAAAAAAAATCCTCCGACCGTACCTACTCCGGTGACCCTGCCGATGCGAGGGAACCTTCATCTCCGCCTAGCATAACGACCGCGGGAGAAGGTAATAGGTATTTGATTCAATCCCATTTAAAAAAGTTTTTGATTCAATTCAATTGTGGAGGATGTGATTCAATTCGATTGATAATCGGCTTGATCAACTCCTCCGTAAATATGGTCTCCAAAGTCCAAACAAATGACACACGTCACATCTTAAAATTACTGGGTTTTGAAGCATCGATCCTTGTTTCATCTATTCGACAATAATTGCAATAGGCGACCACCAGTATCTGAATTTATACATTGATGTCAATCCCATGTCCCACTAACAGATTCTTGGTTATAAATAAATATTTGATTAAATAGCACCGTCAATTGTTCCACTTTCTGGCTTCAGTTGTTGATATACAATAGTCAATCCACAAGTTTCCCTACAAACCCTGCCTTTATATAAGTGGAATTGCTTTTCATGTGTCGAGATTACAAAGATGAGAATGAAGCATGTAGCAGAATGCTTATCCTCTTCCAAATCTCAAGGTTACTCATAAAACCCAGTCCAATTGATGAATTGTATGGGGTATTTGAAAGTGATAAAGATCAAACATTTGAAAACCTCACATCCTCAGAAAAATTATATGAAGGTAAACATCAAAATAGTAATGCATAGTTAACCAAGTAGCCTGTCATTTTCTGAGTCTTTCAAACTTTTCATACATGAAGCAAACAAAATAATACGGTATACATGGGCGGGTGGTATCGTGTGTAACAGATCTTCACGCCCTCCACCTTCAGATCCGCGTGGGTCGGTCGACGCATCAACAACAGATGCACCGATTTCATCCTTTTGATCTTCCAACATAACCGATTAGAGAAGAGCGTCACTCTCGCAGCCTCTCCACACGTCGTTGTTCCAACGCGCGGACTCCGACAGTATTCGTGCACTGTTGTCTTTATTCGCTTCGCCGCCCATGTTGCACTTCTTCTTCTTCTTTGTCTGCTCACCACCTATCCCGCACCGTTTATGACGTCACTCGTCATCGCTCCTCTCTTCTTTGATCTCCTTCCTCCTTGAGATCTGCTGAACCACTAGCTACCCTCACCGACACTCCTCCTTAGTACACCTTGGCAGGTCGGTTCGCCACCTCCGCAGATCATTGCCTCATCGGCACGTCTCTTTGGCATATCTCCCCGACATGCCGCATTGGCTCGCGACCTCGGCATGCCACCACGGCGTGCCTTCACAGCGCATCGCCTGAGCCCGCCTCCTTGGCTCGCCTCCTCAGATCGTCACTCAGCTCACCATTGCGCACTCCCAGATACAATGCAACATTATATATTTCGATTATGCGACTTGACGTGTTTGCAAAGTTCTAAAATATAATCGATCATGGACTCTCTTTCTTCTACTTTTCCGATTGCCCTTCACTGACATCATCAGTCGTCATCTCGACGCACCTCCTCGGTCATCACCTTGACGCACCTCGTCGGTCACCTGTGTCGATCGATATACGGGCACACTACCTCGTTCCTTTTACAAGTCGGCACCTCTACACCCTCTCAGTCCCACTGTAAATCGTCACCTTGACATGCCTCCTTTGTGCCCATTTAAAGCCCACATTGCACACTCAAAAAGACCCGTGCGAAGTGGTTCGAGGCTACATAAATTTCGCATCGATGGTCCACGAAAGGCAAATATTCCAATCCCCTGGAATAGTGTAACTTGAGAAAATATTATTCATAAGCAAAACGGCGTTTATAAATAATGTCACTTAGACCATCTTGAACCCTATTACATTCCTTTATCATGCATAATACTGCTCTAAGATGTCAAATGAATGTTTTATGAGTGTTGGGTTTCAATGCATTATTATTTATGAAACCTCAAGTGCGCCATTACGTCTCTTTGACCAAGCTAATGCCATCGGGGTTATGTCGGCAAACTTTGCTCCTACCCCATGCGTTCTCGGTTCTTTGCAGACTGATAACAACTACAGTCCGATCCTACGTGCGCAAAAGAGAGTGCAGGAGACGTGCAATCTATCCTCCCCGTCTACAGTACGAAAGGCTTTTGGTGGACACAGGATTGGGCTTCAATAATCTACTGCTTCATATGAAATAATAGAGAATTGGGGGTCTTTGCAATTGTTAGTACTCCTAACAAAATACAAGAGATAAGTAAACTAAATTTCAAATATCAATAATCTAAATAATCAATTGGGTTCACAAACTTATTTATAGAAGAGAATCCCAACAAACTAGGTTCTCAACTAATTATCTAAATCTAACAAACAAATCTAACATATCTTTATCTAATACTAACTAAAATTCAAATTTGAATTCAAATAATGATTTGGAATTCAAATTTAAATATAGTAAATCCTAACAAAGAAATAAAATCCTAACAACCTCAAAACAACCTAAAAATAGTAAAAATAACATTGAACCGTCGATTTGACCTCCAAGATGATCTCAGAACGCTCCGAAAAATGACATAGTGGCATAGCCACTACTCCTGTAAGGTTCGTCGATACGAACGTGTGGACATATATAATAGCGATTCTGATCTACAGTTCAAAAGTTATGGCCGTTTGAAGTCACGGTGCTCCTGATTCATTAAGATGTCTTTTCTTCTCGTGTTTCATTTGATCTCGGTCATCCATATATTGTACGGCTATGATGTCTGCATCATCCTCCCCAGGTTGGAGAGAATTCGCCCTCGAATTCAGATCCTCGTCGAAACTTTCACCATGAACTTCAGATATGGATTTCTTTCGAACAGTGAATCTTTTAGGGTGCCGCACTACATTCATCCAATCAGACCAATACTCACGAATCCAACTTTCAAGCAATAACTTTCTGAGAATGGATGGTGGATCAGATGAAATGAATGAGGGAAAGAATGGATCCACAAAATAAAGGTAGGGTGGATGAAATACTTTATGTGATAGCTTTTTCGACGGTGAAGTGGTATGGGTGAATTGAAAGGGGTCTAGCGGGAACGATTTGGATGAAGCTCCAGTCACATAAAATACATGGGTGTTGATTTTGATGGTGAAATGGCTATGATGAGAGGCAGTAGATAAAGAAAGGATGTGATCATTGTTACCAAATATTTGAAGGGGACTCTTAGACTCAATCTCCTCTATCTCTTCATCAAAGATAGGTGGAAGGTCTTTTTCCTCGATCTCTACATAAAAGATATGGGGAAGTCTCGCATCTTCAATCTCCTCATCAAAAATAGGTGGGAAGTTCTCATCTTCAACCCCTTAGTCTCAAAATACAATATTTCACCACATTGACTGTTAGGTTTTTTTTACAAAACTAGGTAACATTTAAGGGGTTTATAATAATATTCTGTTTTAAGGGGTTTTTTTATAATAATTTGCATGTTTTAGGAGGAGTGGAAAACTAAAAAAGCCCTTTTCTTATTCATTATTTTTTATATTTAAAATATAAACTTATGATCGGATATCATATTCTATGACTCTTGTGCCTCAACATAAAATTTACATGGATTCTTTATGCTTTTATTTAGATAGCGACATAATTTATTTTAGAATAGATAATTATTTCAGTACAGACAATTGTACTGGTTGAATGAATGATTGTAGTTTTAGTTTTTTGTTGTTTGAATAAACAATCGATAGTTGTGGATTGTGCCCCTTTTCTTTTAAATTTGTATTTATAAGAGTTGTACACCATTATTTCAATTTAGTTAATTTAGCTCTTGTAGGGTATATAAAATAGTTATACAAGGTAAAAAAAAGAATTAAATAAATTAATCTATTCGCTTGATATTCCTGTATTTATTTAATTGATTTTCTTATCTTTTGTGTTTGTTATATCTTATTGGGATTGCAAATGAGACTAATACATTATCTTTTTATACTTAATTACATCACATAAATGTGAAGCATTTGAAATAATGGCCAAGGCCATCAGGCCATGCATCATCTATTCATGTTGCATTTTTTTTATCAGACTTGTTCATGTGTACTAACCCTAATTTCTATACTTTAATTTCTCTAGTCATCTGAACGCCAAGAGCTTGTGAAAAATGGAGGTGACAAAGATCATAAACTGCAAGTCCCTTTTGCAAATGGAAGTGATCCAAGACAGGGAGGAGCCACCAGTCCATGCCAAGCAAAACAACAACAGTGTCTGTGCCTGCCTATGTGAGGCATATTCAGTATGATGTTGTGAGGTCTTTGAAAAATTTATGGGTCTTTGAGAAAATTTTAAGTGGGTTGAAATTCATAATAATTGTTTTGTTAAATCTTTGCTGGAGTTGATATTCATATTTTGTTAAATTCAAAGAAACAGTTCTTTGTGTGTGTTGGAGAAGTTACTCTTTTTAGCTTGAACCATATTAAAAAAAAAATTTCATGAAAACTGTTATCAACCAGCTTTAATTTCCTAAAAAAATTTCATTTGTTGTGCAATATGGATGTTATTCTTTCTTCCATAGGCAATGCATGATTTTTGAAATTTAAACAAAATGTTGACTCTTTAAATTAAATTTGAAAGATTAATATTCATGATATTTACTATGAAGAAGGTTGGATTAATTATTTTTGTGTTTTTTAATCGATTCTCATTTATTTCGAAACAGAAAAGATTCTGTTAAGAATTTGGAGATTGATATTCTTTTAAATATTTATTTTGTTTGAAGATTTAAAAGAGATATAATTTTTTTAATTAGAATTGTATAAGATTTGATACGGTACTAATTGTTGACTTGAATTTCAAAACCGAATATTTCGGTCATTCAAAACGAATTATCTTCTTTAATTCAACGAGTAACTTAAACAGTTAGTTTTGACTAATTAAATCCAACTTCTCTGCTTAGCCCAAACATAAATGAGTAAATGTCAAAAAAACTATCATTGAAAAAGAATAAAAGACTAAAATACACTAATGTAAAGACTAAAAAAAATATATCTAACAATACAAAGTTATTCTGTTTCAATTCTTAGTGATAAAAAATCCACTTTTTCCCCCACATCCCTTTGACCTCCTTTTGAGTAGCCATATAAAATATTCTAGGTTGGATAATTATTTTAATATAAATAATTACCTATGGAATTAATGTCTTGATAAAGGAATGAGAGATGGGATTTAGGATGGAATAAGAGAGAATAAGTCCAAAAACTTTTTTATTTACAAGGAATATGTGGATAGAGCTATACCAAAATAAGTGAGAATAAACTGATATTAATATTTCAGACCCCTAAAATTGTGTTATTCTCTCAATTTATTCTACGTGGCAGGATCTTCACATGGTAGGGTGTGGCAGTAGTAGCTGCAGGATCTGATGTTATGGGGAGCGGGGGCAGCAGGGCGCGCGGGCAGGGGCAGGGCGGCGGGGTGGCGCGGCAGAGGTGGCGCGCAGTGGTAGGGGCGGCGCGACGACGACGACGATGACGGCGTTGACGGCGACGACGACGGCAGCGATGAAGAATTCCAAAAAAAATAATATTAGTGTTTGTGAAGTGGTGGCTCTGATACCATGTTACGATAAAAGAATGGAATAATATGAATTCTTGTATTCCACTTAGGGTTAAATCCCTTTATATATACAAGTGCCTAGGAGTTACACGTGTAATGTACTACACACATTATGAGATAACATATATAATCTAACAATTACAAAAAAAAAAAGAGAAAATGTTCTGGCTTCCCATTTCCCAAGAACAGATAGCACTGTACCTGCTCAGTCCAGTAGCATGATCTCAAACAATAGTTCTTTTGCTCTTTGCCTCTTAATCTGGAGCAATGTAAAAAAAGAAATTTCATATTTTCTGTTGTTGTGGTTTTGAGCATCATCACCAAAGGAGCTTTGCTTTTAGAAAAGACTGACATGCATCATTTGCAGCAAGGAGAACGTAGTATTATCCATCTTGGATGGGAGATTTTGCAAGCGAAGTTGGAGACCAGTGAATATGATGCCGACGCCTTGGTAACGTATGGTTTGATAACTATGCTTTTCACAGTGGCAGTTGCCACTTGGTTCTCTGTGTGAAGGCACTAAACTAGTGTATGTATAAATAATATTGCATGTAAACCATATATGCTAAGATCACATTTTTTTCCGCATGATAATCTATTTCTCATGCGCCATAATTTCCTTAACTAACAAACATGCATACTTGAAAGGACATCAAGAAAAGAATCAGGTGAGGCTCCTTTGTAGGAAGGATGGGGTACCAACCACATAGGCAAATTGGATATGGCAGTGACAAGATCTGTTTGGCTAAGGTGCATTTATGTTTTTCAGATCTAACATGATGTCATGGTTGACTAGTGTATTTGCACCAAACTTTTTACCACGGTGATTTGTTGCTTCCCTAAGGTTGTGTTTGGTTGCACAATTGTAAAATTGATGGTAAGCAAAAGTTGAGTGTAATATTGATTTTGCAGAAAACTCTCTCTAGAAAACTCAGGTTTTGAGTTTTTTTTAACAGAAATTTGTCTACAACTTTTGGCCTCAGTTTTTCTATTTGAAAACAGACCCTAAGTAGTTTTTCTCCTCCCTTTCTCCTTCTTTCACCCACCCAGCCGCTGCCAAGCCCAAAAAATCATCAAAAACTACTTTTAATCCAAAGGTAAACATGATTTGGACGACGACGTCCTCCACCAGTATGCACGTGCATATATCTTATTTGTTATTGGATCAACCATCTTCGCTGATGGCACAGGAAATAAGATACATGCATGTTATCTTTATCTACTTAGAAATTTGGATGATGCTGGATCTTATTCCTAGGGTGCAGCTGCATTGGCCCACTTGTATAGAGCGTTGTACAAGGGTAGTGTGCTTCGAGAGAGGACGTCTGTAGGATCTCATGGATTTTATTCGCTGCTACATGTAATATGAAAACTCCTAGTTTTGATAGTAAAACTTATTCTTTTTTTAACACTTATCGATAGCTACATTTGTTTGTTCCCGCAGATATGGTCATGGGAGAGATTACACGTGGGACGACCTGATTTACATGACTCAGATTTTGTGCTTTGAGATAGACATTTGGGAGCAAGGTAATACATATTTTTCATCTTCTATTATCAATTCATGGATGATCAGAATAACCTAAATTCCTCACTATCAGGTGGAAGGTGACTGTAGCGAACAAAAATGTCTCTTACAAATTTTTAAAATATATGATATGCTCAAAAAGCAAATCAATACATAAGAAAGATTGTGGGTACAACTCGATCTTTTAATCCTCTGATCCTCGGTCTCCTTCGAAGAGTATCTCGAGAATTACAACTTCAGGTATTTTTTACAAGTTTGTGAAAATTTAAAAGGAAGAAGAGAGCGATGCGTGATCCTTAGGGACTTTTGATTTTGAGCCTTGTTGTTTAGGACTAGTTCTTCACCCTTCTTGAATTCTCTGACTTGAGATTTGATTTGAAATTGCTTTTTCTTAATCTTCCCTTTTCTGGACTTTCTCCTTCGTGAACAGAGTGAAGACTTTTCTTCAATCGATGGAGAGTTTGTGTATCTCTCCCTTGGATTTTCTCCACACTTTTTTTTAAGAAGAAGGTGGAATCGAGGGAGAGTTAGAGAATTTTTATTTTTCTCCCTTAGATTTTCCCCACACTTCTTCTTCTTCTTTCCCTTTCCTTGGCTTCTCCTTCTTTTGGTGGATTCTTCACGAAGAAGGTGGAATCAAGGGAGAGTTAGAAAATTTCTATTTCTCTCCCTTAGATTTTCTCCACCCTTCTTCTTCTTCTTTCTTTCTTTGGCTTCTCCTTCTTTTGGTGGATTCTTCAAGAAGAAGGTGGAATCGAGGGAGAGTTAGAAAATTTCTATTTCTCTCCCTTGGATTTTCCCCACCCTTCTTCTTCTTCTTCTCTCCCTTGGCTTGGCTCTTTTTTTTTTCTTAGCTCTTCCACCTTGCTCTCTCTCTCCCCCTCCCTCCTATTTATAGAGGAAGGGAGGGGTGGTTATAAAGGTAGAGGGTAGTTTTAGGAGAGTGGGTAGTTATGATTTTTTTTTGACATTTTCTTTTGTAATTAATTAATTAATTTAATTAATTTAATTTGATTTTATCTAGGTGACTTTGACTTCTTCTTTTCTTTTTTTTTTTCTTTTGTTTTTGTTTTTTTTTTGGATTTGACCCTGCCTAGGCAGGGCCGGACAGGCCCATTCTGGGCCCTGCCTTGGCAGGGCTATCCTGGGCCTGGCCCAAGCGAGGTCTTTCTGGGCCCTGCCCTGGACCTGGCCCGGGCGAGGCCTTTTTTGGCAGGGCCCATCCTGGGCCTGGCCCAGGCAAGGGCTGAACTAGCCAATTTTTTTTTTTTAAAAAAAATTTTACATGTCTACATATTGCCCCCTCAAGGATGGATAAAAGAGTCATAGGACGAATTTTTTCATCCTTGATTAATTTGGTCAACATAAAGATAGATTTTTTTTTAATTTTTTACAGCTCCACCTGAATATATGTCTAGGCTTTGGTTTACTCATCCTTTCGGATAAGCTTGGGCAATATTAGCTTGGCGAATGATGATTTTTTTTGCTAAACTGACCTAATGGATAATGGATAAAAGAGTCAAATTTTATCATCCTTGATTAATTTGGTCAAGATATAGATATATCATTCTTTTTTTTTTTTTTTTTTGTCTGGACTGAACCCGATATAACTTCTCAGGCAGCCTACGTACCTTTATGTAAGGGATCAAGTCACACGTAGTTCCTTTTTTTTTGAGTGGTCCTTCCAACAAGGCCATTCAAGATATAGCCAAGCCAGGCGGAACATTTTTTTGTTCTTTTTTTTTTTGGATAGTACCTTTTGAGGAACTTTCCATTGATTGGACCAAGTTGAATCCCTTCAGGAGTACTCAATAAGTAAGCACCGTTGGTGTAAACTTCCTTGACAATATGCGGGCCATCCCATTTAGCATCGAACTTCTTCCCTGCTCTATGGGACATGATAATAGGACGTTTAACCGCCAACACAAGATCATCTTTTTGGAAGGAGCGGGGACGCACTCTCTTATTGAATGCGCGAGAAAGACGTGTCTGGTAGCATTCGAGGCGTTGTTATGCTTCAAGTCGCTTTTCATCTAAAGCTTCCAGTTCTGCTAGACGTAGGCGAATGTTGTCATCTTGAGTAAGCCCTTCTTGAATAGCAACTCTTAATGAATGAATTTGAAGCTCGAGAGGAAGAATGGCTTCTACTCCGTATACAAGAGAATATGGAGTCGCTTGTGTAGGAGTTCGGAATGATGTACGGTCCAAAGGACTTCTCCCACACGTTCGTGCCAATCCTTTTTCGACTTGGAAACTACCTTTTGTAGTAATTTACACAAGGTCTTGTTGAAGGCTTCTGCCAATCCATTGGCTGGAGCATTGTACATTGTCGAGCGCCTTTGTATGATCTTGAACTTGGCACAAAATTGATCCATGGCAACATTTTTGAACTGTTTACCACTATCTGTCGCAATGAAGCGAGGAATGCCATATCGAAAAATAATATTATCTTGGATAAAGTTAATGACCGAATTCCGATTGACTTCTTTGAGAGGTATCGCTTCAGCCCATTTGGAGAAGTAATCTGTTGTGGCTAGGATATAGCAATGTTATTTAGACGACTTCAGTAGTGGTCCGACTATGTCGAGTCCCCAACTATCAAATGGCCATGATGCAACAGTAGGATGTAGGGGCTCAGGAGGCTGATGAATATAGCCCCAATGAAACTGGCAAGCTTGACACCCTTTTGAAAATTCGATGCAGTCTTTAACCATAGTAGGCCAATAATAACTCATTCTTTTGATATGAAGATGAAGCTTTGGCCCAGATTGATGTGTGCCACATATACCGGAATGTGCTTCTTTGAGAGTTGTTTCTGCTTCTTCTTGCCTTTAACATCTCATCAAAATACCATCATAACTACGACGATATAACTCATCATTAAAATGAAGGAATCTTGATGCACGACAACGAATATCAATTTTGTGTTTTGCATCATCTGGGAGCCTGCCATGAACAACATAATTTATCATTGGTTGCCTCCAATCTTGCTCTTTTCTCACAAATACATGTACCACATCTGCTTGTACTGAAACTTGATTGCTTGTATCATCTATAACAACCACCCACTTGCGACAAACAAGGATGACTAAACGGTTAGTATCCGGGAGAGTAAGGGTACTAGCCAAATTTACCAGAGCATCTGCTTGTCGGTTGAAGCCCCTTGAAACTTGTTGAATAGTGGCATCATCAATAATGTGGAACAATGTTATTGCCCTTGTATGATACGGTATCAAGTCTTCTTTATTTATTTGATACTCCCCCATAATCTGAAAAATAACGAGCTTTGAATCACCATAAATTTGGAATCCTCGGAGGCCCATATCAACGGCGAGTTCGAGACCGATAATCAATGCTTGATACTCTGCCATATTATTAGAACATGGCTCGGATAGGACGAAAGAGAATGGGAGAACTTCATCTTTAGGTGTGACAAAGACGATTCCTTCCCCTGCCGCTTCACATTTTACAGCGCCATCGAAGAACATCTTCCAAGAAGGAACAATGTCAATAGAGAGCACTTCTTCATCAGGCAAATTTTCAGAAAATTCTCATTCAGCAGGGATTAGATAATCGGCTAGAAAGTCAGCCAATGCTTGTCCTTTGATAGCCTTTTGAGAAACAAAGATGATTTCAAACTCACTTAGAAGTAGAGCCCATTTCGCTAGCCGTCCTGAGAGAATTGGCCTGGACATAATATACTTGAGGGGATCTGCTTTAGAAATAAGTCTGATCGTGTGTGCGAGCATATAATGCCGAAGTTTCTTCGTGGTGAAAATGAGTGCAAGACACATCTTCTCAATCGGCGAATAGTTTAATTCGGCACCAACAAGAGTACGACAGAGATAATAGCATGCCACTTCTTTGCCAATGTGATTTTCTTGAGCAAGGAGTGTCCCGATAGAGTGTTCTTGAGCACTGATATAAAGAATAAGGGGGACACCAGGGACTGGAGCAGATAGAACGGTTGGATTCAATAAATATTGCTTGATTCCATTGAGAGCATTTTGGCAAGTACATCCCACTTGAAGATGGTGTCCTTCTTCATGAGTCGGCTAAAGGGGTGACACCTTCCAGCCAAATTTGAAATAAATCTTCTGATGTAGGCCAAGCGACCTTGTAGACTTCTGAGGTCATGCGGTGATTTGGGTTCGGGTATGTTGATGATAACATCAATTTTGGATTGATCTATCTCAATGCCACAGTGTCTAACAATGAAGCCAAGAAATTTCCCCGAAGTAACTCCAAATGCGCATTGGAGCCGGTGTAGATACCCCAATTTTGACCGTCCAGAGAGACAGAAATACTTCAAGTAACACCCGGAAATATCCCACATTTGGACATCTAGTACAGAACCGAAGTTCAGGAAACCGGAAGCCCTAGCCCTAGTCCTAACCGGAAACCCTAACCCTAGCCCTAGCCCTAACCGGAAACCCTAACCCTAGCCCTAACCTAAAACCGGAAACCCTAACCCTGGCCCTAAACCTAAAACCAGAAAACCAGAAACTCAAAAACCCTAAGTCCCTGGCAAGGGGCGGCTAGACCTAACTAACCGCCCCATACCAGGCGGCTAGTTAGCACTAGCCGCCCCCCTGGCCGACTTTGGACCAGTCCCCTAGATGGGACATAAAACAGTATTAAATGTTGATCATTGCGGCGGATGATGATTTTTAACCGCCATATCTTAGCCGGATCAACCCAAGTAACCGACCCAAGCCACCGCCTGTCAGAGATGGGACGTTTGGCAGGTCATGATAGGGGCGGCTACCAGGAAGTAGCCGCCCCATGCTGGGTGGCTAGTTAGCATTAGCCGCCCTTCACCTAGTCCTAACAGAAGAACCAAAGAATTAATGAGGGGTCTAATCACACACACTAGTAGCCAAGCCACTCTTTTACCCCCTGGATATTCCCCTGCCTCTTTTTTACTATAAATAGAGGAGGTCCCAAGCCTTTAAACATAATCCATCATCCACAATCCACAATCCAATAGACACCAATACACAACCCACAATTCACATTCCCTTTCCCCACTAGAAATCCGAAGAGAGAGAGAGAGAGCCCCTTTTGTGAGAGAAATATCAATTTCCCTACATAAAATACCCTCTCATTCCACCCTCCAGAAACCCGGGCTAAACCTAGCTTAGTCTCTGTCCAAAACCAAACTCATTTCCTACCGAAGTTCTGCCCAAACCAGACCAGGCCACGGACGGCTAAACCCCAGTAGCCGCCCCTCACCAGACGGCTTGATCCCACTAGCCGCCCCCTATACACACCCCGCACCCCTATGTCCCAAGACTCCTTTAGTCAAGGCCCGGAAGCAGAATAGGATTATCTATTTTTCACCTCTGTGTACGGTATATCCGTGTCTCAGAGCGGAGACCCCACAAACTCCCCACGTAGCCGATCAAATCCAACCCAACATTTTCCTGCTTTTAGAAAAAGCAGGTGACGATCACACAAACCCTGGAATCCTCTTGAGCCGCTATCGGGCAACTCAACCAGGAACGACACCCTCACCCTTCCGAGAAGACGATCCGACCGAGCCTGCCAGAGCACGCATCCGATCCGAATCCCCGAAGAACCCCGACACACGCACGCACACCCGCGCACCGCCGGGATCCTTTGCAACAGCACCGACATCTCAGAGATTCCGACGATATCGACAAATCTGGCGATCACGGTGGGACCTCCCTCGTGAAAAACAACAAAAGGTAATCCTCTTCTGCCCCCTTTTACAAGCTTGACTAGAATGCTATCAACCCTCTAGGAAGGTTAGAGTTTACCACCCCTCGAATCAGTTCCTCCTCTAATTCACATCATAGCATCATCTACTGTTTTGTAAGCCGCACACCGCTGCGCAATCCTTTACTGCTTTGTAAGCCGCACACCGCTGCGCAATCCTTTACTGCTTTGCAAGCCGCACACTGCTGCGCAATCCTTTACCGCTTTATTTACTGCTTTATATCTGCATTCATTCCCTTGAACCATTTCACACGTCATGGAATCCCGCATAGAGGAGGAGATACTAGAGGAAAGAACCCACCAAGAGGGTCAGGCCACGCAATTCCTGACCCATATAGAGGAAAAATGGCTAGTCTAGGATACTAATCTGTAGAGGACATGTTTCATGACCTCGCCGACTACCGCCAGGTCAAAACCCTGAGACAGGAGGCCCCTGTCGAAACCCCTAAGCCATTCCCAAAACCCCGTCCACACCCAGCCACTCGGTCAATCCGAGCCTTTTTTCGTTCACCCCCCTTTCCCCGCGAATCCAATATTCCCAACCGTTTCCACCCCAGGCCCTTACCAGGCCACCCCAAACTCAGGACCGCTAGGCAGCCCTCCCAGGGTAGAAACACTGGATGAAACCATCCGGAAAATCCTCTCCGAGACTGGTCCCTCAGCCCCCAAGCACATGTCTCTACATAACCTGATACAAATCCCGTCAGTCCATCTACCGGAAGGATTCAAAATCCCCAAATTCCGTCGGTATAACGGTCGTGGAGACCTAGACATTCATTTAACTGCCTTTTATCTAGACGCACGCCCGTTTCTAGATGATCAACCTCTGCTAGTCTTCCTCTTCCAGAAATCATTGGAAGGAGAAGCACTACAATGGTTCTCCACCCTCCTGTAGATCACTTGTCGAATTTCTCGGCTGTAAGCGAGAAGTTCTTAGGCCGCTACGGTTACCAGAGGATCAGAACCCCCTCTATTTCGGATTTAACCGTAGAGAGAATGAGGCCTAGGGAGGAATTTGAACAATACGTGTCTCGATGGCGCACACTTGTCCACCGAACCGGCCTGCAACTCACAGAATGTCAAGAAATTGAAATGATGTTACAGAGCCAGAGTCCAGAGCTTCGTACGAGCCTTTCGTACGGAGACTGTACTACGTATCAGCTTCTAATTGACCGCCACAACAGGATTTCCCGTTGTGCAACCCTAGTAGTCCAAACCCAGTCCCTACCTATCAGCCATAGGGTTGGACAACCGCCTCGTAAGGCACAAACCCCCACGGTAGAGGGGATTATTACACAAGTAACGACACTCTACCCGAACGGAGCACGAGTCCCTGATCGAGGAACGGCTCCGAGACAGTACACGTCCGGTTCATCCGGGTATGCGCCGCCTCGGCCAATCAACCAAAACTTCACTACTCGATCGAGGAACGGCTCAGATGTGGAAGAATTGTTCACCATCTCCACTTGGATATGATTAGAGGAGAGGTCTTCTCTAATAGCTGACTTGACGACCACTGGGGTTTGCACAAAGCCCAGACCACGTCTGGATATCGGTATCTTTTCTCCGACATGAATGAGATGAGCTTCAGTTTTGGTCATCCCGCAAGGGATTGTTTTTGGGGGAAGTGTCCCTAAAGACGCCATATCGCTCATGTGAAAGCCCGCTTTTTGTAGCAATTTTGACGACTTCTCACTCCAATGATCTTCTGGGACGAAGCCTGACAATGGAGGGGCGGTCACCATGTAGGTGACAAGGCCTGCAAGGGCAAAATCATCTTTTGCTGAAGTGTGACAATGTCAGTTTCGGTGATGAATGACTGCAATTTCACAGTTGCTGATGTGTGATGCGCTTTGAAAATGATGCATAGTACAGGGACAACTTGAGCATTGGCTAGAGGATGTGGATTGATTCCTTGCACATTCTTGATTCGCATTCTTCTTCTTGAAGTAGATGTAGTTTGCCCTTTAACATCGTTATTGATGTCACGTAGAGTTTTCATCGACAATGCTTCGGCGACTACACTCGTTGCTTGGTAGAATTTGGCATCAGCAAGATGTATTTCTGTTTGGATGATGGGTTTGCTGTCAGCGGTGACACATTTTTCCACACCGTCTTTATAATATTTGAAGCATTGGTGCCAAGTAGAGACCACTACCCCATTTTCATGTAGCCATGGCCTCCCCAATAGAAGACGATATGAAGTTCTACAATCGATAACATGAAAGAGAGTCATTGTATCACGCTCGTCAATTGAGAGCTTCAGGCGTATAACGCCAATAGTAGATTGTCCAGCTTGATTGAATCCTTGAATAACCAATTGGCTTTGAGAAAGCTCACTAGTTGTGATGCCCAATTGCTCCATGGTGTGGATAGGCATGATGTTGACAGCAGACCCACAATCTAGCAATATGTGAGTTATTTGCTTCTCCCTGATGTATCCTGACACATAGAGAGGCCTATTGTGAAGGCGAGCTCCAAGTTGCAGGTCTTCATTAGAGAAAGATATGGTGAAGTTGCAAGACGGTGATGCCCCCTTTTCATGATCGGTTTTAGATTCTCCCTTAAAATAATCAGGGTTGGTTAAGACAGCTGCCATGGTGAGGCGTGCTCCTTCTAAGAGGTGTAATGCTTCAATGAGTGGTAGATGAAGAATAGCCTCCTGGTAGGAAGCGGAATGGTCCTCAATTGCTTTTGGGCTGATGAGAGCCTTTTCATCATCGAAATGGCCGATTTTGGAAGATTCCGTCAAGATAGAGGTAGTAGAGAGTGTTAGAGTTTCAACACCCTTTGTTTCTGAATCATGAACATCCACCATATAACAAGTCGTTGTGGGAGAGGTTGAAGAAGAACTGGAAGAAGAGAGTGTTTCAAGGACGCCGTCTTCAATGGAATCCGCCAGAGTAGGTGGACCCGGGAGATTCTTTTCAATAAGATCTGCAGGTCCGTCTGGGTTGCTTTGGACATTTGTCTTGTACCCATCCCCCTTACTTCAGAATCTGGAAAACACGACTTCTTATTGCGTATCTTCATAGTCCATCCTTCTTCATCGATGAGGTCCTCCTCCCTTGGAGTTTGGGACTCCGATATTTCATCTCCCCATCCATCAGGAGCAGCATGTACTTCTGGTTCTGGCGTAGGAGTGACATCAATGTCGAAAGGAAACAACTCTCCCCTAAAGCAATTCGTGCATGGAGTGATGGAGCATTTGGGGCAAAGTCTTCTAAAATATTCTTCTTCTTTAAGAGTTTTCTCGTCAATCTTGAGACGATGTGTATTCCTCTCGAAAGCTGAAACTTGATATTCATCCCGAGAAATGCGTTCGAGATGTAGATCATATCGCTTAGAGCATGTGTGCAATTACAAGTTGGCAATGACTTTGTTCGGTTAAGCTCCTTTGGGATTTGAATCAGTGTGAAGGAGCCGAAGGAGATTGACGTCGTATTTGGTGATGCGATATCTCCCAAGTCAAGTTCAATCTTTCCTTGACATACAAAATCCATCACCTTCTCTTTGAACACGAAGCACTGCTCGATGGGGTGGCTAACCACCCTATGATATTTGCAATATAGTTGATCATTGACACGATCTGCTTGTTCAGGCCTCTTTGAATCGAGGAGTTCGATCATCTTCTCCTCGAGTAACTGGTGAACATGGCGGAGACTTCGGAGTCTAGAAAAGGGTACACTTTGGCTTTGAGTTCTTCAAGGGTCATACGTGGCGCTTTCTTCTGAGGGGATCCTGGATCGGGCTTGCTTTTGCCTGACGCACCACTCGTCCCCCATGGTTTTGAGACAGAAGCGATATTGACAACATTCACCTGCTTCTTTTTAGTCTCAGATGCTCTGTCTTTGTCTTCTTTCGCAAATTCTTTCGGCTTGAAGTCTCCATGAGTGGCCAAGCTGAGCTCCATACATGGCTCGAGTAGCCAATTCTTCAAAGGTATGAGGTTTAATTCCCTTGAGGATGTAGAGAAGACCCCAATGCATGCCTTGGATGCACTGATCAATTGCTGAAGTTTTCGACAATTGATCTCGCGAGTTAAGGGCAAGATTCCTCCACTGATCGATATAGTCGATTACCGACTCATCCTTGCGTTGCTTCACCGCAGCCAACTCCATCATGCTGACAGTATGGCGAGTGCTATAGAAGCGAGTGAGGAATTCTCGTTCCAAAGCCTCCCAACTGTCGATTGATGTGGGCAAGAGATCGATGTACCAATCGAATGCATTCCCTTTTAGGGAACGCACGAATTGCTTCACCATCAAGTCGCTATAAGTGCCGGCATTATTGCAGGTTTCAATGAAATGGGCAATGTGCTGTTTTGGATTGCCCTTCCCATCAAAATGTTGAAATTTTGACAGCTGATATCCCATTGGGAAGTGTAGCTTCTTGATGCGTTGAGTGTACGGCTTTGAATATCCCGCTGAAGATTGGACATATCCACCATTTTGTGTGTGGATCATGTCTGCAACTAATGACTGTAATTGTTGTACAGTCATAGCCGGAGCAAACGAAGCTTGAGATGCCGCGAAAACCATCGTTGATGAATCGTGATGCGCCTCTTGTGCAGCTGCATCTTTGGCATTCTTCGTTGTACCTTCGCCTTCCGTTTCTGGAGCGAGAGTTGCTGTCGTGGCTCTAGCTCACCTACTGTAGACGCGCAAGCCAGGAGTGGTGAACGGTATTGCATCATGCGCCTCCTGGAAGAGATTCTCTAAGCTTCCTTGTTGAAGTAAAATAGGATCAACAAGAGGCGTATTGCCTGCAGGCATGGCATTGGTGTTGGCTTCAGTCATGGTTGTATTTTGAACGCCTTAGAAGAAGGCCAAACTTGATGGAAATGGAGGGATGAGAGGAGATGATGGTCCCACCGGGCGTGACAAAAATCTGTAGCGAACAAAAATGTCCCTTACAAATTTTAAAAATATATGATATGCTCGAAGAGCAAATCAATACATAGGAAATATTGTGGGTACAACTCGATCTTTTAATCCTCTGATCATCGTCTCCTTCGAAGAGTATCTCGAGAATTACAACTTCAGGGATTTTTTTACAAGTTTGTGGAAATTTAAAAGGAAGAAGAGAGCGATGCGTGATCCTTCGGGTCTTTTGATTTTGGGCCTTGTTATTTAAGACTAGTTCTTCACCCTTCTTGAATTCTCTGACTTGAGATTTGATTTGAAATAGCTTTTTCTTGATCTTCCCTTTTCTGGACTTTCTCCTTCGTGAACATAGTGAAGACTTTTCTTTAAGAAGAAGGTGGAATCGATGGAGAGTTTGTATATCTCTCCCTTAGATTTTCTCCACATTTTTTTTAAGAAGAAGGTGGAATCGAGGGAGAGTTAGAGAATTTTTATTTCTCTCCCTTGGATTTTCCCCACACTTCTTCTTTTCTTCTTTCCCTTTCCTTGGTTTTTCCTTCTTTTGGTGGATTCTTTAAAAAGAATGTGGAATCAAAGGAGAGTTAGAAAATTTCTATTTCTCTCCCTTGGATTTTCTCCACCCTTCTTCTTTCTTTCTTTGGCTTCTCCTTCTTTTGGTGGATTCTTCAAGAAGAAGGTGGAATCGAGGGAGAGGTTGAAAATTTCTATTTCTCTCCCTTGAATTTTTTCCACCCTTCTTCTTCTTCTTCTTCTTCTTCTTCTCTCCCTTGGCTTTGCTCTCTTTTTTTTCTTAGCTCTTCCACCTTGCTCTCTCTCTCTCCCCCTCCCTCCTATTTATAAAGGAAGGGAGGGGTGGTTATAAGGGTAATGGTAGTTTTAGGAGAGTGGATAGTTAGGATTTTTTTTTACTTTTTTTATTAATTAATTAATTTAATTGATTTTATCTAGGTGACTTTGACTTCTTCTTTTCTTTTCTTTTTCTTTTTTTTTTTTTTATTTTTTGGATTTGGCCCTGCCTAGGCAAGGCCGTACTGGGCCATGCCTTGGCAGGGCCATCCTGGGCCTGGCCCAGGCGGGGTCTTTCTGGGCCCTGCCCTGGACCTGGCCCGGGCGAGGCCTTTTTTGACAGGGCCCATCCTGGGCCTGGCCCAGGCAAGGGCTGAACTAGCCAATTTTTTTTTCTTACATGTCTACAGTGACTCAGAGATTTGATGAAAATTCACGTGTTTTGATATACTATAGGGCCCAATTGGACTACCAGCTTGAGTCACAGGTGATTCAAATATTATTATTATATTGCACACATAATATATACAAATCAGATTGTGATACTAATTATAATTTTGATTTTTGGTAGGTTATCTGGCAGCCTTATGTTGGTACATATGAGATACTACCACCTGCTTGTAGGGATCACATGTGTTGATGTGGATTTTTGGCCACAAAGGTCGTTAATCCGGTTCTCTCAAACTTGGTTCCAGTGCGTACACGACGTACCAGATTACCGTATTTAAGATAATCCGAGCTCGCTCGACCGCTTACTGGGACTTAATTGTGATTGTCACTTGCCTTTCCTCAAAAGCAAGAAAAGAGGATGTTCTTCTGTTACTCGCCCGTACCGGAAAATTGTGGATTCTCTTCACATTGACGCATCCGGCCACGCAACGTGGTAAAGCTCAGGTATCTCACACAGAATGATTAAGATCCAATTTTTTTTAAAATGTGTAGTAAATTATTCTAATATAAAAATTAAAAAGAAAATAAGATTTGGTTATGTAATGGACTATCCACAATGAAAGTAAATTCCATAAAATCCAAATAAAATCTGAAGGCCTGATTTTCAACAGTCCCAAATTATGAAATAAAAAAAATAGTGATGAGTTGAATAACAAAATGAAAAAAAGAAGAAAAAAGAAAAAGAAGCTGAGACTAATGTACCCAAAGTTTAATTACAACCAAATGGAAAGTCTAACGATCATAAGATAAGGTAGTTAATCAAAATAATTTAATGAGCCAGGAAGCAACACCAATTAATATATCAAGAAACCCAACGGCATCAGTATGAGCCATCCAAAATCTGATCTAGGAAATAAAATAAAATTAAAAATGCACTAGATGACTTATATATCAAACAAGCCGACGGCTCTACCACGAGCCGTCGCTAGATCCAATTTTTTTTTAGAACAATCCGACAGCTCTACGAAGAGCCGTCGCCAGACAATTCCAGGTTTTTTTTAGACAGGAAAAAAGAAATAAGAAGCAAAATAAGAGTATATGTGAGAAGCTTAAACAAGGAAATAATATCACAGTAGCTTAGCAGTAATGGAAAGACAATAAGAAGTGAATAAATAGAACAATAAATAGATAAAAAGTAATGATAATAAATAAAATAAAACACAAAAGAAAG
The DNA here is from genome assembly GCA_030737845.1 of Acorus calamus. Classification (NCBI taxonomy): domain Eukaryota; kingdom Viridiplantae; phylum Streptophyta; class Magnoliopsida; order Acorales; family Acoraceae; genus Acorus; species Acorus calamus. Next base: position 1,292,865 of record CM060876.1, read on the forward strand.
CAAGTAAATGGTTAGTAGTCCTTGGGAGAGAGTATCCCAAACAAAAGGGGGTGCTCAAATGGTCCTAAGACCAACTGGCCAACAGCCCTCATATAGGCCGTCCGTCAGCTACGTCTCATTTCCGAAAGAGCTAGTTTTAAGTCCAAGAGGTATGCAACCACCAACACTCAATTTCTTTAAACTACCTTCTTATATGATTAAAAAAAAAGAATTTACAAGAGGTTATTTACAAGGTTTCTTTTGGGTTGGTGAATGGGAGTTCTAATGGAACCCTAAAAGAAACAAAAGAAAATGAAGGAGATGGAGGTGAATGAGCAAGGTAAAATGTGGGGGTTTCTTCTTTGTATTCTCTCCTCTCTTTTGACTAAAAGTGGATGGGAGTGACTGATTTCGTGGAGCTTTCCTATGACTTTCTTGCTTGGTTGGGGATTGTTGATTGTTGATTGTGGATTGTTGATTCTCTGTTGTTGATGGCTTTCCCATCACAAACACCCTCTATTTATAGGGTTCTTGAACCAACCACATTTAGACAACACATAGGGTCATTTAATGCACCCTATCCCATCGATCAGAAGCCAGTGAACATGTTCTCTTGGAGTGCCATTTCCCTTCTGTCCAGCTGTTCGCCAGTTTCTTGGATGCAGACATGCGACGGCTCCTAGCAGATCCGTCGGAGCCCAGACCGACGGATCTATCAGCAGCCGTCAGAAAAATTAATGATCCTTGTTCTGTGAGCTTTCCAACGCCGCTGACGGATCAAGAATCGGAGCTGTATTGCTCAAGTTATGGTCCGATCTTGTGGGGGTGTCCGAGTGCGAAAGGAAAACCGACGGCTCCTATTGCAGCCGTCGCTCAGACCCGACGGATCATGTCCCTGCCGTCAATTTTGGAGGTCATGATACTCATTCTATGAACTTTCCAATGCCGCTGACGGATCGAGAATCGGAGTTCTATTGATCAAGTAATGATCCAATCTTGTGGGAGATGTCTGACAGTCTGTGTAGGGGCATTCCTTCTACTTCTTGGGCCAAACCACCCTGATCTTGGATTGTTTGTTGTTGTCTGGTATTGGGTGATTATTTGTGAGAGAATATATGGTTCAAGCTTGCATAAACCAGATATTACAAGCGATAAGTAGTATGCTATTTTGATCGGTAAAAAATGGGGTATCTATAACATGGAGTTGTGGTTGGCTAGGGTCCCAATTATTTGCTTTGATATCGTAGAGATGCACGTGCCCGATCGAGTCACATGTCAATTTGGAGTGCATCAAGACATACCATCTACTGTAGAGGTCATTGATCGAGTGAACAGACGAGGTAAACAGGATACCAATTGGATGGCATATCACTAAACTTTTATCGAGCGCTGGGACCAACGCTTGGATCACATCCACCAGTTGCATCATACCAGAGGTTCAAGGAGATATATGGAGTGGTATTGGGAGAGAACAGTCAGATATATCACACCTCCACCACCCCCACACCACCCTCCAGGCTATGTTGCACAACATTCGGTAATTTCTTTTACATCTGTTACATTTGTATAAAGGACAAATTATTTTATAACCACTTATTATAAAGTCATATCTGATAAACAGGGGGACTTACACAAAATATTACTGAGGTGCTTGCAAGGGGGTTGGTGTTGTACCCCAATTATGATGAGTGTGGACGTATAATTGTTGTGGCACGTGATTATGCAGAGGCGATGATAGGGCCATCGAGTACCTCCAGTGCAGATACAGATGATGATGATTACTCCAAAGATGTCATAGATGATAGTGCATTTGGACCAGGAGCTGATACTGAATTCACTATTGATGAGTTCTTTGGTGATGTATGACTGGAGCTAGAATTGGATGAGTAGCCACCACAACCAGCTCCAGTTTCAGATCAAGCTCCACAAATGACACTTCAAACTTACGTTCGTGGACCACACAGAATTTGGTGCACTTGTACTACTTCTAGTCAGAGATCGGGTGAACCATTTACCACTCCGGCTCAATCAACTGCGCCATCTTCTACAGCCACAGATGTACCCTCTTTATCAGCACCTCCTTCTCCAAGGAAAGCAAAAAAGAAAGGGTTTGTGAAGTTTTTTGGATGACTGTATATATGGGACTTAATATATGTTTATATATATGAATTTTCATGCACAAACAGTAATGAAGTGATTGTAATTTATAGAACTTGTGTTTTATTTCATTTAAGTTGTTTTATATCATTCAAGCAGTATTTTCATACGTTTTCATATATGTTCAAGCAGGAACACTATATATCAAATGCAGGATTATGTTTGAATAAAAACAAAAAAGGAAAAAAAAAACCTAAGGCAAATGCAAAGGTGACGACATATATATAAGCCGTCTAAAGGTGACGGCATATATGTATGCCGTCTCCTTTGCATTTTCCTATGTGAGAAAATTTCAAGGGGGAGACAGCGTATATATACGCCGTCTCACCTGTTATTCGGGGTTTATACTGGAGACGACATATATATATGACGTCTCCCATATTTACTTTAAAAAAAAACGGTCAGCGCTGACGTGACAGCGCTCACCGGGTCAACGAGACTAGTTTTTGCTAATATTCGAGAGTCGGGGCTATCTTTGCAAATATTCATTTTTGTGGAGTTAAAAGTGCTAATTACCCTTCTTTTTATCTAATCTCTTGACCCTTAGCCTATGTAAATTGAAAATAGGCCAATTTTTCATCACTGGAGGTCTCGTAGCAAGGATTCAGCACTGACGTGACGGCACTCACCGGATCAACGGGCTAATATTCGAGGGTCGAGGCTATCTTTGTAAATATTCATTTTGGTGAGGTTAAAAGTGCTAATTACCCTTCTTTTTATCCAATCTCTTGACCCTAATAGCCTATGTAAATTGAAAATAGGCCAATTTCCCATCACTGGAGAGTCTCGTAGCAAGGATTCACAAGGACAGGGAAATCGTAGAGAAATCCATTGATCTTCCCGCATATGCTTGCTACGAAGATGCTCGATATTTGAAAAGCGCGTCACATCTGAATAATTGTCGTGTATAAATGAAATGAAGCTGAACTGAGTGTAGGACCAAGTTTTCTATCACCCCCAGATTGAAGGCTTGGATACCTTTCAGGCAACAATTCTTCTTGGCTGTGGGATGTGGACATTCATAGAAATGTTTGTGCCCAACTCAAGGGAAGTCCCCAAACTCATTTATTCCTCAAAATCATATATTCATCATATATACGTCATTCCTGATGATGTATACCAACAGCATTTCTTGTCAATAAAATTTTTTATTAGTTGTTTTGTCTTGCAGGGCAAGAGAAGATGTGAATGGCAGTGCATGTGTTTAATTGACTGGAAATTATAGGAGACAAACATGCAGAAACCCAGGTTTGCACTCTCAGTGAAGAGGGTCATGCTCTAGGAGAGCCTGAATACATTGAAAACAAAGTCCCGTCCGTGTGGGTTGACCTACGATTGAGCGCTTATACACTCAATGTTGACCTACCAGGGTATATATGAATTTTATAAGGATTGAAAACATCTAACTCTCTGTAAACATGCATAATCTCACCTAAAATTAACTATGCAAACGCAAAAAATGTGAATCAGAGTATTTACCATTCAAAACCTCTAAACAAATAATTTAAGTGGATCTCATCTTCTCATCTCTTTCATGGTCCCACAATATCTCAAGTGGAAGGAGAGGGGGGATTGGAGAGGGGGGGAGAAGGAATGTGAGGGGACAGTAAAATGATTGTCTATAACAATTCCCTTCTGTGGTATTTGAACCATGTTTCGAGAGGCAATAAAATTATCATAAGATTCATAACAATATTATTAACAACAAAGGTGATTCCTCTGGTAATGCCAGTTTAATCTGCACCGTGCATTGGGGGGATTATAAATTAAGTTACGAATCAAGTCTTATTATATGAGTAAACAAAATCAAAATCAGGGTTACTCATTATCATTTAGCCATAATGAATCACTATGTCAAACTTTAGCTTATTCTGAGATTTGTAAAATGTTCAACCTTCATCAGGTCAAAGGTGAAAAGATTATGACATATTATAATTGTTATTATAATGCAGGGTTAATTTAAATGGACAAATTGATCAAAACTACACTGAAATTTGGAATTTTTTCCAGGGCTCACTCATTTTTGCAGTCTTTCATGCATCCTAATATAGTACATGTCTATATGATTTCTCTAATCAAATGCATATTAGAATATTAGATTAGAGAAAATAAAAGAATGTATGCATTTAATTTATTTTAATATATATTTTTATTTTTTTCGCATGTACTTCATTAAAATTATGTACCTTTGAAAAATAAAATTAAAATGTAAGACTATAAATCGTTCACATTTAATTTTCCCCCAATTAAAATGTATAAAGTTTTGAGGGAGAACCTCCGGTACATAACTGCTCCATAAATTGTTTGTGTTTTTACCCAAATAATAATAATAGTAGTAGTAATAAAATTTGGATCAATACAAGTCACAAGATTTGTTAGATCCAAGATCTTTTCAGTTAGGCCCAGCAATCCAAATCATTTGACTCATTTCATCCTTTTCAGGCATGAATTTTTCTGCAAGGTAAATGCCAGGGCAGTAACTTTCATGATCCCAAATATACTTATTTAATAAGATAGGTATCTTTTCTTAGAATATAAAACATCTTAAATGTTTTACAAACCTTGGTCCTAGCTGTCATGTGAGCTATTTGCTTGGGTTGCAACAATAGGAAGCGGGGTGGTTTTGGCCGACTTAGTAAACCTCTTACTGAGGTGCCCAGATCCCCTCTCTTTTATCCTCTATTTCTTTTAGGTTCCCCTGTTCTATATGTTGTTTGGGAATGTACTCCTTTCTATATTAATATAAAGAAGTGGAAGACCGCCGAGTTTCATTTTAAAAAAACATCTTAAATGTTGAATGTACACACAAGGTTTTCAAAAAATGAATGAATGACTGCATAACACTTTTACAATGATACCAAAAATCAAGTTACTGCAAAATTTAACTAATTGCATTGTTTTGTTACGAAGAACCACAACTAATGAATCAAACCTTATTGATATAATTTTAATCAGAAATTTTGGTTTGTCAACAAAAGAAAGGTTGAATGGAATCCAACCAAACAAATTCAAACCGACTGTCAAAATAAAAAATCTGATAATTTGACCTGTCTATCTAGATACATCAAATTCTGTTACACAAAAGCAGGAATAAATCCATCAACTCTAAAATCACTTTTTTTTTTTTAGTCTCGTCTTAAGCTGACTGATACAGTCTGATGATATTGTTGATCATTCTTTTCAAATAATATTTTCAAAAAATATTTCGAACCAAATCTAACTAAGCCCGCGTGATCATCACAATATGAAGCATTCTTTAAACGAATGATGCTGTTCATGTCACATCATTATATATTTCTTTTATTATATTAAGATTATATTTTGGGGTGGAGAAAGAATTTGGCTTTGTTAATGGAGGGTTAGGTTGGACTGGGGTGGGATGTGAAGGGATGAGACTGATCTATGTAGTTTGCCAACAAACCTAGTTTATTATAAGCATATTAGAGATTTAATTTTTTAGGACTGATTCTGATTCAAAATGTTGGCCCCACTGCTACCGTAAAAATAGCATTTTTTTGGATAATATACATACAAAAAAACCCCTTAAAAATAAATCTTATAAGAATTCTTTTATATATAACGCAATCATTCACTATGTATTAACATATATACAATCTAAATATCAGTTATTAGACAATAATTTTATCTTTTAAATAATTTTTTATCTTAAATAAACTCTTAAAAATAAAATCATCTTTTTTTTTTTAAATAAAAGTATAGATAAATTTTGTCTTATATGATTCATAACAATATTAAATATTAAACCATATAAAAGGAAAGAAAAGATTACTTAGGCATGCTCCTCCGGCATTCAACGTTAAGCCTCCACCTCTTCCTTTACAGCATTTTCAACACCCACAATTTCCTTATTATTGGTGTCGTTTTCATTTTCAACACCCACAACTTTCTCGTCGTTGGTGTCATTGTCGAGGAGTGATGTACCATTGTTCAATACAATATACAATTTATTGACCAATATTACGCAGTGCTTCATTAATAGAGCGTGAAGAATACGTCAGGACATCCATAACACCCATATTTTGATTAGTGTCATCAGCATTCACGACTTCTTCATCGTTTAAGAATTGTTTCCAACCAAAATCATTCATCTTGTACTTATTTTAAAAGTACAAGATGAATGATTTTGATTGAAAACAATTCTTAAACGATAAAGAAATCGTGAATGTTGATGACACTTATCAAAATATGGGTGTTCTGAATGTCCCACCGCTTTTGTCGCTCTCTATGATAAAGCACTGCACAATATTGGTCAGTAAATTATAAATTGTATTGAACAATGGTATGACACACATCGTCGTCCTCAACAATGCCACCAACGACGAGAAAATTATGTGTTGTACCATTATTCAATACAATCTACAATTTGTTGATCAATATTACGCAGTACTACATCAATAGAAGCGACGAATAAGGCGAGACATCCAACGAAAATCATTTCTTGTACTTATTTTAAAAGAAAAAAATACAAGATGAATGATTTTAATTGAAAACAATTCTTAAACGATGAAGAAATCATGAATTCTGATGACACTAATCAAAATATGAGTATTATAGATGTCACACCGCCTATCGCTCTCTATTAATGAAGCATTGCACAATATTAGTCAACAAATTATATACTGTATTAAACAATATTATGACACATCGTCGTCCGCAATAATGTCCTCAACAATGACACCAACGACGAGAAAATTATGTGTTGTACCATTGTTCAATACAATCTGCAATTTGTTAACAAATATTACGTAGTGCTTCATCAATAGAAAGCGACAAATACGACGGAACATCCACAACACCCATATTTTGATTAGTGTTATCAGCATTCATGATTTCTTCATCGTTTAAAAATTGATTCCAACCAAAATCATTTCATGTATTTATTTTATAAAAAAAATACAAGATGAATGATTTTGATTGAAAACAATTCTTAAACGATAAAGAAATCGTGAATGCTGATGACACTAATCAAAATATAAGTGTTATAGATGTCTCACCACCTGTCGCTCTCTATTAATGAAGCACTGCACAATATTAGTCAACAAATTATAGACTGTATTGAACAATAGTATGACACTCACATCGTCGTCCTCAACAATGACACCAACGACGAGAAAATTATGGGTGTTGTACCATTGTTCAATACAATCTGCAATTTGTTGACAAATATTACGCAGTGCTTCATCAATAGAAAGCGACGAATACGACGGGACATCCACAACACCCATATTTTGATTAGTGTTATCAGCATTCACGATTTCTTCATCGTTTAAAAATTGTTTCCAACCAAAATCATTTCCTGTACTTATTTTAAAAGAAAAAAATACAAGATGAATGATTTTGATTGAAAACAATTCTTAAACGATGAAGAAATCGTGAATGCTGATGACACTAATCAAAATATGAGTATTATAGATGTCTCACCACCTGTCGCTGTCGCTCTCTATTGATGAAGCACTGCACAATATTAGTCAACAAATTATAGACTATATTGAACAATAGTATGACACTCACATCGTCGTCCTCAACAATGACACCAACGACAATAAAATTATGGGTGTTGTACCATTGTTCAATACAATCTGCAATTTGTTGACCAATATTATGCAATGCTTCATCAATAGAAAGAGACGAATATGACATGACATTCACAACACTTATATTTTGATTAGTGTTATCAATATTCATGATTTCTTCATCGTTTAAGAATTGTTTTCAACCAAAATCATTTCTTGTACGTATTTTAAAAGAAAAAAATACAAGATGAATGATTTTGATTGAAAACAATTCTTAAACGATGAAGAAATCATAAATGTTGATGACACTAATCAAAATATGGGTGTTTCAGATATCTCACCACCTGTCGCTCTCTATTGATGAAGCATTGCGCAATATTAGTCAACAAATTATAGACTGTATTGAACAATAGTATGACACTTACATCATCATCCTCAACAATGACACCAACGACGATAAAGCTATGGGTTTCAAAAATGCTAGAAAGAAAAATGACACCAATAACAAAGAAATTATGGGTGTTGAAAATGCTATAGAGAATGAGACAGACGTTGAATGCCAGAGCATCTTTTCTTCTTGTTTTCTTTTCTTTTATATGGTTTAATATAAGTTTTAATATTGTTATCAATCATACAAGTCATAAAATTTATCTATATTTCTATTTTACAAAAAGATAAAAAAATTTGAATAAAAACATTCAATAGATAATTTTATTTTTATGAGTTTATTTAAATTAACTTTTAAGAAAAAATTAGTTAAAAGATAAAACTATTATCTAATAAGAGATATTTAGATTGTATACGTGTTAATGTACAGTGAATGATTGTATTATATATAAAAGAATTCTTATACTTATATAACAGGTTTATTTTAAAGGCTTTTTTTGCATGTATACCATCCAAAAAAATGTTATTTTTATAACACTTCAAATAACATATCAAGGAGATCGATGTAATTGACAAGAGAGAGAGAGAGAGAGAGAGACGTACATGATTAGGTGAGACCATGCAGCAGATGCGAACTGCACATATACTTCTCTTACCAAGATATATGCGTCGATAAAGAAAAAATATAACCCAATAAGATACTAAGGTATATACTTCAATGCATTGATGCGCTTTCTTTATTAACACATATACCCCTTTAAAAGACATGTATATACATGGTTCACACAGCGTCGAAACCTAATCATTTATATATATACATGAAAGATGGTAGATTGAAACTTTTTTGAGGGAGCATCAGTTCTCCCAAGTGAAAAAAAACATCAGAGTTATCAGACGCAAATTACCCCTTTTTTTCATGAGATTCCTCATGTGCTCCCCCAAATCAAATGATTTTTCCAAAACACAAACAACAAAACACAAAAACACAAACAAGTATAACATTAAAATATATATATAATGTGCATCATATACCATAAGAGTCAAAAGTCATCTGGTTTAGAAAGAAAACTTATCAAACGTTCCCTACTTGGAAAATAATAAAATAAGTTCTCAGAAGCTTAAAGTTGGATTGGGTGCGAAATCAAAACATGAGCAACCATCTTTCAATTTGAATTTTTCCATAATTGATAGAATTAGTATTCCCCAACGTGATAAGTCACACTAGACAGCACGGACAAGAATTAAAATTTCCAGGGCATGTCAAAAGATTAGAGGATGTCATCAAAGTAAAAAGTATTAGAATTTCTCAGTGACAGGTTAAGTGAAAGAAGGGCATGTCAAAAGATAAGGACAAATGAGATAGGAAGTAAGAAATATACCAGTGCCATCAGCAGAAGGTATACCTGGAACAGAACCATTTTAGTAAGGACTTGCAATATATCGTAGTGCTATATTAGATATTCAATATTCAATTCCATCAATACAGAAATTTCTCAACATTTCAGAAATATTACTAATCAAGAGATATTAGATATTGACACTGACATTGTTTCACAATTGATTAAACCCAAAAGATACTATATTTACATGGTATGGTCATGCGGATTCACAATATGGTCACACTGACTAGACTGCAAAGCCTACCTAGTAAACATTCTTTTCATGAAACCGCATCCATGGCTAAGCAAAAGCTAACAAAGCATACGGACAACAACTACTGATCACTGATCAACTACAGCAGCAACACTTAACACAACTAATTGCAGTGCCAACAACATTGCAATTAAGCTGCACATATTTTACAAGTAGAGTCAAACAGAGAATTATGATCTAGCTAACGATATTAGTAGGAAGGATAAGAAAGAGGACTTCTTGGGTCATAGCGATTAATTCCACTAAACATTGAACCATTTTCAAAATTCCTGGTGTGGGACCCATTCCTTACCAAAGCAGGTGTTGGTGCTGAAAATTTAAAAGAAAAAAAAAACTAAAAAAATTAGAACCCCAAAAATAGTGGAAAAAGAAAACTTCATACATTTTAGATCCTTATCAGAAAGTTATATCACCTTGCGAATAGTTAATTGGAGTTGACTGTTTGTGAGCTGAGAATCTGCACGACGTCATTGCCAAACCTGGCTCTTCGTACATCTGAGCGTCTCTTACAGGCATGGGCAGTAGCCTGGTGGGAAGCGGGTTCAGCTTTGGCGTTACTGGATTGACTGTGTTTTGGGAAATTTTATCTTGGCCAGATTTCTGTTCAATTCCAAAAAGTACTAGCAAAAGGTGAATTTCGAGTTGAATGGGGGTAAATCCTACTAAAGAGCTCCACAAGGCAGGAAAGGAGGGGTCCTATGCTCAAAATCATGACTACAAAGCCAACATTATAGAATTTTGAACCCCCCTTACATTCCAGAATTGCAGAGTGATGTGAGTTGGACACAAAAAAAAGAAGAGGAAATGACAAACAAAAGACGCACCGCAAATTTTAATGTCTTGTTATGCAGACAGACGAGACCAGAAAATAACTTTATAGCATATTCTGCAATCTCCTCAGTTTCATATTCAGCAAAAGCATAGCCCTTATGACGATTTGTTTCCTTATCCCGAGGTATGTGGAGGTCTACTATATGACCTACTTGAATAAGAATCTCATACAAGATTCTTTCTGTCACCTTTTCATCCAAATTACCTATGAGACATAAAATATAATCAATACCAAACAAATATAAGTATAAATATAATTCACATAATATGACGATATCAAACTAAAGTGATTAGTGGAAAAAAACACACATACAGACTACACACCTACACAACCCCATGCATGCACTACAAAAATCACCTATCCCATATACACCTTACCTAATATCACTACACGCATACATACAATCAGCCCATTTACATGACCCCATGCATGCGCAAATGCACCACACCAACACTTTCATTTCATGCATGCAAAAACACAACAGCAAAACTCACAACACTTGTTTTTTATACAAAACAAAAGAGGTTTAGATCTAGGCTAGATCCAGAGTTTTCTCCTCTCTCCCTTTTAAGGATGGCATAGAATCTCTAAAAAAAAGTTGATTTGATATAAAAACCTAGGTTACAATGAAAATTAAAAACATAAACTCTCATAATCAAACCATATGATCATACCATTGGAATTAAAGAATCAAAACAAAGAAATTTTCCAACTTCAACAATATCTACCAATAATTCATATTTAAAATAGCACCAAAATCAACGAGTAAATTTTAAAAAATTTAATTAATCATAATTAAATCACAAATGAAACAATTATCAACAAAATATCACTAATCAAACTATCAAAATATTAATAACACAAATATGCTATAGAATATATGTCATTCTTTAGTAAAAGAAATACTAATATTAATAAATTAAAATGCACAACTAAATATAACAAATTTCAATCCCACACAGATATTGACACACCCAAATACACCTATGAATCTAATTTAAACAGTCTATTAAGATCAAACAGATCCACTAACAATGATTTAACATAAATGGAAAACCTAAATTTCAACAAACCCAATTCAAGATCTCATGAAGATCTCAACTAGGCTAAAGCCCACTGACCAAATCACAAATCCCCTCAAACAAATCCCCAATCACATATCTACCTCAATTGATCTCTCAAAAACCAAATATCAGAAAGAAAAAAAACTCAACACAACTGAAACAGATCCAAATTAGTCATAACAGAATATATTGGAACCCTAAAAATAATTGAAACCCTAAATCCCTGTGAAACCTGAACGAAATCGAACATATCCACACAAACCCTAAACCTAACACAACCAGATCCAATCAATCATAAATAGTACAGCCAAACCCTCTAAAAATCACAATAAATAATTAAAACCCCAAATCCCTGCGAAACCTGAACGAAATCGATCAGATCCACAAAAAACCGCAACACAACACAACCAAACCAAATCAAATCCACTAAATTCAAGTCACCACAACTAAATCTAACCCAGATCTAACAAAAAAAAACATCTCAAACCACTCATCCTGACCTCCCAGACTCAGATATACCACAAAAAAAAATCCATTAAAAAAAGGAAGAACAGCAAAACCTACCGATGTAAACCGAGCAAGCCGGATTACGCGACATTGAAAGGAACCGCGAACGTCGAACGTTATCCAACAAAAAAAAATTCTCCCGAAAAGCTTCAGAAACCCTAACCCTAATCAAGCACGAGAAGCCTGAAAAGCACAGGTGATTTCGTATTACGTTTGGACTCTATTTATAGGCGTTGATAACCGACGTAAGCCGTCCTTGATTTTTGGGTTTTCACTTACGGCGTTAACGGTGCTCGTCGTGGACCGTTGGATGACTTACGCCGTTAGATTAGTTGAGATTGGATTCCAACCGCGCATTTTTTTTCTTTTGTTTCCGAAAATACCTCTGAATCGCGTAAAATAATGAGGGAAAAATCCATATAACCCTCTAAACTACTCAAAATCTATATAATACACCACTTTTCCTAAATTTTATATAACCCCTTAAAACACTTATATAAATCCAAATAGGCCCCTCGATAAATATATGTTAGGGGGGTAGACAATTAGGATTTTCATGGACAAATTGTCCATGTCCATAGATTTGTAAATCTTGTGTTTTTCAATTAGGACATTGGTTTGTGGACAAAAAGTCCAGCGTTATTCAACTGAGACATTATTTCATAGACAAAAAGTCCAGCGTTATTCGATTGAAACATTATTTCGTGAACAAAAAGTCCAGTGTTATTCGATTGAGACATTATTTCGTGGACATAAAATCCAGTGTTATTCGATGGAGATTTTATTTCGTGCACAAAAAGTCCAGCGTTATTCGATTGACTCTTCATAGTAGACATTTTGTCTTGTGTTATTCAATTTAAACAGGATTTGTAAAAACTTTCATAAGTGATGGATTTTTGTGGACTTTTGTGAACTTTAGAGAGAGAAATACAAAGGAAAAAGTCATTTCAGAATCCCACCCATGGACTTTTATTCCTGTATTCTGAATATTTCTTCTTTTTTTCTTTCAACAAAACTCATTTATGATTTTTATCTCATGCCTTTCATATTTTTATTCACATTTTTTTCTTTATTTATATCTTTTTTTTCTGAATGTCCATTTGTATGAAATATTGCTATCACCTCAAATGTTTGATGAATATATGAGAATGGTAGATTTGCTTGTGTTGTAATAAATCATTTTATTATTATATATTATATAATATATGCCTAAATCATCCACAATTATTTTCTAAAATATAGATTTATTATAGATTTGATTATATGTAAAATGTTTTATTTGATTTTCTTTGAAGATGGTTCTATTTTTGTATAATATGCATCCATTTTTTTATAATGTTCAGACATATATAAAAATAAAAAGATATGTTTAGGCATATGAATATATATGACTAAATATATTGATTGCTTTTATTTCATTTTTTATTTAAAGTAATATAATGACCACTTTTATTTTATTTTATTTTAAGTAATATAATTTATGATTTTATTTCATTATATTTGAAGAGATGTAATATATGATTTTTATATAATATATATATATATATTCTTATTTTTTATTGTTTTCCTAATTAAAAACTCATTCCTCCCCTCTATGAAATTCTCTCTCTATAACAGAAAAAAAAAGGTTAGCTTATTGTGGATTTTTCTCAATATAAGGTTTTTTCTCTTTTTTTTATTTTAGATTAATTGTTTCGAATAAAGAAGAATTTTTTATGAATGTAAATATGTATGAAATATTGATATCGACTCATATGTTTGATGAATGTAAGAATTATGGATTTGTTTGTGTTGCAATCAATTATTTTCATTATTTATTTTTATCATGGCATTCTAGCAATATGCATTTCAGATAAGTGAAGATTGATATTTACCATATTAAATTATATTTTATGTTGGGTATGATGAGTTCTTTATTTGTTATTTAAATCCAAAAACATTATTGTGTTTATTAATAGAAATCCATATGTGAAAATAGTCAATCTGTGAAAGAATGCTAAAATCTGTTAAAGTCTTTAAAAGTCCATGAGAGTGATTTGTGAAAGTTTGCAAATGTCTGTGAAAGTCCATGAGAGTGATTTGTGAAAGTATGCAAATGTCTGTGAAAGTCTGTGAAAGTCCATGAGAGTGATTTGTGAAAGTACATGAGAGTCAATATGTGAAAGTCTACAAAAGTCTGTGAAAGTCTGCAAAAGTATGTGAAAGTTCATGAGAGTCAATCTATGAAAGTCTGCAAAAGTCTGTGAAAGTTCATGAGAGTCAATCTATGAAAGTCTGCAAAAGTCTGTGAAAGTCTGCAAAGTCTACAAAAGTTCATCACTTAAACAATATCCACAGAAATCCATCAAAATCTGTATCGACTACCCCCCATTAGTTAATCCTGACTGAAAACACATTATAACTCTTATATTGTGTGAAAATAAAAAAAATCATCTGTAAATGATGATTCCACTCTTCAGGATTGATGTAGGATAGATTTGGAAAAAAATTATTGCAAAATATTTGATTTCAAATCTGTTACCAAAATAAATTTTTATGAGATTTTATTTAGGAATTTGGGATTTTTAGGATCTTATGTTTTATTTTATTAATAATTATCATTGTAATTGTGTCTTTACTATTTTTAATAAAGTCATAATTCACATTATGAATATTTATTTAATGTTTGTGGCCTATATAATTAGTGTCACCATATTTTGTAATGAACAATTTTTGATCAATTAATAAAATTTTCTCTCTTTTGGGTTTTCTTCCTCGTGGACTCAAGAATTCCTTGTGGACTTAAAGAACTTATGAGATCTCAACACTTGTTAGATCTTTTTATTGTTTTCACACTGCATTAATTATGAACAATATTTGCTCCAGTTGTACCATAATTGTCACCAAGATAATCGTTCCGTATTCGACTATACCGCTGAATTTTTAAAATTTTCTGATCGGTATAACCTTGTAGAAGCTAAATGGCGACGAGTGGCCCATTATCTTAATGGGTTGAGGTCTACAATTCGAGATCGTATTGCTTCAGAAGAGATTTACAGCTTGACAGAAGCAATATCTGCGGCCGTAATAGTGAAATCACAACTGAAGAGATCAAGGGTGCACGTGATGTCTAAAAGCTCTTCCATGATCAACCCACTAGATGTTGCATTAAGACAAGATATGATTGATGGATCGATGGAGAAAACCGAAGAAAGTCCACGAGAAAATCAAGAGAATCTAGTGACTGACCCCTGTGATCAACCTCTAATTGAATAAAAAATTGATGAGGACAGGGCAAATAAAGACACAATTGCAATGATAATTATTAAAATCTAATAAAATAAAACATAAGATCTTAAAAATCCTAAATTCCTAAATAAAATCTCATAAAAATTTATTTTGATGACAGATTTGAAATCAAATATTTTGCAATGATTTCTTTTCAAATCTGTCCTACATCAAGGATAAGGTTTATAACTCTAATACGTTGTGTTTTCAACTAATCAAAAGTTACATATATGTTTTTTTGGGTTACAAGGACTTCACAAAAAATGAGGGGTTACATGGATTTTGGATAATTTACAGGGGGTTATTTGACTTGTTCCCTAAATAAAGATAATTTTTAAAAAAGGGGGGTTCTTTTCGTTTCGAACACAAACGACGACTAAAAACGATTTTCTTTTCTTCTTTGATCGATGGATTTCAGATGCGCGACTTCTCTGATTGCCTCTTCGTCTCAGCCGTCCGATGCGTCTTCAATGGTTCTTCATCCATCTGATCCATCATCATCTTCCCGATCGACGCTGTGGTTTCGAGAACTTGGAACTAGGGTTTCTGGATAATTTTAAGGGGTAATATATATTGTTTTTGATATAGTTTTTTGAATATTCGTGTTTAGTATCTGAAATTTGTATTTTTTAAAGATCCTTTTTTGAATCTCGTAATTGGTTGTGTTTGTTGCAGCTTTGATTTATAGATTATAGATTATAACCTGCAGATTATAGGTTTTAACTTTTCTGATGAGTGGTAGATGTGTTTGTTGTAACTGTGAAAAAGAAGCATATAAGAAACAATGGGTGTTTGCCAGAATAAGCTGTAAAATATTTTTTTGCTGTGTAGTGTGTAATTTTTTTAAAAATACATTTTTAAGCTGTGTAAGTTAAAAAAAAAAGTGACGCTTGTTTGTATATAAAGGGACACAATTGTTAATCCTGATGTAGGTTGAGGGTATTTGAGCTTAAGGGTCCGTTTGGAAGTGTGTTTTGGGATGAGTTTCATAATTTAAACAAAACATATAAATTCATTTCCAAACATAGTATTCATTATCCCCTTGTTTGGATGGGGGTTAAGGGTGGTATAAAGGTGGTATAAGAATGGATAAGGAAAAATGACTGATTGTTTACATAGTATAACTTGGTATTACTATGCTAGTATAAATGAGTATAAGAGAGTATAACAATTTTAAGTAACCACTAAGATAAGCTTATACTCAATTTATTTATTCTCATGGAAGGTGTGGCCCACCATCACATATAAAAAATCACATCTCATCACATTAAATCACCTATTATCACATCTTATATATCAATAGGGCTCATATGTCAAATCAATTTTTTACACTTTATTCACATGTTATTCTTCATCAACCAAACAATTTCAACCTTTATTATTACATTTTTCAATGAGAATAAAAAAAAACACAACCAAACAGAAAGTCACTGAATGACAGTCATAAAAATTGTCCATGTTTTACAAAATGCCATTAAAAAATAGGGATAAAATTTGTTCCACCTTTTACCTAGAACAAAATAACCCCTCTTTTTTCTCTTAAAATACAGATAATTGTCTATGTTTTTATCCATTTTTTTCTTATGCCATATGGGATAACATGTGATTTAACTCAATTATTTTCATATCCTAACCCCTTATCCCAATGCCAAACTTGGCCTTGGACATTTTTTAGGAAGTTAAAGCACTCTTTACCCAACTTTTTTATTGTGGCATTCTAAAATTGTTTTTAGCTTAAATAATCTTCAATATGGAGCCAAGCCATTAAAATCCACTTGATTTCTTGTTAACCTCCCTTACATTCTTTCTGATTCTTCTAAAAATTTGACCTTGTTTGGTTTGCGGATAATATTTTCATGCGTAAAATAGTTATATAGGGATGGAGGAGAATTTTTTGATTTTATGTTTGGTAGTTATTCTTTTGAATATATTTTTGTAATTTTCTTATTAGGATATAATTTTAGTTTTGTATGGTTAAGCAGGAATAAACTGTAACTACCTTTCACTGGTATAAGTGTATAACTATCAAGGTTTATTTTAACTTATTAGGGCATAACTATTACAATTTATTCATGCTAAACGAACTTGTTTTTGTTTAGGATTAAGTCTATTCTTCCTTTATCCACCTTATTGTTCATGAAACAAACCTGGGCATGAAAGATAAGAATGAGGGGGAACAGAAGTTAAAAACAAAATAAAAAAAACTTCATTTTATATGATTCCACAGGTGTTGTCAGGCCATTTATCTCTCTAGAAATGATGAGATCCCTAATGGGAAAGTGTTGTGTGGATAACACATGGATTTCAATGGTGTGTTTCTTGATGAACTGGTGCAAATTGATCCTCAATGCTGACTTATTCCATGAGAGGCTGAGAGCGTACTTTTCTTGTTGAATATGAGTGGGGCTAATTTTTTTCCCCGTTTTCAATTGCTTTCACCCATGGTAGTTTTTCCATTTAATAAATTTGGTGCACAACCCTTCATAATTTTTTTTTTAAAAGTAGACTTGTGGTCTTAGCTTCCTTAGTTCGCATTGTAGAATGTTAAGGTCTGCATCTCAGCTTGACACCATCTAAATCCTAATTTAAAGTTTTTCAATATTTTTGTTTAATTTTCATGAAACATTTCTAATGAGAGATGTTCTTTGAACCAGGTTAAGTTGAAAATTTTTGGTTGTCACGAGATAAATATTACACTCCACTGCTGGAAATCTGAAGGACAGTTCAGCGATCTTTTGTGTCTGTCTCATCAACTACTCCAAGTTAAAAAAATGCGGAGGACACAAATTAGGTCCCCGGGTTGGGCCGCATTTGATCTGAAGCAAAAGCAACAAAAAGACGGGAATACTGAACTCGATGATGATCCCTACCCACCTATCTCAAACATTTCCTTATCAGACCAAGCTGGAAAGTTGACCAAACCGCATGCATCATTGAGGACTTTCTCTTCCATTGTTCGACCTTGTAATGGCTTTTCTTCTATTTTGGATGCCTCAAGAAATGATATTATAAGTAATAGTCGTAATAAGAATACTACCAGCCAGAGTACTGCTGTTTCTGATGCCATTCCACTTCTTGTAAAGCTACAAAAGATACACAGTTGGGCTGATGAGAGTTTGATTCAAGATATCTTACTAGCAGTCAATAACGACGAGGGCCAGGCTTCTGACCTCTTGGAAGCAATGGTTTCAACCACCTCAAAAGAAATGTCAACAGTTCATTCAGAGCCATTTTTTAGCTTAGAAAATAATTCCCACAATGTGAATAATGAACACAAAGAGGAATGCATTTCATCAGAGAATAATGTGTTTAACAACAATCAAGGAGAGCTATCAGGGATCTTCTTTTCTGTACCTGTAGAACCTGAATGGGAAGAGGATGATGTTTATTTAAGCCATCGTAAAGATGCATTAAAGATGATGAGGTATGCCGCTACAATCTGTTTGACTATTACCTTGTTTAATCATTTTTAAATATGAGTGGTTGTGCTATTATCTTGCTAATGTAATTCACATTAAGAGTACCATGAGATAATTTATGTAATTCACATTAAGAGTGCTATTAGGCATAAACAAAGAACCTGAACAAGTTTGAAGAAACTTGGTAGTATGATGTCGTTTCTAAAGATGAACTGTAAACACTTATACAATAGCCTTTCATTCTTTATGACTGTTTCTTTTCTTTCTATCTTTTTCCCTTCAAACAGGTCTGCATCACAACATTCACGGGCTGCTAGTAATGCATTTCTCAGAGGTGATCACTTTTCTGCCAAACAATTATCACTTAGGGCCAATGAGGAAAGGTTGGCTGCTGAAAAGTTAAATGCAAGGGCGGCCAAGGAAATATTGCTTATCAAGAACAGCGATAATGATGTATGGAAGTTAGATTTGCATGGTCTTCATGCCTCTGAAGCAGTGAATGCGTTAAAGGAACATCTAGAAAGTATTGAATCCCAGGCGGTGTTGAATCATTCAGCGTCGACTGACACGATGGCCAATGTAGGGGCAGGGTATGCAGGTCCTCTTTTCATGGAGTCTGCTGGCTACTTAGGTGTGGAGACCCAGGTAGACAAACTTCATTTTGCACTACGGAGAGAGACAGTGCTTCAAGTTATAACAGGTACTGTATTAACACAGGAATTTACAAATTCTCTTGTCCATTGGATACGCATGCCTTCATGTAATGATCCATAATGTTGAACACATCTTGTTCACAAATAATACATTTGGATGATTACGCATGGTCAGGTTCACTGATTGTAAACATGTAATTTAATTGAGCTGGAATTGCATTAGAAAACAGCCAATCCATGTAAAGCTTGTGTCATTTTTTGTTTTTTTGGATCTTTATTCAATTGTGGCACCATATACCTTTTTTAATCAATACATGGACCTGATATCCTCAGCCAATGCAGAAACCATTGCCTGAGTAGATTGAAATGTTCATACATTATACTTTGATGTAAATGCATAATTAGCTTTTTATTCTAAATTCATCTTTTCCATATTTCTTTCCCTTGTTTTCTTCATCTTCTTTTCTAATTGGACACTGTCCACCAAAATTTTAACATAATGACATTTTTTTTTAAAGAATGCAAGGCCTCATCCAAAGGAAACGAGGGATCTCCAAAACAAGTAATGAAATATAAAAATAGAAGTATAAAAAATACATGTTTGCTTACCCCATCCCATTATGCAGTGCCCAAAAAAATTATTTGTACTTTATTCGAACTTCTCCCTCACCACATATGCTATGATCCCGACCCATACAATGTATTTTTCCCAATCTTTGAGGAGGTAAATGATGTGTGCCGGTGTTTTCTCCCAATATTCTCTTCTACTTTGGAAGATTACTTTGCGCATAAGCCAAATTCTCCAACACAATGTGGTATATTAACATGGTAAAGTTATGCGGCCTGTGTTCCAACTCTGGAACAAGGCACTATAAGTCTTCTCAAATAAATCAATGTTAAGGATAGGCAGCTTATGATGTATTAGATGCTAGATTTTTATTGATTCCAAATCCCATTTAGCTCCAGTGATGCAAATCATGCAGTTACTTGCACTATAAATGCCCAAGAAATTTAAAGTAGTCCTTGTATAATCTGATGCCCCATAAACTCTACTGCTTGTTGTATCAATTACTTTTTGCATGGATTGTTGGTACATGTTTTCACTTTGTCATATTTTGATCCGACTTCAATTCAGGTGCTTCATAAATATTTGCCCCACTACTTCATTAAATCATGGATATACTGATCAATACTAACCCAAGCTATATGTTTATATAGGAACTGGTAATCATAGCCGAGGACAAGCATCACTTCCCATAGCAGTAAGAAGTTTTCTCATCGAGAATGGGTAAGTAATACTTTAGCTATATTTTCTTTCTTGAGTCTGTACATTGTGGAACTCTTTTATCTGTTGAACCTCCTGTTGCTATTGTCATGAGTCATGACGCTACTCATATCCAAGGATTGATTAGCTCTTTAGATAAATACCACCCAAATGGATGTGCCTGAAATCTGACACCCAAAAGGACAATTATACAGATACAATAAATCTATCTTTAAATTTTAATGTAGTGTGACAAAGCAATCCATTGAAAGGCAGAGTCTGAAGAATTTTGTATGTGCTTATTGAATTGACTAGATAAAAGAAAGAGAGCAAGGATTCTGAAATTTTTGTACAGAAAAAAGAAAGAGAAAGAAATGTTCGTGATTTCCCACATCAGTAGTGGATAGATGTGCAATATGGGTGAGTTGGGCCGACCGATTCCAAACTTTTGGACAAGTCCAGGTTGAGGTTTTAGCAGTCAGGTTCACTCGAATTTAAATTTGAGAAAACCCAACCACAATTTGGGTTAAGTTTGGATTGAGGGGTGAGGTCCAAGTTTAACCAAAAAACAATAGGATGACCCCCCCCCCCCTCCCCCAATCCTCACACTTATCCCCTTACCAAACTAGCCCTTTGAGTTTGAGGGTCGAGTTGGACTGTGTTTGCATTGGCCTTGTTCATCTTCGTGTTGGTTTGGGTTAGCCTTGTTCACCTTCAGAATGGATTGGGGTTGACCTCCAATCCAACCTGCGGCCTTGATTGTGGAAAATGAACATTCCATGAAATATCGAACCACCTCTAAAATTCTAATTGTACCCATCTCTGTTTTTCAGGTATCGTTTCGATGATGGAAGACAAGGTGTGATTGCCGTTCGACCGAAGTTCCGCAAATGATGAAGTTGGTTGATGATTGTTTACAGTGAATCTTCTTTTATGTACATTTTAATCTCACTCTGGGGACTTATTGAAAGTTAAAATTAAGGGTCCTTGTATTGCTTCTTTGTGACTCTTTTAAGTGCAGACCAGGTGTGCTATATTGTTATTTATGTTAGTACTCCACTGATGTACATATGAAATCATAACATATTGTTTGAGGGCCAGATAACAATGAACTTAACAGACAAAAAGACCTGAAAATAGTACACAATGAGGTGTGGAGACCTAAAAATAAATTCAGATATTTTAAAGACACGAGCATCTTCAAAAGTCTTCTTACATTTTTCATTAACACACTTCCTATAGGTAACCATATTTATTCCCTATATTATATTACAAAATGATTGGATCGCCCTCTTTCCCTTTCATTTTTTAATCTAAATGAGTTTTAAATAAATTATTTATGATTTTTAATAATTTTTATTTATTTATTTATGTTTTTTAAATGATCTTTATTTCATATCAATATTTGTTAAATTATATAATGTAATTGTAGATGAAGCTTTAGAAACACTTTACACAAATTTTATTCATCATAACATAAATTTAGTATAAATTTTTTATTAGATTTTATATTTTATTAAATAATTAATCATAATTTTTATAAATAAAGAACCTATCGATCTAATCAATCTGTGCATGTTCATAAAAATCATCGGTGGGTTGATTTATATCACTAAAACGGGTGAAAGTTTAACCGGTTCAATTGAACAGCCAGGTTTTAAAACACGGGTTAAAATTACGTATTACACGTGCACAAAAACCTTCACAAAGAATCAGTGATCGAACGTTCGTAAACAGAAGACCTTTATAAAACGAACGGCGCGGATGAAATGAAGCCCAAAACAGCGTGAGCGGTAGTGAAAGAGAGAGAGGCCGATGTCGTCGGTTGTGAAAGGTGGAGCGTCAGAGAAGGCGATGGCGGGAGCGGCGAAGACGGTTATGATAACCGGCGTGAGCAGGGGCTTAGGGAGGGCTCTCGCTATGGAGATGGCGAGGCGCGGTCACTCCGTCGTGGGATGCGCGCGGTCTCAGGAGGCTCTCGATTGCATCCTTAACGAGCTCTCCGGAGGGCCCTCCCACCACTTCGTCGCCGCCCTCGACGTCGTACGTGCAAATCTCTCTCTCTCTCACTCTGTGTTTGTGTGTTTTGGGTTTCTTGAATTCTTGTATTTGATTTTTTAATGGTGTGTTTTGGGATCTCTCTCTCTCTCTCTCTCTCTCTCTCTCTCTCTCTCTCGCTTTCATATTTGAGTTTACAATGTTGTACTCTCTCTGTGTGTTTTGGGTTTCTTGAATTCTTGAATTTCATTTTTTTAATGGTGTGTTTTCGGTCTCTCTCTCTCTATCTTTCTGTGAACGGGGTTTATTGTAATTGATGTTTCAATTGTTTTTTCAAATCTCACTCACGCTCTCATATTTGGTGTGTTTTTGGAGTATCTTTTAATGGTCGCTCTCTATGTGTGTGGGGGTTTACTGTAATTAATGGTCTCTCACTCACTGTGTGTGTGTGTGTGTTTTGGGTTTCTTGAATTCTTGTATTTGATTTTTTAACGGTGTGTTTTGGGATCTATGTGTGTGTGTGTGTGTTGGGTTTCTTGAATTCTTGTATTTGATATTTTAATGGTGTGTTTTGGGATGTCTCTCTCTCTCTCTCTCTCTCTCTCGCTCTCGTATTTGAGTTTACAATGGTGTACACTCTCTGTGTGTGTTTTGGGTTTCTTGAATTTCATTTTTTAATGTGTGTTTCGGGCTCTCTCTCTCTCTCTCTCACACACACGCACACACACTCTCATATTTGATTTTACAATGGTGTGTTTTTGGAGTATCTTTAAATGTTCTCTCTATGTGTGTTTGTGTGTGTATTGGGTTTATTGTAATTGATTTTTCAATGGTTTGTTCAAATCTCTCTCCCCCCCCCCCCCCTTATATTTGATTTTTTAACGGTGTGTTTTTGGATCATCTTTAAATGGTCTCTCTCTCCATATGTGTGTGTATTGAGTTTATTGTAATTGATTTTTCAATGGTTTGTTTTGGGATTATCTTTTAATGGATGTGTTTGGAATGTAATGGTTTTCGTAATTGTTGGTATTATGGTTTGAATGATGGGTTTTCTTTTAGCCTGTTTTCTTTCTATGTGTTGTGTATGTGTTTTAATTTTTTATTGTGTGCTTAAGTTTCTAAAATGTTAGGGATAACCATTGCTGTTTGATAGGATTTGTTGAGATTTAGTTAGGAATGAGAGTTAGGTTTTTTTTATATATTTTGAATTATGGGTTGTGTTTAATTATATTTTTTTGTTGTGTGTTTGTGAGTAGCTTTGGAGGGTTTTGTTCTAGATATCCCAATTGAGAAAGTTGAATGACTTGCCACTTGAATATGTTTGTTGGTTCCCTGGGTGGTGGTGGTGGTGGTGTTATGTTCAATTTTTAGTTACATTGTGTTGATGATAGCCGCTTTTGAAAAAAAAAATTTAGAGATCGAATACCAACGTTGAGGAGGTGGCAAAGCTCTTGATGGAGAAGAAACGCGTGCCAGACATCATAGGTATGTGACTTCCTATAACATAAGATGAAGAACTTTCTTTCTTTTTGTGTATCTGTGAAGTGCTTTTTCTTTGTGCATAAAATCTTTCAAGCCTCAAACATGCAATCTGTGTGTGTGTATTATGGTATCAAGTTGTAACAGTTTTGTGTATTCCCTAAAACTTGGTATGTGTTGTTTCATGAGTGCAATTATAATTGATTTTCCCAAGAAACTTTGCGAGGTGCAGAATTGAATACATCTATGTATACATGGAACTTATAAGAAATAATTTGATTCTTTGTCTCGACACGGAGGCCAAAGATCAACCGCACAGTGCTAAATGTGCACACTGGGGCACCAATTTTCAAACAAAAATAAGAAAAAGAAATATATTAACCCATATTTTACACTCAATGATGCAACTTTGTATTCGTTGACGTTCTATATAGTTTGATGTTTAAATGTTGCTCATCATTATTGATTCATATTTTTATGTAAACACAAAAATTTCCTTTCAAATTTAGATTTTGACACTGCAACACGTATTTGGTTTGGGCTTCTTTCTATTGTGCAACCACTATATGTCATGCAATTGCAGAACTCAAAAGGAGTTGTTTTTCCAGTGAACAATGCAGGTGCAATAAACAAAAACAATAAGATCTGGGAGGTGCCAGCAGAAGAGTTTGACACAGTCATGGATACTAATGTGAAGGGGACTGCAAATGTCATGCGTCATTTTCTGCCACTCATGATAGAAAGAGAGGAAGGGATCATTGTTAATTTGTCTTCTGGTTGGGGAAGATCTGCCGCTGCTGATGTAATGTTGATTTTATGCTTGTTTTTTTAAAAACTATAGATTTATGTGGAAGTCATTGTGAAGCTGATGCCAATTGCATCTGGGCAGGCGGCAATTCTTTTTTTTACTATTGAAGTGTGATTTTATACTTGTGTTGTTTAACAAACTTATAGAAGTATGATTTTATACTTGTCTTGTTTTACTAACTATATAGAAGTATGTGGAAGTACGATTTTATATTATAGAAGTATGATTTTATATTATACAAGTATGACTTTACATACTATGAAGTATGATTTTTATGCTTGTGTTGTGGAAGTATGAGTTTTGTACCATTGAAGTAATTGGAAGTATGATTTTTTACTATAGAAGTGTGTGGAATTATTACATTATACTATAGAATGATTTTTTATACTTGTGGAAGTATGATTTTTTATACTATAGATAGATGTATGATTTTATTCTTGTCTTGTTTAATAAACTATAGAAATATATGGATTGTGAAGCTCATGCCAACTGTATTTGGGCAGGTGGCACCTTATTGTGCTTCAAAATGGGCGATTGAGGGTTTGTCGCGGTCAGTGGCAAAGGAAGTGCCTCCTGGAATTGCGATTGTGGCACTGAGCCCTGGTGTGGTAAACACCGACATGCTTGCATCATGCTTTGGCGGTACAGCTGCTATGTATCAAACACCTGAAGCTTGGTAATGTTTTTTTATATCTTGCTTGAATCATAGATCAATTGTTACTTTACTTTAGCATTTTTATGAGAACATGCTAATCTTGCTTAGTGTCGTATCAGTCGTGATATTTGGATGGTTTGACCAATAATAATCTCTTCATGGAACACTTCCGTAAATTTTCAGATTTGCTTTGTGGTAGCCCTATCACCTTGTCAACTAGCTTAATCTAGGTTTTTTGACGTAAATAATCTCTTCATTGCTAATGTTTCACCTCACTACGCTCACCTCTGCTCATTCCAAACTCCACCTCAGTCGGTATTAATTTAGACGGTGACTTTCATGTCTCAGGTGGACCAGACCAATGACTAACTGGCATTTCCTTCCTGACTTCCCCCTTTACAGAAGACTAATGCATTAGGAATCACTAAATGATTAGAAAATCGATTCAAATCCACCGATATCTGCTATAACACATCAGCCAATCATTGCAGCACCACCTACTATTTTGAGTAGAGCCCTCCTCAATGAACCTCAAACTATTCAGAATCTAAGCTTCCTGGCCTATTGAGTGAAAAATGATATAAATCCTAATCCAACTTATAGTTGGACTAATTAAACCATTTTTTGAGAATAAAAAATGGTATTCTAAAAATAGAGATATTCTCATCATCTTTGTTGTCAAATGATATTAAAATAGCATTTCAGTTTTATCCTGTAACTATACTAGTCAATATAACACTGCCAAAGGGAGCCTAAACGTATAAAATACATTTGTTTTTAATAAGTTTCAAGTCTATTATATATTAACTAATATATTTCCTCTCAGTTAGTTCATAAAATGGTGCCTATTAAGAGATTTAACTTTTAAAAACAATCTCATATTGCTAACATTTATATGCATTGAGCCAAGCCTTCCATGTTTTTCTCTTTTTTTATCCCTTACCTCTTCATGAATTACTACTATTCTTAGTTATTCAGCATACATATATGTCTAGAATGGCCAACAATTTATCCATAATATTTATAGATATTTGGTTTGTGATTTACTAAGGTGTTCTATTCCTCTCTATTCAGGGCTCCAAAAGCAGCTAAGATGATTCTTAACCTCACATCGGCCGATAATGGAGCGTCTCTCAGTGTGCAATGACTTGCAAAGAAAAATCTAACAACCATTTGTGGGAAGTCAAAGTCTGCTAGTACATACTAAAAAATTCAATTGGTGTCCATGCATACTGAAATCAGTTTTCTTTTGAGCTTCATGAACATTCTTAACATCTCGATTTATCTGAAGAGTGGTTTTTGATACTTTGGAGGTTCCCAATATTGTTCAACTGTGGTTTGATTTACTGATTCTTTTAGCTTCTGATTTGGATCACCATTTGTGCTATGATGATGGTGTATCTACCACATTTTTTGGATTATATACACCCCATTTGTTTTGTTGTGACTATTTAATATAGTTTCATCAAGTCTCCAAGGTATGAAATAAGAAAAAGGCGATCAGCAGAGATTTGCTTTCACTATATTAATATTTTCAATGAAGGCAGAATGGTTTGTTAGACTCAAAATGAATGGAACATTTGCATCAACTCATACAACTTGAGATACATGATTAGAACATAATAAGAAAGAAATTATTAAACAAGATATAATAAAAAATTAAAAGATCAAAGAATTAAAACATGAACATAAACAAAGAAATGAAGCCTTCAAAAAAAAAATACACTCTCACCCAAAACACAGAGTAACAAAACCCTTCAAGACAAATTAAAAATGACAAAATGACCAACCTTCAAATACACCATTCAATACAATGTTGTCTCCTTGTACAAAAAATAGTGAATACTTCAAATCCCAATCAGTCAACAAAAAAATTGTCAATCTCTTCGATCATTCACTATTTGGTTCCCCTCTCCTCAAAAAAAGGCCACTTTCAGCCACAGTTTCATCTGTACAAAAGAAGGCTGTTAACTCACCACCAAAGAAAAAATAGAAGCAGATCAAGTGGATGTTGAACTCTTTGCACCAATGGCTTCCTTTAGTTTCCTCCCAATGCATATGCCAGAGGTGGGGGGACAGCGTTCCCAATCTGTCTATGCTTATTCTGGATGGTACCGGAGAAAGAATAGCTATCCAGGAACCCCTGCATGGGTTGGAAAAATCACCCATCAGCTCAGACCAAACAAGTGTGCAATGTACTGGTTCCCATTTTGAACCAATCTTCAAAATCAGCTTTTTCATAAAAGCTACTCTCAATTAGTTTTTATATAAAACTACTCTTAACCAGTTTTTTCATATAGGTTGTTTAGTTGGCTTTTAACACAAAAAACCAAATTCTGAAACCAAAAGCTATGGTTGGAAATAGTCATTTACAACAGATCATCTGAAAAATGTTTTTATAGATATTGAATCAATTTGATAATTGGTTTCAAACAGAACCTTACTATTATTATATCATACATTGATTGGAAAAAAAAATCGTATTGTTTTGTTGACTTTTAACACAAAAAATTCATATTAACACAAAATTCATATTGTTTTGTTGACTTTTAACACAAAAAAACCAAAACATGAAACCAAAAGCTAAAGTTGAAAAAAATCATTTAGAATCGACTATCTAAAAATTGATTTTACAAAAACAGAATCAATTTGATAATTGGGGCCTTAGTATCACATCAATGTGAGTGTTTCGCAAGCTTACTTGGGAACGGGCGCATTCCCGAACAGTGAGTATCCTATCTTGATCTGGGTGGAAGCACATTCCAACCTTTCCCATGGGCTGAGGGTCTGTAATGGAAGTTGGAAAGTTACCTTCCCAATCCAGCCTCCCAAAGAGTCCTTTCCACTGGTTGTGTCGTTTCGCAGTATTGGGAAGGCACCATGGAATCAGATTAACCATTTGGCCTCCGGAGAGCTTTACCTGCATATACCCATTGAAGGTCCCATTACCAAGTCAGTCCAAATGGAAGAAAAAGAATCAAATGCAATATTGATAACAGTAGCAGTGATCACATAAAACAAAACTTGCAGACAGAATACCTTTTCATCTGGGAGGTCAGTCCAAATGGAAGAAAAAGAATCAAATGCAATATTGATAACAGTAGCAGTGATCACATAAAACAAAACTTGCAGACAGAATACCTTTTCATCTGGGAGGTCATGCCAATCAGCACCTGGGCGTTTTGGAATCTTTTGGCATCGAATATAGTTCAATTCATTCATCTCCTTCGAAATGTGATCATGGAGAACCAACATATCCCCCCGCATTTGCTTTTGGAACCATGAAATGGGATCATTCACATACTGAAAAAGGAAATCAGCATGATCAGACCAAAAAACAATTTAAGAAATGACATAGTAATCATCTAAAATTGAATCACATGCGACCTATTTAACCAGATTAACTAAAATATAATGAATTCTAAAAGCATGTGTGGCAACTTTGAATTATATCCAGGTTTTACTCACATCAATGTTGAGCTTAGATGCTCCATTACCAACAGGTGGAAGATCCCCAATAGTGTCCCTCACTGTCATTGAACGGAAAGGTGCACCCCCTGCAGTACTCCGTACGGCTGAAAATTGCTCGTATCCTGGTAATGAAATCTTGAGCTCAGGCCCAGCAAAGACATGCATTGGCTCTGGCCACTCAGGAAGAGTCTCTTCGGAGAAGCTGCCCATATGAATGCCCTTTTCCGAGATTGAGAAACACCAAAAGCACCAGCTTCTAAGATTCCAAATTTTACCTAAACAAGGAGCAAAAAAATAAAAGTTATTTAGGCCTACAAAAAAACTATACTTCCATACAACTATAAAGATTGATACCTGGTACCCCATCTCTAAAAGAGAGGCGAGAGTCAAACGAAATGTCTGGCCCTTGTTGAAAGAAACAAAAGTCCTCACATTCTCTAAAAGGAAGAACTTTGGTCGGAAGTAATCGGCAAAAGAAAGAAATGCTAAAATCATCTCGCATTGGACTTTACTCCAGGTGCTTTGGTTAAACCTGTTCATTCCAGAGAACCCCTGACAAAAACACAGTTTTCTTCTGCTAAGATGTACTGATTTCCTTACAAATTCAGGTAAGTGGTCATGCTTGGTATACTTCATTTTCATAGATGGTAAAATACCTGACATGGAGGTCCTCCATTTATGAAATCCACTTGACCTGGTACCGGCAAGGAGCTAATTTTTTCTTCTCCAAGAAGTGCAGCCAACTCGTCAGCCTCCGCAGTTGAAATACAGTCATCTTTGTCCCCACACTTGTCCATTATAGCCCTGCATTACCCACCATACAGAGGTAAGCCTCGAAAGAGAACATAAGATAATCAACAAAGAAAACAGACTATGTTGACAAAAAAAAGGTTTAAAACAATATCTAGATCATATTATCTATGTATTCTGCAATAAGCAGTTGATTTATTAAAGTTTATTATAGACCACCAAACAAGACCAACACGTATGCAATAGGCTCTCCAAACAACCAAACAAAAGATAAACAGGCAAAAGAAGAAAATTGCAGTTCCAAAAGCTCAGAATCATCCTAAACAGAGACAAAAAAGAAGCAGAAAAAAGAAATAACATAAAAATATCCAACAAGGCAGGAACATGGCAAGAATTAGTAAGCATTGCATTATAATTAGCTTGATGCAAGAATTTACCTCAAGATCACATTGCAATTATTAATGAATACCAGTGCTTCAGGATGGTTAAGCTTAAATGCTTCTCCAGCAGGTTCTTCATATTCGATTGCCCACTTTGTATTCGATACCCCTACAGATTTACAGAATCAAGTATGTGGTTTTCCATGGGTTTAATAAATGAAGACACTAGAATCATAAACTGCAAAAGTTGTATGCAACATATGATACCTGATTTCTGTAGGCCCTCAGACAAACCCCCACAACCAGCAAAGATGTCCAATGTGGCCAAGCGCTTTTCTTGAGTTTTGTTATGTAATGGATCAATATTCTCATCAGCTTCACCTTCTTTACACTTTCCCTTTTTCTTTCTCAAAGTAGCATCTTGAATGGCAGTTTCTGAAGTTCTTAGCTTGACACTGGCAGGCAACTGATACAATACAAATATTGAGGGTTTTAAGAAACATTATCTCACATCAACAAATTGGTTTCACAAAAAGGTGGCAAATGATAGCATACCTGCTTTAGAGAACCCTTGACAGGATCATAGAACAATTCGCAAAAGAAGATATGGTCCACAAGCATAGGAAATTCCAAAGATGGAAGATCACTCTTCTTTTGAACTACACATTTTCCTTCTAATTGCTCCACGGGAATACTATGTGTATCTTCACTATAATAAATCTGCATCCATGTGTATCACATCACGGAAGTCATAAAATGATAAGCCATGAAATTATTCATCAAAGCAATTGAAAACCATGTGGCAGTGCTTAGTATTAAGTGATGTTCAACAAAACAAACAACAATATAGAAAATGGTGATCTAATTATATGTACGAGAAGAAATGAATAAGCTTGACAGAACACTAGAACTGCAGGTGAAATTTTTTTCCAATTCATACCTCTCTAACATCAGAACTGTATGCTTTTGTAGAGGAAATGTCCTCCGGCCTATAAAATCTTCGGACTTTGACGTATGTAGACTCTGGACTAAGCTGTTTAGAACCCTTGGGAACTGCAATCTCAAGCAATTGACACACTACATATGCTCTCAGCCCAACATTTCTCCCAGATTTAAAACATGCGTGATCCTCCTTCGCATCAGAAAAATAATGAGGGCTCACATATACAAAGTCATGAACAGAATACTCTGTCTTCTTGTAGATAAAGCTAAGTTTAGAGGAGTTCATTTTAAATTCCTCCCTCTGTGATTCTCTTACTTCACATGAATGGCAGGTCCCACTTCCCACTCCCATGTTTGCATGAGACAAACTAACAAAAGCACCTTTTTCAGGCCAGTATAAGCACTTGCAAAAATACTCCATTGGAAGACCTTTCCTTTTCCTCTCCTCTGCTTTCTCCCTCTCATTTTTATCAGCATTGGCATACTCCTCCCGAAACTGATGTCCCCATGAAATAATTCGAATATCCACAACCACATTCTGTTTGACATCGCCCAGATCAAAATCTGCACATTCATGAGTCAGGAACACCTCCCTCTCATTCGAGGCATTTCCAAGAACTGTCTGGTGTCCTCTTTCCATCAACCTTCCATGGACCATTTTTACCCCATCGAACTTTTCAAACATGTACTCCACAAAATATATTGGTGGGGTATTTTCTGATTCATCCGGCTCCACAATCACAGCCCCACCAACAGAAACAAGTGAGCCATGAACCGATGCACATTTGTAAAGAGACTCTCCTGAGGCCATTGTTCCTATAGACTCGCCCACCCAATTGATTTCCTTATTATTATGGTGGAACCTACCAGATTTCCTTGATGCACAAGGCTCAGGGATTTTCTTTTGAACCGGTGAATTCTCCTTTTCTTCTTCTGCTTCATCTTCCTCATTCTCTTCTACTTCTACCTCAACATCCTCCTCTTCTTTCTCTTCTGGACCATCCTCCTTTACATCCTCAGGCGTGCAATTTGAATAATAATCCCCCCATATTCTATTGATCAACCTCGTAGTTGTAGCCCGCATAACCTTTCTATGTGATAACACTGGATGCATGGATCCACGGGGATTCATATTGCCTTCCTTTTGCACAACCACCTTTTTCTTCATAACCAGTTTAGTGTGGTGTCTCTCCTCCATTTTGTCGGAAAGGCCAGTGACAAATGAGCATTTCTTGATCGTCTCATCAGGAAACTCTGCAAACTGTTGAAGGATGATTTGACCGTGAACCACTATGTAGCGCTCAACAGCCGCAATATTTGAAGAGATAAAAGCAGGATGAGATTTCTCAAAGTCCGCCACCTTCTTGATGACATCTGTGAATGAGAGCTTTGACACCCTGCTTTGTTCTTTCAACAATGTGATAATGCTAATTGCAAGCTTCGCAGTTTTCAAAACTGTCTCATACCATGGTGCATACTGCTTGGATGGCTTCCCAAGCCTGTACCTGAAGAAAAGAATGGCCAATAATGATTCAGCAAAGACGACCAATCAAACTCAAAAGAACCCAAAAGGAAACACAATATGCTATAGATTGGCTAATATGTGAACAATGCATACCATGCCAAATCAGTTCGGATCAATATGAAAAGCATAGAAGAGCCAAACTCAATGGTCCACTCCTTGATTGAACTCAAGTAAACAGGGAGACCATATCCATCTGCCGTTTCTGAGGAGCCCGAAGAAGAATGAGCAGCATCAGCATCACAACGACTCCCATCATCATCTCTCATGACTCCAGAGCCAAAGATCGTGACATCAGTTTCCGCACACGACTTCATTGGGAGGAGCTCTAAAGAAATAAGCCTCGAATCCGAATTGTAAAGGGACCAGTTTTGAAGCATTCTCTGTGGGAGGTCATCTGGATGATAGAAACTGTCATCATCACCAAGCAAAATGTACTCATCCATCTCTTCAACAGAGGGTTTGTAATATGTGGGCAGTGGGTAGTCATTTGCTATCTCGTCCTCATTGATCTTGATGTAGAACTTGTTTGAGGAAGCCACAGCTCGTCTTCCCCGGTTCCGTTGTTGCCTCCTGGATTTCCACTCCTCTTCTTCCTGCAACAATCGAGCCATTTTTTCATCCTCATCTTCACATACCATTTCATCAGAGGAACCAGTTTGAACCGTACACTCTGTATCATTTATCTTCAAACTACCACTCATGGACTTTGGCACGACCTTATTAAAATCCTCCCTCTTCTTACACTCATCTCTCAATGCTAGCAGGACAGGCAACTCAGTGAACTTCTGGTCATTCTGTTTGGATGTATCATCCAAACCAATTAGCTGATTATAGATAAAATCACCCAAAGAGATGATGTAATCCCTGCCAGGGCTACCACCACCACCAAAGCTCTTGCTCCCACTCATAGAGCGAACAACCCCGGCAACCAACTCATCAAGACCCAAGTCAGGATTTCCCCCGCAAGGCCTCCACAGTTTCTTATAGACCTCGATACATGTCCGAGCCTTCTCATGAAAGCGATCATAAAAAGCCTTATATGCACCAGAAGGCTTAACACACTCATACTCAGCAACATCGGTCATGACCCATATCACAGTCATCCCTTCCTCATAGCCAGATATAGCCCAAGACTCTATCCGCCCAAACCCCTCACACCTGACCCCCCTCTCCCTCTCTTTTTCAAGGTTATCATCCATAGGCATGATGAGGGCAGTAATATAAACATCATCTAACTCAGACATTTCAAAAGGTTGCAACGCACCATCAACATCATGGAATGAGAAGTCCAGGATCTTCCTTGCCGGCTGGGAATCTTCGGGGCCGAGTTCAGTAAGACGAACAGCAACCACTTCCTCTTCTTCTACGCGATCGCGCTTGGGCTCCACAAGGGAAGACTTCTCAGTGAGCCTGAGAGATTTCTCCTTGAAATCCGTGCAGGCTGCCGCTCTTCTGGGCATCTTCCGAGAAACATTGCCCTCTTTACCATTCGTTGGTCCACCGCTACGCTTCTTGTCATTTGTGTCATTCTGTGGTGAGTCCTTGTTGTTTTTTTTATCAACTGCTGCAGCTTTTTTTTGTTTCGATGGAGGCTTTCTACTGGACGGCTTCTTCATTTCTGCAAGCAAGTTGAGTGCACAAATCAGAAAGGGAGAACAGTAAAAAAAAATTATACGTTGGTCAACAGTGAGTAAAACAAAAATACCACATGGACTGCAGATGTGGGAGGGGAGAAAACAAAAATACAGAGAAGTCGTCCAACTATGATGTTAAAATAAACTAGCCAGACAAAGATGGAGAATGACACAAAATTCGATCAAATTCAAATATAAAATAATAGAAATGCAAGAAAATAACAATGGAAGACCAATACAAGTGATGAGTATAGATTGGACTATACTATTGTAAGTGGCAGATTAAATATTCAAAAAAAAAGATCAGAATCAAGCAATTATATGTGTAAATTCTTCCACGGTAGACAAATAAGAACAATAGTGAGCAAGAAGTGGAGAAAATAACAACAAAAAAAGGATCAGACCAGCAATATCATTGCGATGAAAGGAACAAACAGATTCAATGAAAACAAGATCAAATCAAGCAATCTGGTTTTGAGAATCTTTAGAATTGGTGTTTGCAAGAAAGATATTAAGCTCACATAGTGACAAAGATGAAAACAAAAGGAGCAATACCTTAAAAAGAGAATTGTTTTTTAATGAAGGCTAAAATGTATTTCAAGAAAAGCTCATAAGATGAAAGTAAAGGAAACCAAGGAGTGAAAGTAGACTGCAATCATCACCACATGTAAGCAGCATGTCACATTTATTCTCAAAGGCACAAAAAAAAGACAGGATCACAGGACAATGGAGAAAGTGAAGGATGAAGATTGGTATGTGGAAAATGAACAAAAGCAAATAACATTTGGACAATGTAGATCACAATGGAATGCAAGAAACACATAGGTGTAAAAAAAAGACCAAGATTGGATATGTAGAGTAACAAAGATACAAAAAAATCCAGCAAAAGGTACTGAAACCAAAGAACCTGTTCTACATGAGAAATGAAGATAAAAATAAGCATCACATTTATGTACAGACAAAAAAAGGACTTGTTTACTAAAGAAGCCTAAAAGGTATTTCAAAAGCAGCTTATAAGACAAAAGAAAAGAAAACAAGAAGTGGAAATTGACTGAAATCATCACCAGATGAAGATTGGGTACATAGATAATGAACAAAAGCAAATAGGATCTGGACAATGTAGGTTACAACAAAAGCAAGAAATACAGTGATGAAGAATATAAACATGCGGCAAATATTGGATATATAGAACTACAAAGATACAAAATTCCAGATACAAGGCAAAATTAAATAATAAAAACCTGCAATTCTACACAAGAAAATGAAGATAAAATGTTTTTTGAGTTACGGACAAATAGATGTACAAATGCATCACAAATAATCAACGCATAACATATTAAATCAACAAAGCATACATATGCGTGATATGAGAATTTCAAGAATATATTACATGCAACGAAAACATTCACACAAAACTTAAAACCCACTAAACATGTGGCATGAAAGATTTACATAATCATTATATGAGATTATCACAGGGAGGCAAAATCTCAACTATTACTGTGAAAATCTCTAAAGAGCATTCAATGAGTGGCCCTAAAAAAATAGGGAACAAAAAAAGGTGAAATTTTGAACAATGCCTATAACAATACTGAAGAAGCATTTGCCAAAGAAATCAAAATCCCTCCTTTTCAAATCACAAATGAAAAACCCATTTTAATCAAGAATTTATGTGGAAAAAACCCATTTTGGAAAAAAATTTTACTGATAACCCATAAATTTCAAATCTTTACCAACTAAACCATAAATCTTTAAAAGAAAATTTGAACAAAAAATTAGTTCTTCAAATAAGAGATAACTAAAAATGACAGCAAAATCTCTTTTTTTTTTATAAAAGATTTAACGAATAACCCCAAAAATTAGGTAACAAAAAAACAGTGAAATAATCAACAAATGATTCTCAAATAATTTGCCTCACGTAATCACAATGCCTGAGACAAAACTGAAGAAGCATTTGCCGAAGAAATCAAAACCCTCATTTTCAGATCAACAAAAAATTTCAAATCAACAAAAAAAAACCCCATTTTGATCGACGATTTACACGAAAAACCCATTTTGGAAGGAAAATAAAACAATGAAAACCCCATAAATTTCAGATCTTCACCAACCCAACCAAAAACCTTTGAAAGAAAAATCGGTTCTTCAAATGAGACACAACCAAAAATGAAGCATTACTTCAAATCGGCGCCCAAAATTTTTAGGGTTTCTCACAAAATGGGTTTCCATAAAATCGGCGGCATATATATATAGAACTGAAGCGTCTTTTCAATGAGAGTACCGAAGTTAACGCCTTTTGATCATCAAAACACGGTTTGAAGTGAAAAAAAAACTTTAAAAATAATAATAAACAATTCACAACCTGAAGAGCATCCACCATTGGTGGCCGTCGGATCCACGTTGGACGGTGTGAGATTCAGAACACTCGCTGATCCCATGTTTTTTCACAGAAACCCCAAAAAGAAGAACCAAAAACAGAGAGACCCAAATGTGAATGAGTGAATCAGAGAGAGAGAGAGAGTTTGAAGAGATGGGGGAAGAGAAATGGCGGGAAGGATTTGAAAAAAAATGTCTTTTTTGGGAGGGACGTTTTTGGAATTTTTGGCGCCACCGCCAAAAAA
The DNA here is from genome assembly GCA_030737845.1 of Acorus calamus. Classification (NCBI taxonomy): domain Eukaryota; kingdom Viridiplantae; phylum Streptophyta; class Magnoliopsida; order Acorales; family Acoraceae; genus Acorus; species Acorus calamus. The sequence goes on from CM060876.1 coordinate 1,329,841, forward strand.
GGAGGGAAAGAATTCAGAATCCGTTTGTTTCGGATTTTGAGTTTGTTTTTAATTTTTTAAAATTTGAAGAAAAAAAAATAGAGATTGAAAAAAAATTTGGAAGGTTGAGATTGGAGGGGGTGGGCCTGCAACTGTAATGGTGGGGACTTGTTTTTTTGCTTTGCTTGTTTTTTATGGAAATGACTGTAATGCCCTTCTATGTTTGAGTTGAATTCAGGGAAATGGTGGGTATAATGATAATTTTATGGGTAATTTTTGTTTGCTCACTCTAACTGGCAGGGATTAAAACAAGAATAATGATGTGAGGCTGTTTTTTTTACTGTCTAAATTGTAATATTTAAATTTTAGATCATGTGTTTTTATTACATGAAATATTAATATTTGCCTTCTATCAAGTTTTTCATTTATATAAAATTTGTGCTTTGAAAGAGAGTGGTTGATGGGATTAAGATAGTATACATGATGATAAATATTTGTATATGATGGAAGAGCGCGGTTAAACAGAATTTGAACGAATTCAAACTGATTTTTTAAAATTTTGATCAATAAATTTTTTTAATTTGATTTAAATATGAATTAAAAAATTAATAAACGGATATATTTCAGTTAACAAAGTTGAGATTGGAGGAGGTGGGCCTGCAGCTGTAATGGTGGGGACCTTTTTTGCATTGCTTATTTTCTTGTTAAAATGACTTTAATACCCTTCATTGGTTGAGGTGAATTTGGTGATCCACCTGCATGGAGATGATGGGTATGATGGTAATTTTGGTTTGCTCACTCTAACTCGCAGGGATAAAAACAAGAAAGAGTGTTGTCACAACCAGTTTTTTATTCACAGCCTAAATTCCAAACCGACAAGCGTCGATAGAAAATTAACAAAGCATATACTTACATTAAGGAGGTATATGAGCAGATATAAATTCTTAATGTTTTCTATCAACACATACATACATTCAGTGGAACATATACTTCATTTTTGTAAATGGTTTTTTTATTTTTAAATCTTCATAAATTATAGAATTTAGTGATCGATCCATCACTTCTTCATATTTTAATTTTAGCCTCCAGATTTAAAGGATGTGTCGAAGCTCTCCTTTTCTCTCTAAATGCCATCTTTAAATTTTAGGTTACATGTTTCCATTAAATGAAATATTGATATTTGTCTTATATCATATTCTTCTTTCATTTATTTAATTAAAAAAAAAAATAATCCATTCAATGGAGATACATTCAATGGAGATGCTCTCACATGATTTTCGTGAGCTCATTAATGTAACAGTAATCTGCATGAGTTTTATTTACTCTAATTTATTGAGCACAGATTCACACGAAAATTTTTCATATCAGCGTGTATTAATGAAAATCTCATCATTACACATTTTGATGAAAGTCCAGTGTCCATCAAAGATTTGAAAACCAGTCATTAATTAAAAAAGAGAAATTTAAGTGGATCTTTATAGTCACCTCCTCTTACTTTTACATCCTTGATTTGTTTGAAGATATATTTAGATCCCTAATCTCTATTTTTGAATCATGTTATTTCTAAGTACAAACTAATAGTTTCTGTCCGCGCTATCATTCACATACCCAAAATACCGTTTAAATATTTAAGAATACCTAAACCATTCAGATCCCTGATTAGGTTTTCCGTTTGTAATTTAGTACACTATTAGATTTACTGGGTACACTATTAAGTCATATGAGTACATTGTTCGGTTAAGAGTACATTTTAGTTCCCATTTGTAGAGAGGGAGTTGAGGAGTATTTTCGGTACATCTAACACTCCATATAAGAGAAGTTAAGAGCAATTCCAATCGGTCTTTAATTTCAAGATTTGAAGACGGCACCATCTCATTCAACTCCAACAGGCCTTTAAAATGAAGCATCCAGGCCTTCATTTTCAATAAAATCAAGTATAAATTCCCTCTATTTGGGTCTTCAAATGTCAAATCAATGAAGATAATACCACAAATAACCTTGTTAACTTATAACAACTTTTGATAGATGACATTTAACTCTCACAAAATTATAAATTCCTAATTTTTCATTTGTATTTAATAAAAATATAAAATTTTGAAAAAAAAAATCTAAAAAATCCACATGCAAAATTCAAAAGCAATATTTCAAAAACCAAATTATTCATTAAATCGAAAAAATGAATGTGATGCAATCACTACTATGTGAAGAGTAGTGATTTTTGATAGAGATAAAATGATCTATTTATAACCTACAAAGTTGGGTTGTATTGTGTGTAGAAGAGATATAAGAATCCGATGACATTGGATATGACTTGATAGACCTGTATTGTCAAATCTTCATTGGATTCTATCACAACTTACAAGGATGAGCACTCAATGCTATGAGACATGACAATACATAAATGTCTTACTTATAAGCATTGGATTCTTTTACATACAGGAATGATAAACATCCAAAGCTATAAGACATGACAATACAGAGATGTCTTATTCCATCAGGTCAGACAACTGGATTAAATACAAATCAATTTGCAACTTTACATACATATATTAATTTTTTTATATGTAAATATAGAAGGGTATAATGTGAATTTTAATAAATGAAAATAGTGATTTGAAGACCTACACTAAAAGAATTGAAGATCCACCATTGAAGTTGGATGAGTTTTCAAAACAGCGAAATCTTTAAAATGAAAACCCCATTAGAGTTCAGGGGTCTTCAAATGTTATAAATCTCCAATGGGAGTCTTCAAAATGAAGACCCCCATTGGAGATGCTCTAACACTAAGGGTCCGTTTGGATGCACGGTTTGGGCGATTTTGCTTTTTGAAAAGCTAAAATCCCAAAATCGTGCAGCCAAACGGGTTGGATTCCGACGGAATCAAAAACTGGATTCTTTTTAATTTTTCTCTCGAAATCCGTGTTTTAAAAAGCTTAGAAACTGTGATTTTCGGTCGGAATCGATTTTTTGAATTAAAAAGCGACTTTCTCTACCAAACATTAAACCCCTTTCAAATATTGATTCATAAATTAAAAAAAAGCATCCCAAAAAGGTCAAGGTCTAAAATCATCTTAAAAAGCAGCTTTATTCTAAAATCTACTTTTCAATCTGTGTTTCCAAACGGATAAGAACCTAAAAATAAAAGGATTCAAAAATAGACTTTAAAAATGCCTCCAAACACGGATCAAAAAAATAATAGGAGGGAAACTAAAAGAACCCCTAATTAATTTTTTCATTAAAAAATCATTCATAGAATCCACATTAATGCACCTTCATAGACGCGTGTCATCCCATCCAAACACGTACCGATGAGTGATGACAATCCCATCAGTATGTACTCGAATGCACAATCATCCATGCAGTCCCATACAACCATAAGATTTTTTTCCATATAATATATGTATTTAATTATTACAAATATATATTCCATTTTCAAAATTTTTTTTAATTAGATTAACTGTATACTTTAAAAAATATAATAGAGACTGTATATGACAATCATGGAATGACTATCCATGACATTCTCCTAACAATTTTCTTATATCTGAAAAGGTAAGGATAGAATATTTTTGTCTCAGCATTGCTTGGTCATGTCATCCTCATCTCATCCATCATAAACAATACACAACTTATATGAGATCAGATATCACATCTTTATTCAGGGGCTACCACCTTTTTGCTGCATTTATGTACTCGTGAAAAAAATAAAGGTTCAAGAGGGCGTTTGAAAACACAAACGTATATAAAACATTCACATACTTAAAAGACTAATTGAAAACTGACTCAACTTTTTTAATTATAAATGTCCCTTCAAAACAATTTATCAAATATAAAAAAATATAAAAAAAAACATATTTTTTGTCACAAGCAGAAAAAGCATGATTTAATAAAATCAAACTATATTTCCAAACACACCCTTAGTTCCATTCAACATTAAAGTTATAATTTAAAAATATGTCTCCCTTGATAATGGGGACAGTTGGGGTGGGAAACAGATGATTAGAAACAATCTTATATACAAAAATAATGAAATATATATCACGTAAAAAAACAAAAATATCTAAAGAAACATGCTTCTCATTAAACAAAATAGGAATGCACAAAAAGTGGTATATAAGACTAAAGTGTTTAATTTGCTATTGCAAGAGCCAGACTGTATTTTGTATTACTAAAATACAAGGCTATTTTTTCTCCTCAAGCCACTCAAAATGATCTCATAATGAACTAGGCCTGAGTCATGTTAATATGATGAAAAGGCCAAAATGATGCAATAAAATCACTTGATCATTGCAAAGATAAATTGCATGTGAAAAACCCATGGTGGGTGTGCCATCTTCACTGAATATGATATTTGTCAATATGCAGAAAAAAATGACAATTAGAAAAATCACTCACCATAGAGAGGCTCAGGCCTCTCTTAGTTCCCAAATAGGGATGTCAACAATGCCAAAACAGCAACAACGATGATAATATTTAAGAAGTAATTGGACTTTAGAGGCTTATCTGGGCTGCCCCCAATCGCTTCGTACTCCGCTCGCATTTTCTGCTTCATCGCCGCTGATAACTCTGACTGCATTTCAAATTGTAACATCCCTTTATTTATATATGTTTCGAATTAGTTTCTGTGGAAAAATCCAAAAACTAAGGTGCGTAGTGTAGAATGAGCTTCGTCCCGTGTTATTTAAAGATATGGGCAGAACAAAACATGTTTTCTTTGATGTTTCTTTGGTTTTTTTCTTAATCCTGCAAGCCAATGAAAGTAGAAACGAACGATCACTCATGCGAATGCTTGTGAAAAAGTGTGGTTTCTCACAAATTATGTTCAAAATAGATGGATGATGAAAAAGCATGATTATCACCTTCCCAGATGAATACTTCGATGCTACGAATTTCTCTGGCTTGGGATCCTTGGAATCATCATCCAATGTGAAACCCTGATAAATGGAAAAAATTTTTGATGGAAATGTCATTTCAATCTCATTTATAAAAAGGTATGGCATAACCTCTTTACTGAGGGTCCTAAAAGTCTGTCTAATATGAGAAGATTTAACCAAAAAATACCAAAACACTTACCTATTCAAGATAAATAAATAAATAAGGTATTGCATAATTCAAGATGACAGGAGTGCAAAACAATGCATAGAAGTAGCTAGCCTACCAGTTCATTTTTCAAAAAAAGAGAGAGTGCAAAACCATTGTTTATCAAAACATTATATTAATAATTAGAGTACTCTTTCCTACCTCAGGAGGGTCCCACTTGGCACCTAGGTTGCTGAGTTTTGCATGAGCTTCTGCATAATCCTTGAAAAAAGCATCCTGATCTTCCGCATATTTCTCAGCGTAAACCTGCAAACATGTAAATGGATAAAAACATGAGCTTGTTTCATTTTTTCAAACCTCAAGTATAAGAAACCATTGTATTTACCTTGAAAGATGGATCATCGAATAATGCAGCGTCAGTGGGCAATACAAGAAGATCCTCATCCATTTTCTCTTTGATATCCTGAAAGAATCAGAATTGTTCACTTTCAGCATTCGAAATGAGGATATATAAAAGGCAGTCAGAAAGGGAGCTCAAGCTCATACTTTGAAGTAACTGTTATCAAACTTTAGCCATTGCGCAGTCCATGACTGTCCTCCCGGCGCCCCAGGTCCATCTTTCTGTTTCGAGCAAATATTATTAGTTTAATCATCTTTGGTGAAAATGTCAATACACCCTGAGAAGTGTGAACTAATCAGCACTGGCTAACTCCTATGAACTGACATTGTATTGTACATGTAACCTGATGTGTGCCTAAAATTTTCCATCTCTGTATTCGAGTTCAGGTATTCATCATGTAGTTTAAGCTACTGCAAAAAACTTCTCTCATCCAGACTAGGAAAACATCCAGACGAGGAGGTGTATATGCACAATTTCACATTTACTTGCATGAAAATCAATTGATATATCTCCTATTTTTTAAAAAAATTCAAGAGTTGGTGTAGATATGAAATATCAAATATAACAAAAGGCATAGAGTTACAATGGTGTGGATCACTGATGACAAGAAAAGTGAGTTTGTGTAGAAATGGAATAGTAATGCTGATAAACATCAATAAAAGAGGTTGCCTTCTATAAAATTGCCACTATATAAAGAAGGGTTAATGTACAATACCGTATATTTCGTTACTGGTTTGCCCCAACCACTGCGTTCAGGCCTAGATCTTCCCAGCGTATGTGCACCGGATAAAGCGACTATTTCCTACAATCCAAACAGCATGCAATTCAGTGTAAGAAACAAGGATGATTGAAATTGTGAAAATGAGTAGGGAGCCACAATCATACCTTGTCATCTAAGCCCATCCTGTAGAAAACATCACGTAGATGATCACCAGGTGAAGGGGGCCCAGCATCTTGACATAGGAAGAGAACATTAAAATATTAGACAACAAAAATGTCACTGATGCAAAGGGGGACCTGGTGCAGTATGAAAAAGGCATGGAAAGCAAACAAATTTTTGTCATGAATTAAATGACTAGAAAGAATTATTTGATAAGTGAATGGTTTTGGAATCTCAGTCTGGGAAAAAGATTGTTTCGTGGAAACCTGACCCCCTGGCATATGTTAGAAAGGTGGTTAGAAAATATGGAATTTGACAGTCATGGTGGAACAGTCAGCCACTTGTAAAAAAAAAAGCCATAGATATCCTGATTTAGAAGTATAAAAAGTATATTATCACTCGTGTTTGATCTTCTGCTGCTCTCTCTCTTTCAATTGATGATATCATAGATATACTGATGTGCAGAATTTGAGCAATTCATCTCCTCAATTAGAAGCAATTTTCTTACCAGGAAGTTTTCCCTCATCTGGGCATTGTTCAGGTGTTGAGATCTCTAACCTCCCATACTTCATAGGGATTTTGGGGCCTCCAGCCTCCTGAAAAAGGCAATGTATAAATATTAAACTCAAGGAAGATGGTGGACATATCCTTAAACAGAGCATTAGAGTGAAATGGAGAAAAAAAACCTCTACAGCAGTAGCACTCGCCAACTGGAATAAATCTGCATATGTAATTCCAGAGTACTTGTCCTTTATGGGCTGAAGAAGCTTTAAAGCATTTACAAGACCTAAAACCCCAAGAAGAAAAAAGGAAAAGAAAGCAGCCCTATATTAAAACAGAAACCATGCATGAAAGCACATTCACTGAGGTTGATGGTATAACGGCCTCTGACCAGCATTGGCTGCATGTTTCAGTTCAATTTCAAATCTAAGGCTTCCATTTGCACCACCCCGTTTAGGCCATTCCTCAATGTTCTTATCATACGTTCCAGCATCATGCCATCCCAACCGAATCTGTAATGATTAACAAACACTATGTATCATATTATAACTTCCACAGATAATTTATTCGTAGCTGAGAATCAGAAACGCTCAAGAGTCCCATTAATTATAAGAAAAAAGAACAATATTGGATTATGCATTGATATTGCAGTTAATGTTATTGATTGGCCAGGCACAATGAAGTATTTACAATGATAATTTTATCCAGATAAAACTGAAATATACTAAAAGGACATCCCTTTAACCACAAAGCATGAACTTGTATAATAAGTACAGAATATGGGATGGTAATTTATTGGCAGTTCAACAGGAGTGAGATATTTAGGGCAAGGTGAACATGGAGGTGATAATAGAGATATGTTGCTCATGACATATCCATGCTCCTCCCCCATTTGTGGAGCATGACGTCTCCCAAAAACACCACCAAGATTTCCAAAAAGGCATCATGGCATTGCTTTTTCTAGAGGACTGTACATTGTCTCTTCTTTTTTTCTTTGGAGAACCAAAAAAAATGACTACATAAACTTCCATTGATATTGGAATGGAGCTCAGATGAGATTTCAAAGAAAGGCAATTGGCATTTTCCACATTTCAACTTAACGGACCTCCTTCATGCAGACACCAAGTAAATTAGTTCTACCCCAGTCATTTGAACAATAATTCAGTGACTACCAAATCCCAACTTCATAAAACTGGATATACAGATTATCGTATGATTAATCATTAATTTAAACCTGACATCAATTCAAACAGTACCAGTTGCCATCTTGAGGAGCAATTTTTTGGCTTTTGGAGGTGCAGGTTGACGTCTTGTTGGCTTCTCTGTCTCCTTTATATTTTTGTTGTTTTCCTTTTCCTGTTTGGGCTATGTACTACTTGTTTTGCAACTAGTTAATGGCCAATCCTTTTCTTTAAAAAAATATCAAAATTATCAGTTGCTTGAGGCTTCAAGACAAATATAAAATTAACATTCAAATTTCCATACAATAAATGGCTTTCCCACTTCACTCCAATAGCTTGAAGATCTAATTGAAAGATGTGACAGGAAGTGTCTGGGAAAAGTGGTACTCTATAAAGGAAACAAGTGTAGTTTATTTTATTTCCCTCTGTTGTGTTATTTATGCCCCCAAGTAGATTTATCGTTTCTTCTATTTTGGCTGTTTGCCAAATATATAAAATCAGTGGATACACACCAACTCAGTACTCATGAATTAGTGCAGAATTCCTTCACTATTTAAAAGTTGCAGCATTGATGTCCACTACCTCTTTAAATATTCTCAGATTATTAAATAAATGTATGAGGAAACAACAGCTGATCTTGCCTGCATGATGTGTGGAGGCTGAATTTTGCAAGCAAGTCTTAATCCTATTAAGAGTCCAAGACTATATATTCCCAGGAAGAGAGATAAAAATACGCTTTTTTCCCCTTTTTGACATTTTTCCTATTAAAACCTCTTGTGCCCACCAACACAGCAATGCATATAATGCTCCAAACATAAAGTCTCTCAATATCCTAATGAGCTGATATTTCAAGACGACATTATGTTGGGCGAGTTAAGCATGCCGTCAATTGACTGCTCTCAAATGAAATCAAGCTCATGTTTGGGAGTAAACAAGAATCTAAACATTAGTTAAGACAATGAGTTCTCAATCCTTGTATGAATCATACAGGATATGATCAATTTGTAAGTAACAAAGCATTTTAGGACGAATTAAAACTGACTTGGGGTTTAGAAATACACGACATTGAAAATTATAATCTCCTGGCTTGGGCAGAAGGCTAAACTTGGTTCAAAGCTAGAGGATGGGCTTACTTTCAGACCCGAACTTATTGTCGATTCCATGTACATGAACAACATTGTAAATTCTGTGCGGACCTTAAATTCTATGCAAAGAATGTAATATGTGGGATTAGATTACAGAACAATGGCTCATGGCAGTCCATAAATGAGATTCTTTCCATGACAAAAAATAACTATTCTCCACGACTGAAATGATTGCGCTAAAATATGAATGATATATGGAAAAAAGTTGGGTAGGCATCACAAAAAATTCCCAAAAAATTATCATTTTTCAATCATGAAGAATAATCACCTGTCATTACCAACATCATCGATTGAAACACACAAATTAAGGATTTTTTTTTTACAAATTTCACACTTTACCAATCTTTCCTTTCTTTGATCCACCATTACACCCACATATATTTACCATTCACCCATGACCGTCCGATTCCAATATCAACAATTGGACTAAATTATGATCCATACATCATCATTGTAGGAGTCAGCCCCAATTAATGCTGCCATGGTTTAATCACCCTAACTAATTAATGATGTCATTAAATGGGTGGCAAGGCATTTATTAGAATTTAAATGCAGAATCAGTCCATCAGATTTGTCTCCCCCGATCAATGATTTTAACGATTGGGTGAATTCAGGTACATCCCCAAGCCATTATAAATAGCCACGAAAGAAGTAACCAAACACAATATACAAAAAGACAAAGTATCTTTTTTTTTATATGATTACTACTTATATCATACGAGTGCTTTTTTTAGATAATGTTACGTCCAATCTTTTTTTCAGCCCTAATTCCAGTTTACATATGTTTTGAATTTTTAAAAAATAGTATATCTCATTTAATGAGATACATGCTTTTATGAAAAAAGCATATACTCCAATTAATTGTATGGATGCATTTATAGAAGATATGAAAAAAATTCTATCGAAGCATATACTTCATTAATGTGATAATATGCTCCGGTAACTTTCTATCGATGCATATAGGACTGGATAAAAAAAACTACGTGTAACGGCACTCTTTTTTATTATTATTATTATTATGGTCCCTCCTCTCACACACGACAATCATCTAATCGAATCAATGAAAGGAAATATTCTAATAATAACAACCCCTCATTAGGGCTTCCATAATTTCCCTTTCCAACAAAAATGGAATCATTAAAACTATATTTTCCATAATAAACAACCACTCGCTTCAATCACATAACCAATCAGACAATAATAAAAGAAAATCACTCAATCCATCACTCCTTACCAAGATGGGATGACAGAAGGCAGTCTTGAGGAGAGACCTGATGTCCTCCCTCGCACTCTTCAACTGATCGGGATCCGAAGCAAAGCAAGTGACGGCGCCGCCACTGCCGGAGGAGAACGAACCGACACCTCCCGCTCCGGTCACCAGTCCCGCCGACCCGGCCCTCCTCCTCCACCTCAGACAACAAACCTAGGCAACACATCATCGCATAATCAATCAATCGATCGGATGTTGTTGTTCAGACTTCAGAGAGTGAGTACCTGGTGGAGGCGGAGGGAGAGGTTGTTGGAGAAGCGGAGGCTGTGCCCGGGAAGACTCGATCGCCTGGCCGCGGCCGCGGCCGCCATTGAAGAGGGGAGGATCGCAGCACCCAGTGTGGACGCCATGGTTGGTGAAGTGGGAGAGGAAGCGAAATGCGAGTGTGGTTTGTGTTTTGTGGGGTGTGAAAAAGGGGGATTGTCGGCGAACAAAGAATGGAATAGCGAGTGGAATAACGACTGGTTTTCGCGAAAACCCAATCCGGGCCGTCCAATAATGACGGGACGCGTGTTGGCGCGTTTGGTGCGACTTTTGACCGTGGCTTTTGGGGTTGTGCACGGTCACTTTTTTTTCTGTTTCGCTCATGTTTTTATTTTAAAAAATGATACATCCCGAACCACCATTTAGGGTGCGTTTGGTTGCGCGATTGCGCTGCGATTGCGATTGCAGGAAGCTGCGTTTGCAATCGTGCAACCAAACAGTTTTGTAATCGCAGTTTTAAACCCAGCGATTGCAGGCAAATAGTGTCCAAAAACTGCGATTTCAAAAAGCTGAAAAAGTGAGCTTCCTGCAGAATCAGTTTTGTAATCGCAGATTCCTGCAGAATCAGTTTTACAATCGCGCAACCAAACGCACCCTTAAAGTCCCAGAATCACGTAGAATGTTATTAAAGTGTACGCAGTTATATGAAATAATACATGTACTGAGATATAATATTATATTTTTTTATTTAAAAAAAATTGAAAAAAAATTAGTCCATGCATTATGAAAAAACTTCATATATTATTATAATACTATATATGTTATGTTATTATGGTGTATATCACTGTAAAACGAACTAAGTGTACCAGTAGACTATCATAATATATGTGGTTCTATTATAATATATGGACTATTTTTTTTTTCCAATGACAAGGTGACTTATCATTGTGTGGCTTAGGCTCCGTTTGGCAGCACGATTGGGTCGGATTCCGCTTTTTGAAAAGCTAAAATCCCAAAATCGTGCTGCCAAACGGGTCGGATTCTGGCGGAATCAAAAGCTGGATTCCTTTTAATTTCTCTCTCGAAATCCGTGTTTTTAAAAGCTCAAAAAGAACGTTTTTTTGTCGGAATCGATTTTTTGAATTGAAAAGCAACTTTTTCTACCAAACATTAAACTCCTTCCAAATATTGATTCCTGAATTAAAAAAAAGCATCCCAAAAAAGTCAAGGTTTAAAATCATCTTAAAAAGCAGCTTTATTCCAAAATCTACTTTTCAATCTGTGTTTCCAAACGGAGCCTTAGACAAAGTGACTTTTTACCATAAGCGTTGTTAAACTCATCGGTCTATTTTTATTTTTATACAGTTTAAAATACAATTTGGTATACATTGGTAAACAAAATATATGCATCGTTAATTTTCTTATATTTATTAAAAATAATTTAATTAAATTTAAAATGGCTTGATATATATTTTTTAATCAAAACAAATATAAAAATATATGTTGTCTGTGTTTTAGACAATAAAAAAAACTGAGACAACGTTTGATTATATGATTGGACGACTTTTGCATTTGTAGAAAATTGATTATACAATTGTCTAACTAAACAGTTTTATAATCACATCTTTCTGTAGGCAGATTTTTAAATAAATAGTGTGAAAAAAATTGTGAGTGGACAAAACTGGTGAGAGGTAATTTCTTTCAAAAATCGATTTTAAATCTAGTGTTCACGTAAAATCAATTTTATGATCTCGCTACGTTGCATGAGTTGACACTTTTCAACATATTACGAGAGACGTGTGTTTTACACGTTCAATGATAACGAGACGTGTGTTGTTGCGTTTGGTGTGGCTCTGACAGATTTGAATGTGGCTTTTTGGGGTTGAACAACGAGGAAAACTTTGTGCACACTTTTTACTGGGTTTGAATGCGGTCAGGACTGATTTTAATAATTCCATCATATTAAACTACACGATTTATAAATTAAACTGAACAATCAATTATATATGTTTCTTTTTCTTATTAGATCTAGTCAAGTCTTGATTTGATTAATACTATCATCATCCAATAAGAGAGTGATATATGAACCTAATAAGACTATACAATTTGATATATAGGTTGTATGATATGAATTGATCAAAGCCAATTCTGACTGGATTCAAACTCATTTTCCTATCTCGCTTATGTTTTTATTATTTTAACAGATATAAGTTATATATTTTTTTAATAATGTTATGTATAATATCTTTTTTAGCTCTAATTCCAGTGTACACGTGTTTTGAATTTTTTAAAATAGTATACTTCATCTAATGAGTTACATGTTTTTATAAAAAAATAAAATATATCGACGTATATAAGACTAAAAAAAGTGTGTAACACCACCCATATATTTTTATAAAATACAAAGTACATTCCAACGAATTAAATAAGGGAAAATGACCAAAAAAGTATATCAAAAGTTAAAAATATCCAAATCATCAACTTTTTAGAATTATACCTAAAAATTCTCATTTCACAATTTTAAAAATACAAAATACCAACCTACCCTTATGTAATTAAATCCTTAACATATTTTATACCTCTTAATTTTATTAAAATATTTCACCATCTTAATTTTGTTAATGTATTTCACACATTCTCATGGAGAAATTATTTTTACTCTAAATTTTTTGTGATTAGATAGGTTTTATAAGATACCTGCTAGTATAATATGAGATGGGTTTTATAAGATACCTGGTAGTATAATAAGAGTTTTTTTTATGATAAACTCCATTAAATGTTGATGTATTTATAAAAAAAATGGATATGTAAACTAATGTATGATTTTTATGATAAATTAATGATGCCATAAAAATATGTGATAGTTAAGTAAAAAAAATGTGAATAAGGATTTAGACTATTAAAATATTATCAGTTGTATTGAGGCACAACACAGATTTAAATTACATATTATGATTATACATAATGAAAAATGATAAATAACATCATGTAAGATATATATAAGAAACATATAATATGATATATAATAACAAAATTTTTAAGAGGGTTGATTTGGGTCAGATAGAGAGAGATTATTGTTTTGTATAAAAAATATTTTTTTTGTATGAAATAACATAATAAGGGATGTTAAAGATTTAATTACATAAGGGTAAATTAGTCTTTTGTGTTTCTAAAATGGTGAAATGAAATTTTTTTAGGTATAATTTTGAAAAGTGACTAATTTGGGTATTTCAAACTTTTAAGAGATTTTTTTTATCATTTTCCTAATAAATGATGTTCTTTTTTAAAAAATATAAATTTTTTAACCATGCATGTGAATGGATAGGGCTAATGATTTATTTAAATGTTGAAATTGCATTTGAGTTTGTAAAAATAACTGAGAGTGTAAAATATTGTTTAATTTTAGAAAAGGAAAATGATATATCCAATCCGTGTAGAATATCGTCTGCAGTTACAATTGTTTTGAAAAGTGAAGATAAATGATTTTTTCTTAATATATATTCATATAACTTAATTATCTAACATGGTAGCACCAACTAGATCAAATGCTAGAATAGGCAAATATTCGATTGTGACCTGTGAGTGCTCATTTTAACAAAGGGATTTTTAGTTTAAAGTCTTCGTGTAAATTATAGGATTTAGCGATCAATTCCCCACTTCTTCATATTTAGGTTTTAATTTCTACATTTAAATGATAATTTAGAAATAGGTCACTTCCAGAGACTAAAAAAAAAACTAAATAATTTAGGAATAGGTCATCCCAGAGACTAAAAAGGAACATATCATTTAAATGTAGAGACTAAAACCTAAATATGAAGAAGTGAGAGATCAATAGCTAAATCCTATAGTTTACGGGGACTTAAAACTAACAAATGGAAAAATCCAAAATTGATTGAAATCCATATAACCCCCTGACTTTTCCTAAAATTCATATAAATCACCTCACTTTTTCTAAATTACATATAACACCCTCAAACACTTATATAAATTCAAATAACCCTCCGAGTTAAATTTTTATTGACAGATAATGAATATTCTATGTATGTTATGTTTGATTAACCCCGACTAAAAAAAAGTATACCAAAAATACTATAAAAATGCTGAAAAACATATGTAAATGATGATTTTACCTCCTAAAACACATTCATTGTAAGATATTTTTAATGTATAGTGTTTTGAATCAGGGTTAACCAAATAGAATATTCATCATCTTTCAATGGAAGTTTAATTGAGGGGTTTTTTGAGGTTTACATAGGTGTTTTCAAGGAGTTACATGGACTTTAAGAAACGTCAGGGGTTTATATGGATTTCAGGCAGTTTACAGGGGGGTATTTGGATGTTTCCTTTTTGCAAATTGCCCTTGAACAAAAGGGTTCAAGTTTTATCCATGGCGGACTATGATTTTCGTCCTTGTAGATAAACCCTAAACCCCGTAGCACAAAAAAGGAAATCGAGAGAGAGAGAGAGAGAGGATGAGCTCTCTCTTCCTCTTCCCCAACCCCCTCCCGCCTCCACTTGCCGCCACTCACACCTCCCTCCGCCGCCCTCCCTTCCTCCTCCTCTCTCCCACAAACCACGCGACCTACCTCGGCCGCCGCTGCCGGCGGTGGCGGGGGAGGAGAGATTTCATCGTCAGAGTCAACGACGGCGACGTGGACTCCGGCGGAGGTGGCGACGACTACGACATGGAGGAGGAGGAGGTGGAGGAGGTCGACAACAAGAAGGACTACGACGTCGAGTACGAGTACGACCGCCTACTCTCCATGTCTTTCTCGCCGAGAAAGGCCTCGGGTTCTTCTTCTTCGTCTTCGGCGGCGGAGGCGGAGGTGGTGGAGGAGGGGGTGATCGAGATCGCGCAGAGCGAGAGCTTCGTGTCCACGGAGGGTTGGGAGTCGGAGACGGTCGTCGATTACAAGATCAACGAGGAGGAGTTTCATAAGATCAGTCTTCTTCATTGTGATTTCTTCATTCGGAGACCGCCTGATCCCGACAACAATGTCTACGACTTTCGTGAGGTGTAGAGCCTCTCCTTTTTTTAATTGGATTTTGGGAAATAACCCCAATTTGAAAGTTATTAGGTAGCGTTTGGAAATTCGTTTTGGTTGATTTTCGCTTTTGATGGAATTAGCCATTCCAACAGTCAGCTAAGGCCATCTCTAACCTTTACTCAAACTTATACCCAAATTTCACTAAAATTTGAGTAAAAGCTTAATTTAACATGGTGTGTCTCCGATCATCATTTCGTATTTTATTCAAATCTTTAAAAAAACGTGGAGTTAGAAGAAAAAAAATAGCCATTGGAAATTTGGATGAAAGTTTGAGTTTACCTTGCTTTGAGTAAAAACTTGATTTGATATGGATATAAGTAAATGGTTGAAGAGATTTTTGGGTGACTTTTACTCAAATTTAAGTTTGGGTATACATTTGAGTACAAGATTGAAGATACTCTAGTATTTGGAAATGAGTTTGGAAGGTTTTTGGAGGTTCTACATTTTGCAAGAATCATACTTATAGGAGCTGCTTGGAAACCTGTTTGGGCGGGCTTTTGCATTAATCGAAAAAGTCAAACGTCTATCCAAGCGGTTTAAAAAAACCACGCTTAATTAAAAAGTTTGTTTTGGCTTTTAATACAAAAGTGTGCTTTTTAGTACGCAAAGAAAGTGAATTTTATGGAAATCAAGTTTTGTTTAGCTTCCTTGTATGAAATTAGTTATAAAAAACTAATTTCAAAAGCTGCTTTGCGTGAAAGCTAAACAGTAAAAAGGAGCTTTTCAAGGAAACTAACAGGGAGCCTAAATAGGAAGCTGATTTTAAAATGTGTTTCCAAACTTTACCCAAGATGTGTGTTTTTAAATTAGTTACGTAGAATCCTTGATTTTGATTTTGTTGGGATGAGTTGATGGTTGATTAGGTTCTGAATTGAATAAAATTACTGATTGATGGACTGTTTTGCAGATGTATGTCACCCCTCCAGATATGGATATCTACGCGATTCCAAAAGTTCTTGCACCAATGCCTCAGAAGGTAGAGATCACATCCCTGCCTGGTTGTCTCCCTCTTTTGTTCTGTTGACAAAGCCTTACTTCTAGTGATAATGCCATAACATGCATAACATTCAGTGCCTTGTTAGAATTTCATTTTCTGCTTTAGATATGGCATGAATGCTTTCTTATCCTAATTTGTAACTGAATGTGGGTTAAGCCAGATCTTTTAGTCTGATCATCATTGCCCACACGGCTATAAGAAGTTAATAGTTTAAGTTCCAGTCAACTGCAGTTTCTGTCATATTTGTCTTTGATTACCTTGTGCCCGAAAGACTCTCTTTAAAGAGTCTCCACAGCCATTTTCCCAACAGGGCATAGTTCTATAGCTCAAATTCAGCAACCCTTAAGAGGACTCCCTGATAGATATGATCTTCCGAAGGACCAAGTGAACACTTTTCTATGCCATCTTTTGTGGCACTCCACAACACATCTATTGATGAACCCAACCTTGTTCATTGCCACTTTTGATATGGAGAAACGGAGAGGAAGGAAATCGGTAATTTATTTAGCACATGGGCCACTCTTCCACCCAGGCTAACTGCTTCGCCTTCCATCCAGCATATATTTTTTAAAACCTGTCCATTAGTGTCATGTGCTGCTATCTCAAGATTCCACAATGTAAAGGTAAACCCTTTTTTTAGAGGGGAAACCCATCAACTTTGCAATGCAATATGTTGACACACCATTCTTTAGAAAGTTGATAATCCATTCATATCAAAGCAATTTTGAAACTCCAGATGCTTTCATTGCTGCCATCGCAGATTAAGGTGGTGTTACTGTCATCTGCATGCAGGTGTGAGAACAGTTTTTAAACTCTAGATGTTTTCATTGCTGCCATCACAGATTAAGGTGGTGTTACTGTCATCTGCATGCAGGTGGGAGATCATGGCACATACAGTGGTAACATATTTTGAAAAACATTTCAAATTGTAAGAAAGATTACAAAATGATTGAAGATGAATTCCTTTCTAATTTTTGCGATAGTGATGTCATAAAAATGGACCAAATGAATTTTAAAATATGTAATGTCATCTTAAACAAACCTGTTGAGATTTTTTGTTACAAGTAATGAGGCAATACCGCAACTGACCATGTCAGTATAAAAACTTTTTTGTTTTTCAGTATTTGTTTCTTACATGTTATTCAATATCTTTATTATTCAATTAAGAGTTCACTTTCATGTGAAATGGGGTGTCATATTGCTTGTGAACCTGGTTTATGATATATATAATGAAATTAACAGCTTTTTTTGTCTTTACACATCGCATTTTCTTTGAATTGATAACATGTTTTAATTATCTTGATCAGTACATTCGTTGTTCAAAAAGTGATTATGGATGGTATAATGTTACTGAGCCTCCAATCGATGCACCACGAGATCCATTATATAAATCTGAAAGAGAGATCATGAAGGTATGTGAAGTTGCTTACATTTATCTCTTATATTATACGTCATTGCATTTTATTTTATTTTTTTGGTGAGAAAAACTTTGTTCCAATGTTTGGAAAGCATTTTAGAGACATGGCTTTTCCTGTGGAAAGCATAATGTAAAATTATTCTCTGGCATTTATAAATGTGTTACTCAACTTAGCATCATGTTTTCTCTCATTTATAATTCGTTTCATGTATATGTGTTAATGTGTGGTTCATCAGGACATTAACTTTATCAGTTAAGGCAATCATACTCATTTACATGTTCAACACACCATCAATCTAACTGGTGATCATAGTCCAAAATGATTATTAACTGGAATATACCATCTGTTTGTTGATTCAGTCAAAGTATTGAATTTGAAGCAAGTGCCACATGTTGATTCTATTTTGTTTTGAAAACTATTCTGATTCATTTTTTTTGCTGTCACAGGTTTTCTTGACAAAGCACTACAGAAATAGGAGGGCAGATGATGTGGAGTTTGTCTTAGACTTTGAAGAGATATATGTCATTGACTCTAAAACTAAATCGATAACCCGAGCTAAAGTTTTGGTGAGGCAACTTTCACTCCACTACTAATGTTTCAACTCTTTTTTCATTCGTAAATAAACTTTTTTCTTTTCGATATATTAAATCTATGATTATGTCCAGAAACAATTGATCATTTATTTCTACATCTCATATTCTTTTATTAATTTGTACAGCCTTGCATTAATGATAAGCTTGTTTGCTTTGTATTGATTATTATGCACTATCATTATTCATTTCTATGAATTTAGCAGATATCATGTTCTTTAATTTTAGATCTCCTTAATTTTTTTCCTATGATTTGACTTCCGAATCTTGAACCTACCCTAATAATATACATGTAGTAGGTCCATTCGATCATTTATAATCAATTACTTGATAAAATAATTATTGGGATTGAAGTTGCACATTGTGTGGGTTGATTTGTGGTGAAGGTTAACCGGAGCCTGAGATTTTCCTCAGCCTAAACTGAACAAAAGCTTTAACCTCACTCTAGTTGAATGAAATCCAAGCATATTGCAATTTTGGTATGTTGATGCGCACATTTAATCTGGCTCCAAACTAGTGTACCAGTGTATGCACAGTGGTCTGGTCTTTATGCTTTGTACTTGAGAAATATCACATAAGATATATTGAATGGAGTTGGGTTTTGGTTGTGTCCAAACGCAACTGGATCTCAGTATTGGATCAGACCTAGCATGAATAATGCCAATAAACCCTTAATCCCTTACTGAAAATCGGGTTGGAAATGTAGCACAAGCCAAGTTGAAACCTTTCAAAGAGCCATTTATAATGTATATATTCACATACAAATTGCCTGTTAGCTTTATCTGCATTTGCATAGTCATTGGAAGTATAATTTGGTTTTTTTTTAATATTGTTATCCTGGCATTCATTCTTCACAATGATATTCTGCTTCTATTGACCAGGTAACAGCTCCAGGAGGGAAAGATAGGGATAGACGAAGTGATTTGCTGATCATACGAGATAATGGAACCTCCTTCAAAATAATTGATAAGGTAATATTTTTTATATTCATTTTGTTTATGGAATTCCTTATATTGTCACTTTCTAATGACTTGTGAGCTTCAGAGTGAAAGAGATGACCCGACTACAGTGATAGAGAGGGAGGAGTGGATTCAAACAAGAAAAGATATGGAGAAACACCTTCGAAAGCTTCGAGACTTCAGTACCTCAAATTGGTTTTGATGAAATTAAACATTTGAAGCTCTTTATTTGAGGTCAGTGATATATTTCATCAATGACTCATTATATTAAGTTGGAAAAATGTAATGTTTAATTGATGTGCATAAGATAACGGAATCCGATACACGTATCACAATGGGTAGTTGCACTATGTAGCATGGCAAGAACAATTTGTTGTCTGGGCAAGTCAGCTATGCATTCGATATATATGAATAATGAATACCATACATGTTTATGAATAATTGATGAGGATGGTGGATTTAGGTCCTGATCATGAAGTTTCCGAGAAGAGTTACGATTATGGTTATCAAACTTATAAATTCTGTCAAAAATATGAATATGACTTGATTTAAATTAACCTTAAATTATACATGCTCATGTAACATTATCCTTAACATTATCCTTAAATTATATATGCTAAAATGGGGTTAGATGTAAAATTATCCTTAAATTATATATTTTCATGTGCCGCATATTGTTTCCAGAAAATGCTGTATTCATTTTTGTTCGGGCACAAGAGGGTTTTTACGCATTGTGACGCATTATGACTTTTCTAATATATGCCTCCAATGCTTATCAGCCCCATAAGAGGGTTTTTACTGCATAAACAAAACCCTAGGTTGTCTTTTTTTTTAAGGAAAATATGGCTCAGTTTGGCACTCTATCTCATTCTGCTGCAACAACCAGGATAATTAAATTTTCTCCTTCCACATAATTTAAAATAATTGAATTCCTCATCATTCTAGACCAAAGTTACCAAACTAGCAAATCATTCCGTATCAACACCCGTTTTTTCAGATAAAGCTGTGCTATTTATTGATGTGATCTACTTTGTGATGCAGAAAATAGGCGATGGGAAGGTCACCGATGCGAATTTTTGGAAGATCGATATCCATCGTGACACGAGATGAAACAAGTCCTTTTTCTGCCTTGTGAATTGCATGTGAAATTTCTTTTTTTGACATACATATATATATATATAAGCAAAGCCTATGTTGTATTGTTGGAATGGAGTAATGAAGAGAGGAAGTTGATAGGCGAGCTTATGTAATGTGTTTTTAATGATACAAGTTTATTTTAATAATTAATCATGTATTTAGTGCAATTATGAGGTTAACGTTGGTTTTGACCTTAGTTTTGGAGTTGTCTTCATATTGCAAAGAGCTTTGTTATACTCAGCTATTAGTCTTAAATATAGTTCTATATATTTTATTAGCACTGTATATATATCTTGTTATAACATTTAATTTATTGAATTATATGCTTTACCTTTTATAAAAATACATAGCTCATTAAATAAGATATATATGATTTATAAAAAAATAAAAAATGTGAGGTCAATGTTACATTTTCCAAAAGAACTGGGCAACACGAGCATAAAATTCTGTATATTTTCCCATTTATTTTCAAAATGTTACCTCTACCTGCTTGCTTAATTCACCTTCAACTAATCTCCTACTATTTTTAATACAAATGTGAAGGGTGATTAATATAATGAATCCTCTGCTCATTAGGCATGCAAAACAGATAAAAAGGGAAAAAGATACAAGTAGCCCCCATTGTAGCCCTAATTACATTCCATCCCGTTTTTTCTTTTTTTTAAAATAAAATTATACACGAAG
Source organism: Acorus calamus (assembly GCA_030737845.1). Lineage (NCBI taxonomy): Eukaryota > Viridiplantae > Streptophyta > Magnoliopsida > Acorales > Acoraceae > Acorus > Acorus calamus. The sequence continues at coordinate 1,351,274 of CM060876.1, forward strand.
TGCATGCTATTATATAAAATGAAATATATACTAGATACATTAATGCATTTTTTTAATGATGGGAAAAAAAAACTGCAGTATATACTATGATAATGGAATATACATTATGATAGTGCAAAATATACTACGTTAACATAGTGTATGGGTTGCAAAATAGACGGTAAAAATGAGCTGCTTATATCAGTACTCAAAAAAATATTTTAATACTTTACCCATTCCCTAACCTCCATTTAAGAGAAGGGGATGCTAGCCACCTTAATTAAAACTTGGTTGGCATTTGTTAACTATGCCCTACTTCAGCTATTTGTCTGGGAATGCATGAGATATATGTTTTTAGATTTGTGTAATAGTTGTTTTTTAAATGAAACAAAATGATATTTTCATAGCTATTAGCATTATATTAGCACAAATAAAACTGCGATGAAACAATTAATTAATTGGAACCAATTATCGTAATCGATTCCACTTTTACAAAATAAGTTTTTATACAATCAGTTTCAAGCACATCCTTTAAAATTTTATCTTCTGGTTTCATATTTTAAGTTTTTTGTGTTTAACATGAACAGAATAATTTTTGTGAAAAAGCTAATTGAGAGAAGCTTTTACTAAAAAACTACTTTTGAAAATCAGTTCAAAACAGGGCCTAATAAAAAAAACACAAATGAAACAAATAAAAAACTGAAAAGAAACATGCAGGAAAGGAACCTGCTTTTTTGACGGGCCTTTGTTCAAACATCTTTTTAAGGTTCATCAACAGAGACACAGAGTGCATGAAAATGTAAAAATCTATGTTTAATTGAAAAGGCAACACAGGAAGTCAGAATGACACCACTCACCAGTTTCTATTTGTTCTGCTACGAGCGGTGGCAGAGTGAGATTCATCCAATCTTTTTTTGAAGGGGCAATCACAATTCAGTTTGACACAGTTTCATTCAACAAAGATGCCTGAAAAAACAAATGTGAAGACTTCAGAGTAGTTTTAGCACATGTACATGCCAGTAATATCTATCTAAAAGTCTCAAAATTAGAAAACATGATTATTCTCCCTTAGTTCCATTCATTATAATTGAAAGAATTCACCCAACAAAATTAAGGAGATATTCAAATGCCCACAAGAGAACGAGAAGATTAATAATTGTGCCAATAAAACTGAAAGGCACATGTGTTGATGATCTAGTAGGCCCACTCAGTAAAATTTCACAACCACCTTCAATTCTCATCATCACAAAAGTAATATATTTCTTTTTATAAGTTCTACCATGCTACTATTCAGACAAACCTCGTATAAAATGTTTGGTAGTTTTTGGTTTCCTAAATCAATGACTACCCATCAATTGATTACTTGTTTATATGATATAATGTTTGGTAGTCTTTGGTTTCCTAATTCAATGACTACCCATCAGTTGATTACTTGTTTATATGACGTTAAAAATCTTGTGTTGGAGCTCCCAGACAACTGGTTATACCATTGTCAGGGAAATAATATTACAATATGTCCACATAAATACATCGCATTCATGTAGACCACTGTATGCTTGCATCAACAAGCATAAAGTGGTCTACAAGTCCTTTTTTTTAGCAACAATCATATATTGTGAGTAGGGAATTGTAAATGGCTTACCTACTGTTCAACATCCTCATTCGATTTCTTATCGATAGTTTTGGATTTTTCCTTTTTCTTCTTCTTCAGCTTCTTGTTATCTTCGGTTCTAGCCCCTTCACCACAAAACATGCATGTAATCCTACTCATCAATAGAGAATAAATCGAATAGAAAAACCAGTTTACTTTAAAATAAATTTACTCAGAGCAATTTCTTCATTCTTCCTCTGTTTTGAACCATCACCCAATGCCTTGTTGCTCAAAATTCTATCCCTTCCCAGATCCTCATTTTTCCTCTTCTTATTCTTCGGACTTTCCTCCTCTTTGTTTCCTGAACATTTCTCAAACTCAACAATACTTTCTTTCTTGTCGCACTTCCCAACTGCATTTTCTTCATTCCTCTTCTTTTTTTTCTTTTTTGGACTTTCCTTCTCCGCTTTGTTGCCCAATGATTTCAGAATGACACCACTATTTTCTTTCTTACCACTCTCGCCCACTGCATTTCCATCTTTATTTTTCTTCTTCTTTTTCTTTGGACTTTCTTTCACTGTTTTGTTGTCCCTACTTTTCTGAACATCACCACTACTTTTCTTCTTGTTGCCCTCCCCTGCTGACTTACAGACTGATTTTTCTTCAGCAACAGCATTTTCAAAAGAACAACCAAAGGAGGAGTCAACAAAAGCCTCTGTAGATTCAGTATCTGAACTAGACTCTACTTTCTTATTTTGGTTGCCTGGAGGTCTCAGACTAGATTCAGAATCTGTGTCCTCCATGACACACCTCTTCTGAAGTCGCCGACGGCGCCTCTCTTCCCTTGTTTGTTCCACACTCACCTCCTCCTCTTTCGCTGCAAACAAAATAAAGATGCCAAACATTAGATACATGATCCCCATCATACCAGCAATGACCTAAATTAGCATTCAACAAGAGACATGCAAGCCAAGTTAGTTTCTTTCTTTTTTATCTAATAAAAACACATGGATGCACCTGCAACACAAATAAAAATTATATGGTGACCCCCCTTTGGTTCGCCGACAACTTATCTACGCATAAAATAGTTATACGGAGATAGAGAAGAACTAGATAATTTTCTACTCGTTTCTATTCCTTCCCAGTTTTGAAAAAAAAAAAATTTGTGTTTGTCCTATTAAAAGACAATTATAATTTTGGATGTATAAGTAGGAATAATCTACAACTGCCTCAACAAGTATAATTATCAAGGTTCATTCCAACTTATTAACTTCAGTTTTCAAGATTAAGCAATGGGATAAGGGAAGAATAGGCCTAATCCTCAAAAAACACATTTGTTTAGCACAAATAAGCTGTGATTGTTATTCCTTGATTGGTCAGAATAAAGTCGCGATAACCATACCTGGGGAGGGAGGTCCGGCATACCCATCTCAAATTATAACTATGTCAAGTGAGACAAACATAAAAGACAAAAAATTACGCAAACTGAGAAAGGATAATAACCAAACAAAAAAATCATCTAATTTTCCTCTATCACGGTATCACCATATAATTATTTTATATGGCCAAATAAGCTATCCGTGAGTCAAAAGGGGATTAAGACATAACTATACAGCTTACCCATACTACAAAAACAATTTTTTTAGGATCAAAACTGTTCTTCCCTTATCCACCCTCTTATTCGCGAATCAAATGACAGAAGTGTTTGAGTAGGCAAGAAACAAATCCAAGTCATCAAGAATAGCATAAACATACATGGATATATATATATATCATTGGAAAAGGCACTACAAATCCAGACAGCACGAAAGAATGGCACTCAATACCAAGCACACCATGAGTCCATGATCCCCATAATTAAAAAAAAAAACAGATAAGCATTAGTGGATTAAATCAATAAGTACATAATGATCTCCACGCATGACATTTAAAATATAAGAATCAGAGAGGAAGTAGAGGTGACCATACACTCATATCCATCATCCACAATGAATGAATCTTCATAATCGTATTCGTTCTTGCTTCCTCCATCTTCCTCCCCCTCCGTATCCACAATATCTTCCCCACAAGAATCCCTACATCCAAAACCACACCCTTCAATCCAAAAACAAAAAACCAATAAAAAAAGTACCAATTCCAACCCAAAATCAACGCATTACGTTTCATCGCCATCACGAGGACGTCGGGCACCAATGTAGTACCCGCAGAGGTGGATGCTCCGCGGCCCGACGACGGCGAAGAGGACGTCGTCGTCCTCCTCAAATTCAAGGCCGAGCGAGACGGATTCCTTCCTCTCCGGGAAGAGCGAGCAGAGAAGCACCGGCGCGTTCGGGCCGACGAAGCACCGGAGGGAGCTCTTGTCCTTGGAGGATCCGTGGCCGAGGGTCGCCTGAAAAGTTTTCTTTTTTAGGGTTTCCCGAATGATTTTTAGGGTTTCAGAAGAAGAAAAGATAATAACCTTTGCGACGCGGAGACGACCGAAGCGGGGGTCGTATTTGTGCGTGTAGGGTTTCTTGGATGTGATTTCAACGCCTGATTGTGTTCGACAGAACAAAACGAACAAAATGAGGAATCGAAAACACGTTCAGAGAGAGAGAGAGAGAGAGAGAGTCTAACCCCAAAACGCCATTGATGGAGCTCTTTTGAGAGAGAGAGAGAGAGCGTCGTTTGGTGAAGCTCGTTTGAGACGACGCGCAGCGAGAGGGACTTGTGTTGATGTTTAATAAACAAAAAGAAAAAGAAAAAAGAAGGGACGGATATTTCCACCCACCTAGCTATTCACCCCTGCATTAAAAACAAGAATATGGTTTTTTTAGAGGGAACCCACCTGATCTAACTCACCCCTTGTATTTTTAACCCTTTATATTCCTCATTTAAACCCTGCTCACCCCTCTGTGGCATATGTTCGACTTTGTTTTGTCATCCCTCTGAAGACCAATTCGACGTCACATGCTTGAACGGGTCATAGGGACTTAAGACATCTTTGTAACTGTTTCGACTTTGTGAAGTCGTCACTTATATTATAGGTTGACATCACAAGGTTGAATGGGTCACAGAGACTTAATGCACTCTCTGTAACATGTTCGACATTGTGAAGTCATCACTTATATCCCAGTTCGATTGAATATGATCGAACGGGTCATAGAGATTTAAAACATTTTCTGTAATCTGTTCGACATTGTGAAATCATTATCTAGATCCCAGATTGACTTCATAGGGTCGAATGGGTCTGAGAGACTTAAGACCCTTTCTATAACCCAAGTCGACTTCACATGGTCGTAGTGCATGAAATCTGGCTTATTAACAATATGATTGCATTATATCTATAAATATCTTCAAAACATCATTCATTGGGAACATCATAACACATGAACGCATTGTATCTATAAAATATCTCAAAAACTCATACATACAATACACATTTCAAATAAAACATGTTAAAAACTCATATTAAACCCAAAACACTATTATAATCATTATCAACACCCATACAACATCGTGTCTATAGTTGACTAGGATTTTATTTGTTTCTGGACTCCTCGGGAAAGGTCCTTTTAAACTATGTACATCAATCTCTGAATCGACTAATCTATGTATATCTTTTTGTTGCACATCATCTTCCTCTACCTCAGGCTCATTTGCTTTCTTTTCCACAACCTTTTGTTCAGCAAATAAAATGTTTGAACTTGAAGGTACACCACTGCCTAATCTTTGAGATTAACGTCTTTGATGCGACGCTGTTTTTGGAACACGTAATTTGGAGCCATGATGCACAAAAAATAAGAAGATCAAAATGTTCTTTAATTATTTTTAGCTCCAATTCTAGATTTTGAGGGGTATAACTGTATATGAATGCATATAAATGATGGATGTACTTCTATATCAATGCATATGCATCCATACAAGTGCATATACCATTTATGATCCTAAAAGTAAGGCTAAAAAGTTGTGTATTACTCCATACTCAATGAGTGAGTATCTTTTTTTTTTTCTTATGAACTGGCATAGAAGAAGATCAATGATATAAAGCAATGGTGTCCTTATTATATATCTAGCCAATGGTCTCCACGAACCTGGAAAAAATAAAAGATCAGATTTGAAAGTTAAACAATAGCTAGTAAATGCATAATTTAAGTTGAAGAAACCTATTATCATGATACATAAATAAATACAATGACAAATGATTAGCAGTTGAAACCAAAGATGAAGTCACTACATATGAGGAGGTGTTGACTTAAACATGGGTACTTTTATTTATTTCATTGATCTCTTGCTACATTTTCAATATCAGGTTTGCTAGTTGATCATATTTTTTTCTTCTAAAACAAAATATGATATTGAGATAGGGGATCCAAAAAAGTTCTTAAACAAATGACTCATAGGTTCAGTAAGTTAAAACTGATGAGTAAAGAATAAATATCAGCAAACTAGACAATTAAGTAGAAATGGTCAATGTTTACTGATGTGAGGTGGAACATGGAGAAATTATCATATCTTATAATCAATACATCAACTATATAAATTTTACTTTCCATTTTGTTATCATATCTCCTTTTATTATATTATATATTTAGTCAATACATTCCAATCCATCAAAAAACAACACTCAGTTCAATATCTTTGGTCCAAAAATAATCTCTCCATATTTTGTACAAAAAGAAGCTTGAATGTAAAAGTTTAATTCAGCAATTCGTTTGAACCAAATTTAAGAATACATTATGACATGTTTTGGGACATTTAACTAAACAAATGAATGGAATTGAACTTGCACATCTAAATAAAATACTTGCTGATAAATAGAAAGGAAAAGGGAAAGGATATTCTGAAAGCAGGTATAAAAATACAAAATAAAAACATAAATAGTATTTAGGCTGATGTTCATAGGCCCTGGTTTTAAATTCATTACCTTTTTTTACAAAATAACATATATAGTATTTTGACTGATTTTTATGCAAAATAGCATACATACTTGTATGATTTGTATAACATAACAGTCTATTTGTATAATTTGCATCAATGACAGAACTAAAAATGCCTTAAATTGTTTGAGCATGATTTGCAAAACATAATACTTGTCTACCCTAAAACTAGGGTTAGTTATGCTATAACATGTGAATGGCTGGAGGAGAGCAAGCAATGGTGGCGGGTGGAGCCGGAGGGGGAGCGACAACAGCGGGTGGAGCTGGAGGGGGGGCCGTGGCGGCAGGTGAAGCCGAAGGGAGAGCAATGGCAGGCCTGGGGTGGAGTAAGAGGTGGAGCAGCAGCGATGAGTGAGCCGGAGGAGGAGGATAAATGGATCGGAGGTGGTCGGAGATAGAGAAAGTGGAGGAAAAATGGAGGGGGAGAAACGGAAGGGAAAGAAAGATTAAAAAAAATGCTTGGGGTGGGGTTGTGAAGCAAATTTTCATGTATATATATCAAGGGTGGGTTAGAAACCTTTAAAAATTTGTTGGGGTGGGTAAGAAAATACAAGGGGTGGTAACATCTGTGCCCAAAAAAGAAAGGGTTTAAGGGAAAATTAATTTTGGGTCCTCGAGAAATCTATGAATTATATTTAAGTCCCTAAAATATCTAAATATATTTTAGGTCTGGAGGCCTCATTGTATATTATTTCTGAGTCCTTCAATTTGAATACCATTGAATCCACTATTATATATATATATATTTTATCCCTCCTTCACTGTACATTACACTATTAAGAAATATATGTATTCCGTTAACATGTCTATGTACATTGAGAAAAATTAAAAAATAAGAGGTAAAAAATAACTCTTATCGGATGGAATGACCCATAAACATTAATCTAAATGTTTTAGGGATTTAAAATTAAATTAGGGGTTGCTTGGAGGACCTGGAATTAAGTTTCCCATCAGAAAAGGGACAATTGACCGGAGGTCCCTTTATAGCGGTGGCATTGGTGAATGGCCCTGGACAGTTCAGTTTTGAAAAATTAAGGCATGTCGTACAGTCAGTGGGATTTGTTGAGATAGAAAAATATTAGATTATGAGATTTATCATTAATTTAGTATAAATAATAATAAAGTAATTTTTTACATGGATATGTTTTGAATTATTCTAGTTAAAAACGTAATAATAATTTTTTTATTGTTTGGATGAAATTGGAATAAAGTGTGGATAAAAATTATAAAATGTGAAAAAATATGATAATTGATTTATAAGATATGATGACAATTGATTCGACAGTGAACCCACATATTTACAGATTGAATGTAACATTTTTTACTTTTAAAACATCAAAATAAATGTGAACAGTCACATATTTTCTCTAATATTAATTTTGTTTGGTCTAAATTTTATTATTTGGGCATGTAAATATATTTAATGTCATACAACAAAGAAGAAACATGTGTATAAATGCATATGAACTCGAATAAAATGATACTAATAATTTTTTTATAGGAAAAATTCAAACAACCCCCTATAAACTGCTTGAAATCCATATAATTCTCTGACTTTTCTTAAAGTCCATATAACCCCACTCAAAATACTTATGTAAATTCAAATAACCCCATGAACTAAAATTTCGTTAATAAATTAGGATTATTTTACAAATATTCTATTTGATTAACTCTGATTAAAAACATAGTATATCAAAAACTCCCGACAATGCATTAAAATTGTAAAAAACTCTTCTATAAAATATGATTTTACTCATCTGAATAGAATTTTATAATTTATTTAGAGAGATAAATTTTTAACAAATTATAAAAGGTTTTTGATATAATATGTTTTTAGTCAGGGTTAACAAACTGGAATATTCAAAGCAAATTCTTCATATATTAATGGAAGTTTAACTAAGAGGGTTATTTAAATTTATATAGATGTTTTCAAGGGTTCATATGGATTTTAAGGAAAAGCCAAGGGGTCATATGAATTTTAGACAATTTACAGGGGGTTATTTGAATTTTTCCCCTTTTGATCATGCTTCGCGACATCCAAACTGGCCGCGATTATCTACACTAACCGATGGACCAAACAAATCATCATACAATCTCAATAACAAATAACAATGGCACAACCTTATCCTAACTATTATGTACATTGACACACGAGTCTGGATTCAGTGAGGACTGATTTCGGTTAGTCTTATCAGTACTGAATTATACAATTTATTAATCAAATTACACAACTTATGAATCGAAATACACAGTCAATTGTCAATTGTTAGGTACATGTTCAATCTCCTATTGGATGCTGATGATATTTGGACATCCATGTTTTATCTAATAACTGACTGAATCCAATATGAAAGTTGAATATGTACCCAACAATTGATTGTACAATTCAATTCTTTGTGTAGTTTAATTAAAGGATTGTATAATTAAATTAAAGAGTTGTATAATTCAATGCTAACAAAACTGATAGAAGTTAACCCTCATTGGATCTGAACTCTCTCTCACACACACAAGGAACTTGAAAAATAATAAATCAATAATATGCTTAAGAGGACGGTTATTTAAACCCCTATTTAATGGAAAACCACCTCAATTGGAAAGCCACCCAACCAATTTTTTATAACTTATAAAACCACCCCGACTAAATACTATTTGTGTAAAACCACCCCTACCGACCACACCCCATTTTGAACCAAGCCTACCCCCTATACTGTTCGACAAACGTAGTGTCGACCACATCGACACTTTTAATGTCGAATTGAAGGGTTACACAAACATTTTTTTTGTTATAATATCGACACATTTATTGTCGATATGTGTTAAATATGTTGCGAAGCGGAATGTCGATACTAGCAGACTGTTGAAAAATAAAAAGAGTTATGCTTTTCTACTAACATTTTCTTCTTGTTTTTTTGTGTTATATTTTGTTCTTTGAAATCTTGTTGATCAATGATTTTGATTTATTTTCTAATGATTAGTTTGATATAATTTATTTTTTTATCTATATTCAAACCAGACTGACAATATAAACTAATAAGGACTCATTTTATTCAAATATATGATCGACGTTAGTTTGAAAAACACAACTCTTTTATTTTGTGTGTATATAACTCTTAATTTTTTGTATATGATTTTGAGTATTTACTTAATTTTTTTTAAGTGTAGTATGACTCCCAAGGAACGTATTTGACCTACTTATTTTTTGATTTTTCAATAATCTGTTAGTATCGACATTTCACTTGACAATATATTTAACACATATCGACAATACATGTGTCGATATTATAACAAAAAAAATTTGTTCGTGTAACCCTTCAGTTCGACACTAGAAGTGTCGACGTATTTAACATCGTCGACACTACGTTTGTCGAACAATACAGGGAGTGGGCGATTCAAAATGGGGTGTGGTCGGTAAGGGTGGTTTTCCTTTGGTTTCGGGTGTATAAAAATGATTAATCATGGGGTGGTTTTCTAATTGTATGGGGTGGGTATATAACTCCCCTATGCTTAAACAAAGCACCTGCAATGAACTTGAATACCATCTGCAATAAATTAGTAATATGAGGGGAAGAAAAGGCAATGGAAATTCACAACCCTACCAAACCACCACCTCTTCAGAGCGGGTCCTGTATTCGAGTCTTTACTTTTCCTGATAGGATAAGATTTAACCTGGCACAACATCAAATATTTATGTTAAACACTGAAAAAATTAATTTCCTAGAAACTTCTCCTGTGATATAAACCATCATTCTCTACTCAACTTGATTGCATTCAGTTCCTTTTTCTCACAAAAGTATTACAAGAAAGAAACCCCACTTGACATTGCAAGAAAGAAAAATACAGTTAGGAAAACATAGAAAAAAAAATTACTTACCTATGAATTAGAGGATGATAATGTAGACTGAGTATACGACATCATATGAGGGATTTCAATGAAATATATCCATCACAAGAACTGGATCAACAAAGGGTCTATTGATACATGTGCAATACATCAGTTTATATTTATATGCTACAAAACATAATCGACAATGCCAGTCAAGCTACATATATTGTTGCCTGCTTTTTTTTTTCTTACAAAATTCAGATCACTAGATTTCCATTTTATCCCTGATAAAATGTTGCTCTATCTTTTTTTATTTTTAAGAATGGTGCTCCCAGGATTTGATCTCTTAACCTCTTTCACAGAGGTGAGAGGTGTTTGCCGACTTAACTAAAGCTCGGTTCACAATGTTAATCTCTCTTAACATGCTTAGTTTTACCATTATGAATCTGATTCATACTATAAATTCAAGCAATTTGATTCTATCAGTATCACCAATTACATGATCCATCACTCTGATTAAAACAGACATGCAATGCCAAGTCCAACTCCATTAGTGAAATGACTCATATACACTGACTTATTCTGCACCGTGCCATTAATACATGCCCTTAACATGACATTGGCATAAGAATAATGTCATGATAATGTTTTCCGAAACAGATTGTGGCAATGCTTCACAAGTGTTAAGAGTAAAGGAATGGAATTCTTCTTATTGTAATAGAGGAGCCAAAACTATTTATAGATATGCAAAGGAAACCCTAAATTTGCATAATAGGAAACTAGGAAAATTAAGAAACTAATAATATCATAATAATAATGATAAAGACACAATATTCTCCTAATAATGACTCTTTAACAATAAGAATGTCCAATCATCAAACAATATTCTCTTTATTCATCAAGAGTTTCAACAGAAAGATTGTAATTTGTAAGTGATAAACATTATAACATAAAAGTACTCTATCAGCAACAAAAACATCGCTTCAAATCCATTGCCAAAAACATCATCATGACATGTTACTGATTTACTTTCCATCGAGAGCATTGAATTAGATTGAGTTAACATGAACAATAATTTCACCATTACCATCAATCACACAGTGTCAAACTTCTAATGCAATCCAGTGCCACGACACAAAGGATGATCAAATTCATGAAAATAATAACTTTATAAATAGCAATTCGAAGGACAGATTTCCATTAAAGACATACTTAAAAATTGTATGACAGGACAGAAAGTCTAATATACCTACTGAGATCCTACTGGGAATTCATATATAACCTTCTATCTGCATTCTAAAGCTGACCACTTATCATTGATTACAAAGATGATCCCCAATATAATTCACTAAAATTTCTAACAAGACTATATTGTACTTCTAACATATCAGTGACCAGATTGTTTCATATGAGACACTGAATGCAATTGAGGAATTCAACAAAGGAAAAATTGCCCTATTGAGATACAATGAAAGTCTTCATAATATAGGAGTACGAATGAATTATTCAGGAAAAATAACTAGATAGCCACAATGATACACATATTTCAATTGCTGTGATGTGATAGGAAAGGTTGACAAATAATTCAACTGCCAATTAGATTAGAATCTGCCTGGCTTTTGTTTGATGATATCCTTTTCATCTGCAGTAGACTAAACTTTCTAAAAATTGGGTCACCATTTCAAATGGAATAATCCCTTGGAAATCTAAATCACCACCAAAGCAAACAATCAACTAGCAATCTCAGTGACAAATTTAAGAGAAAAATATCTAAATTCCTTTCCTTACAAAGAAAAAAATCGGCTAAGAAAAGAAAATTCTTTAATGCAAGCAATCAAATAATAAATTGATGGACCAGTATCATTCAAGAATGAAAGAACAATGTGATTTGACCAATGTAAGATTCATAATATTTTTGCTCAGCTACAAAAATGAAATAAAATTTATGCGATCCTCTATTCAATGATGCAGTGTTGTGATTCTGATGGCACCAATGCAGTGTGTTTCAAAGCAGGCCACATAACAAGACTAATCAAATTTTCTTTCCTTTTAAAAAGTGAACGAAACATTTAATGAGTTGATAGAATAAAAGATCAAAAGTACTAAATCATGAGGGCTGATTTGGTGCTTGCCCAGCAGCACAAACCAGACTACGAAACTATTTAGAACTTAGTGAGTTAGTGTATAAAAAGCATGTGCATTGAAGTAGCAAATCTCTTGACAAACTCTATACGAAAAAAAATCTCATTGCTTTTCATATCCTTTCCAGTTTCAAGAGCAATCAGTTCCTCTCAGATACCTATTTGACAGTGTTTGCTGTCACTTTGAATCAAATCCATTCTGCCTTCTAACTAGATGCTTCCTTTAAGCATATATGAAAAGTGATGTAGGACAGGTTGCACAGAAATTGTTGGAGCAAGATCCAGTTAGAAAATTTTCAATTTTTATCCTTAAAAGTCATTTTTTGATAATTATTATTTATATTGATTCACTATTTTTGTAAATTTCATCATTGATAGTCATAATAATCAACTTTTACTTTGGTAGGTGAATTTTGAATTTTTTAAGATACTGTTATCCTATTTTTAACTGATTTCAATAATTATCATTGAAAGTTTACTATTTTTAGCAAATTTTAATAATTTGTCATCACTGACCTATAAAAGCCACTACTTTATATGGTGAACCTTTTGAATGAATTTTTTGAATTCATAAATTTTTTATTGTTTTTATTTTCCCCCTTCTGGATTCCAGTGTTTTTTTAAGTAAGAAGACGTCATCTTCTCTTGTGCTATCACTACATCAAAAACTCAAACCTACTCTTTCTTATTCCCATGTTTTAGTTAATAAAGTGAAAAGAAAATGAAGTCATTTACATCCCACAAGAGTTCCTAATATTTTTTGAAAACGGGTTGGAGTGTCCATATTAAAGGTTAATTGAAGCCAAAGGAGACAAGAAATCTCTGAAAAAATTGAGAAACAAAAAACAAAAGCACCATAATCAGAAGGAAGGACCTCCCAAGTCCCAACCCACTCCAACCAGGCAACCATCCTTACAAAGAGTGAGTTAACTACTGTCCCACAAGAGTTTCTAATATTACCTCAAACAATTGCCACCATCAATGTCGGGTTTTAAAATTCCACCTGCCAGAGGCTTTCCATTCAGACATAGCCTAAAAATTTGTTTACCAATCTTAATGCATAAATATCCTCTAGTTTCCAAAAACATTCCATGAAAAAAACATGCTCCCAGTCTTTCAAAATTGTTTGATTCTATTACCATCTTTATTGCCATGCATTTCTTGATCTTTTTCATTATATGGATTCTTTTTCTTTCTTTCTTTTTTAAAAAAGGTAGACAATGCTACCACAAATTCATTTCACAGAAACCGTGGTACATGATCTGAAGGGGCAGCGGAAAGAATTATCACAAGAAAATGAAAGAAATATAGGAGAAAGCTAAAAAAAAAAAAAATCACCCACTGTTCAGCAGAAGAGGCTTCTGCCAAACACCGGACAAGGGGTCATAATAGCTCACGCAATTACTCATTGATGCACAACCGCGAGCTGGAGAAATCGACAACTTTTCCCCCTGCAATGAGATGGCCCCAGTCTTTAATATTTCTTTCAGTCATCTCCCACATGTTCTCAATATAAGTTGCCGATTCAGGATGGAAGAGTTTCCAGTGAGCCAAATCATCCAAACAGCAGCCAGGATGATTGATGGCTAAATCTGGCCGAGATGCTTCTATCACCCTTTTGTGGAGGCACTTCCCTGCCTCCCACATTTCCTCCAATGTCTGAAGCACTCAGATCTGAGCACGCTGATTATGTTCCAGAGCTGCCTTGTCACCCTGCAGTGGCAAATGAGATGCTTAGTCATCTCCCATTCTGAATTGCATAGAATAGAGATGTTTAACTCCTCGGGTTGCCACATACTACGATATGCTCCCTTGTTAGCAGCTTGTTTTGGAATGTTAGCCACATAAAAATCTTAAATCTTGAGGAGAATTTTAGTCCTCAAAAATTTCGTTTACCTTTGATTGGATTCTGAGGATCGGGTTCATCGACCAACGTCACCAATCATACCCACCTTTCACCGTGAATCCCTTGATTGGGTTCGGTCTCCACACCGGTTGTTCCGCCACCTCATCTCTAATGTAAAGGCCTTGCAGACTTGCTTACAGGTCTGAGCTGGACCTCCTCGTGGAGTGCCCTCTGGTTTCAAATATCCCAAGTTCCGTTAGTTTCATTCTCGCACCAATAACTACAAGCATAAACCTCTGATGCTCTCCTCCTCAGCCTCACTCATTAGGACTATATCGTCGGCATATTGTAGATGTGTGACTCCCCAACCCCCTGCCGCACGAACAAGACCAGATATCCATTCATCATTCTTCGCCAACTCGCACAACCTGCTTAACGCATTCACCATGACCAAGAAAAGGGGGATAGAGATCCCATATGTCTCATCCCCATATTGATCAGAAAGTAACCACAAGACCTGTCATTCAACACAACGGACACCTTTGCAATCCCTATGCATTGCTGGATCATGTGGATCCAGTTTGCTTCAAAGCTGTTTATTGCCAGCACAGGGAACGGATAATTCCAATCGACATTATCACATATGCCTTCAATAAATAGAGATTTAATTCAATACCACTTCTTTTATACTTGTTAGTATTGGAGTCATTATACAGGCCTAGGCTTGTTGGGCCTATTCCCGGAGGTTTGGGGGTTGCGTTGCCCCCCATGAGCCGTAGGACCCCCCGGGCCGAATTTTATCATGGGCATTTTGATCTTTTTTGTTTCTAGAATTTGTACATCTTGTACCTATATAAGAGACATTTCGGCCTCCTTATTGAATATAACGATGATCCCTTGCGTGAGCAGAAAAATATAATGGAGCGCCCGCCCTGACATGAATGTCAATTGTGCCTCCTCCAACAAACGCTCACTAATTTTAAACAATTCTTCAAAACCTCCGCTATTGTTGTGAGATGTCTTGCATTCTAGTATGAATGAGCATGTTTACAAAGGCCTAAGGTCGCGCCAATTTTGAAAGGCATTTGGTCATTTTCCCTATTTATTTAATCTCTTCCTTGTTAGGATTAAGATTTTTTTTTTTTTTGTGAGGGGCTGCCTCGTATAGGGTTTTCTTAGAGAGAACGGGGTGGTGCTGATGAGTGGCTAAGAGATTTTGTTAAATGATTACTTGACAATAGTAAATCATTTCCTCCTCTCCTGGGTGGATGTAGGCAAATTTTGCTGAATTACGTAAATCTGTGAGTTTTCTTGTATAGTTTTGTTTACTTTAATATTCAATAGGTTTTGAGATCCAACCGTAAAGGTGTCATTGTGTCAACAACTATCATCATGTAACAACTATTTGACCAAACAAATCGGGCAATAAGTAGTGATCGTCTCTCAACCACCTTTCTTAGGTATCATACAAACATAGAGGAATTTGTACACCCAATGTTACGCACCAGTGAAGAAATCATCTGCAATCGCCAAAATGTCTTCCCAAACTATTTGCCAATATAATTGGAAGAACCGGAGGCTAAACCCATCCGACACCAGGCTTTGTCCCCCTCGGCACCGAAGCTAGCGTGCTTTATCTCCTCTTAATCAAATGGAGAATCAAGGTTGTGGAGGAGATTTTTTATCTCCTCATCAAGCCACGTCGCTTGCATGCCCTCACCCTCACAAAAGCAAGTTTAAAATGCTCAATCTGTCGTGTTTGTATTTGCCCTTCATCCTCTATTTGACTTCCATTGATCACGAAACTAGATATTTGATTTGTTTTTCTTTTGATGCTTGTGATTTATGAAAAAAAATTGTATTATTGTCTCCCACCTTGACCACAACACCTTAGATTTTTTATGCCATTTCATCTCCTCCATTGCAAGATATCAATAGGCTACTCGATGCATCAAGTGGTCTCGCCTCTCTCTATCTCTGTCAATAGACTTGCCTCTTTCACCGTGTCATAGTTCTCGATTCTAAGCATCGTTTCGTGCACGGGCCCTTGTCATGCGACTCCATTTCTTTAGGCGTCTCTCGAGCCTTCTAAGCTTCAAACTCACCTTGCGGGCTCCTTGGAGACCACCCACACTAGTAGTCCAAGACTCGTTGATCACATGATTCACATCTTCTATTCCCTCCCATTCAACCCACCATGATTCAAACTTGAAATGGGGCTTGCAAGAGAAATTCCCTTTAGCTTGCAATAGTATGGGACGGTGATCCGAGACTACCCAGGGAAGGCCCTTTACTTCACCACTCAGGAAACACTTGTCCCCATCCCTGTCCACCAACACATGTCCCAATCCCCATCCACCAACAAACAATCAGCCGGATCAGGGATGGCTTAGCTTGCATGTTGCTCTAAGCATAGGAATGAAATAGAATGGAGAGATCAATCAACCCCTTTGGTTCTATCCACACGTTAAACCTCTCCATAGCAAACGTGCTAGAGTGATTCCTATCTGCCGTGAATCTTGTGACGTTGAAATCTCCCGCCACACACCACGGCTCGGTCCACAATTGTTTAATCGTAGAAAGTTTCTCCCACATGAACTCACGCTTTGTCACAGTCTGGGCCATACACCCCCTAACATATCCACCTCCCAGACTTACATGTGCTCTCCTCAATGACTAAGACAAAGAAACGACAAATCGACTGCGCAATGCATTTCCAATTACTTGAGTTCCAACTTAGCAAAATGCTTCCCGCACTACCCACCGACCCCCTTGAACGCCATTTCATCAAGTGAATCACCATGACGCCCCGCTAGATCCATTGGTCCATCTCTTCCATCTTTGTTTCTTGAAAACAACACACTTGCAACTTGTTCTGAACAACATAGTCCTTCACCACAACCCTCGTCATTAGGTTGTGCAGACCCTCAATAATCCAGATCAAGAAGCTTAACATATATTGTTTTGTATCTCCACTCTCCCGTTTCCACCAATCCCAAGACCTCAACAAGCACCTCTCGAGACTAAGTAGCTAGCAAAGGCATGGGAGCATCCTCCCTGTCCCCGGCAATGGATCATCCCTACCAAAGGCACCCACAAGAAAATTTGTGAATTTTCCTTTTTCACCCTTGACTTGCAACTGGATCCCCATACTCTGGCCCTTGAACAGGCTAGGGCCGCCGATTTTGTTGCCTGCTCATCATGAGAACAATAGGAGCAAACTGCACACTCCCAAAGCCCGTCCCCGATCTGATAAGATTCTTAAATATCACAAATGACGAAATTCAACATTTGAGCTTAACCTTCTGATTTTCCTATTATGCCTTGCAATGGAGAATAAATCTCAAATAACTTCTAGAAGAATGTAACACTCATCTTTCATCAACACGCAAAAAAAAGGTTGCAAAAAACAAAGGTTGCATAGAATAATCCTTCTTAAAATATTCAGGGAGTGTTAGACAAATATATTTGAAACTCTATAATGTAGTACAGGAAAACGGACATTCAACACCAGCAGCTAGCTATATTCTCTATTATTGCAGCATGTATACTTCTCACACAAGACAACCTAACCATGAGTATACATGCCAAGGACATTTGACAAAGTTCATCCACAGACAAGATGGGCTCAAACACAGGTAGATATATATCATGTGAGTGCTTGCTGTGGTACAAATGCATGCAAGTATCCATATTAGCCTGCCTACATGTCTGCCCACGAATCAATTGCTCAAAGCAAATGGCTGTGTTTTTTTTTCTTAAGAAATACAAAAAACAAGCAATAAAAATCCCTCATTATTGGATGTGTGGCTTGTTATGTCCTCATAGCTCACACAAATCACAAAACTGTATGCTGGACAGACCTGTTCAAAGTAATGGCAGGACCAAAAGGCACACAACATCTATAACGTAACAGCCAAAGAAACCACAGCTATGAATCATGTTGGCAAAATGAAGCATTAATCAATGTGGTGTGCAAAGATGTGTACCTTCTCAGTAAGCCAACTGTTATAAGTCTCCATCAGTCCCCTGAAGCTCCAATCCAGCCAAAAGTTAGGTGACAGATCTGAATCACTGAAACAAACACAAAAGAAAAACAACCGCAATCCCGCAAAAAAAATTGAACAAAAGGAGATGCCTCCAATTATTCATCTAGTTTCCTTCTCAAAAGTTGATCCAAAGAGCTAAATATGCTCTTATAGAATCCCAAGGAATAGAGCAGTTGTACAGAAATTTTGAGATTATAAAACAGCAGCCATTTTGATCAGCTATGCACAATGTTCAAGTACAGTATGACAATAAGGAACTTTGTCACCCATGCATCATACTACAAATAAATGCTGCATCAAACTTGACGAGCAAAATAACACATGAAAGATTCTATTATTTGTATCCCATGTTTGACCAGTTCAGCATCTCACCTACAACTACAAGGTACAGAAAAGACGATCATTTTGTCCTCTCGGTACCCGTGAAAAACAACTTTGAGAGAAAGACAGCTGAAGAAATTTATCTCCTATTGTATCACTGTACCAAAAAAGCTGAAAAATTCATGGTTGGTTCGAAATTGGACTATTTCTGCGGTCAACAATTTCTCAGTACATCTGTCTAGTGATTCTCATATCAACGTGAATCAAAAGGGATGACTGAGTCTTCAGTTCTAACAGTCATTGTACAACAATTCCCAATGTCGCTCTTTTGTTTATCTCTTCAGGCAGAATTACAAGCAGAGCCTTTCTCATGAGAAGAATATCGTTTGAGATGCAGGAATGGTATCTCTTATGCTAACACTATCCTGAGATTTGATGAGATGAAGCGCACTTCCACAAGGAAGACTATAATCTTCTGTTACAATGTTATAATCCTTATGATCATAGGAACATGATACATTACTTTCACGTGCTTCGACGTTTTCAGACATGCCATTCCTAACGATTTCACAAATAGCATCCTCCGCTCCTGTATCCTTTTCTTCATGCGTATGCAACACATTACCCTTTTTGTGAAGGCAATTTGACAAACCAACAGTTGTATCTTCTGAAAAAGCCAGGTGAGGTTCCCTGGATTCTGTCATCTGTTGCATACAATCTGAACCAGAACCATGATCCGGACAAGCATCTATTATCTGAGATTCAAGAATCACAGAATAACAAACTTCAGAAGCCGGTAAATTTTCTCCAGAAATGTCACAAGATTCCTCACTTCTGAAGTTCAGAGAGTCGATTACAGAATTGTTGTAACTACCATGCTCTGTCAAATTCCATTTGTCTTCTTCCAGGATCTTAATGCAGCTACCATCTTTTTCATCTGATGTTCTGGTCCCATGATCAGATAACAGGGCATGTTCTTTTTTAATTATAATGTCTGTTGAAGTACACAATAAGTTTCCCGATTTAGTAGCTACATTATCAACTGAACCCAAATCATTATCCATTCCTGCATCAAAAACCAAAAAAGGAATTAAGAATTTAAACAATAATAATATGGAACTTCCCTTTAGGAAAACATATAAACAACGATAAGAATGGCTCACCTTTTTCGTTTTCTTCCATACTTGCAGAAACATCTTTTTTAAGCAATACAGTCCCAGGAAACACCATGAAGTTAATGTTGCTTAACTGTCGCTTCTCTTCATCATCCATGAGTTGAAATCCAAAACCCATTGTCCATGTATCAATTATATGTGGAATGGCAGATATGACCACCATTTTAACGTTCAAGCGTTTTAATATCTACGGGAAAAAAAGCACAAAAATATTAGGCAAAGCTGAACATTTATGGAAAAAAAAATTGCTCTTAGAAAATGATAAAATTGTATGTCAGGAGGCACAAGGGACAACAGGAAACAACTATCTTTCTTACCCACTCTTTATCCCAATCTTTGTCATTATTTGCTTAAATAGGTTGGCTAGAATTTACATTTACACATCACGAGTGTATACCCAATAACCCAAACCCCAATAAATACAAAAATTAATAAAAAAACAAAAGAAATAAAAAAAAAACTGATGAGTTTGTAATTTTATATTTTTATTATTATGTAAAAGAAAAAAAAAAGCTACCATTTATCAAATTGAACTATAAATTGCCATGCATACCAAGCACAAATTGCATTCAGTAACAGGAGAAAGTCCTGGATTCAAGTCCTACAAGAAGTTACTCCGTGCAAACAAATGCCAAATGTTGGGATTTTATCCTGTCTCTCCTCTACCATTACCCAGCTATATGTGAGACTGCTCTAGGTGATGGCCTTTTTATCAAGTACAAATTCCACAAAGTGAAGAGTATTAGATAGTATAGTTCCAATCTTAAGTGAATAAATAACAAATTCTTCATCAATGATTTGGTCCCATTACTGTAATTGAAAAACACTTACAGTATATTCTTCTTGTTTCCAGAACCAAAACAGAAAAATAATAAATTTTATTTCCATTCATATTTTGATACAGATATGATGAAACAATTAATTCAGTAATGCCATATAAACAAAATTCAATACGACCAGTTGGTAGTGATTGAAACATCGATATTAACAAGTGCAGATCCACAGCATCTAGGAATAAAGGACATAGTAATGTTCGACATAACACCTCTTCAATAGCATTCATAAGACGTCGACACATTCCTTGGCGTCGATGTTGAGAGCAAGTTGCAATAAGCGGAACCTCAGCGACTGTAGTTCCATGCACCCTACAAAATGAACCTTCAGTTTAATCTACATCATACTCTTTAAGAAACTTTAACAAATTACGGATCGCAAAATTTGGATATCATGCATGAAAACATTCAGTTTGAAACTTTCTTAACCCGGTATTCTAAATAAAACTTGATTAGATGAATGGTTTCCAAGCTTTTATATTTTTCCATAATGGAATGGGTTTTATATTTCCAAGGGTGTGTTTGTACATGATGGAAAGTGAAGGAAAGTGAGGGAAAGTAAAGATTTTCCCTTTGACCACTCAAAAAGCTAGCATTTGTGTCAAACAAGGAAAAGAAAAAATTTTCCATCACTTTCCCTCTCCTATTTTGTCTTATTAGAAAAAGTGGGAAAAACTTTTCCTTTCCCCATAGGTGAGAAAATGAGAGAAAGTGATGGAAAATTTTTCCACCACATGCACAAACACCTTGAAAGTTGGTCAAAGGAAAAAATTTTTACTTTCCACCACTTTCCCTTTGACCCAAATTCCCTCACTTTCTTTCATTTTCCCTTCAACTTTGTGCACAAACACACCCTAAAAATTGATCAGTTTTTAGATGGTATTTCGGTTTTTATATTTTTTAATAAAAACCGGAATAATTATAAAGGACAGAGGTTAACAGTCCATTTGTTTCTTTATTGGTTTCCATGTGTTTATAGCTCCTCAAATAAAAACTTTTTATCCTCTAAAATTAGGACAACTTATCCTCAAAACCTTGACCCATTGCCAAACTAGGCCTTGGGTCCCAACCATAGATGAAGATTGTTTCACACTTATATTATGGTAATGGAGAGAACTGAATAAGGTAAGGCCGACTCTCAAGTTTGTTGTTCTCGTATTCCTCTCCCTCCTATATAAAATTCAAATTGGGTGTTGGGGAATCTATTTATTTTTGGAAGACAGATGTGCCGCTTTAACACATTTTGCCCATGAATTCCGTAATCCAGGTATCTTCGAGCTAACTGTAGAACGTAATTCCAGCCCAGTAACTATGCTCAGTCGCTCACACACAACAAATTGACGATAGTTGACGAGAATTCCTTTGGCACCATGAGCTTTAAAAATTTAATCCAGCTTACTACGGAGCTGGAAATGATTCCCAAGAAGCTAGGTATTTCAGAATATGTGCTTTTGAAAAGATCGGTGCTTTCTTAGTCAAATTCTCCATGTTCACCACTGATAGAGGTGTTCGATGGGTCTATTGCATCCCCAGTTGGAAAGGAAAAATTCCACAAAAAATCAAAAGCGTTGTATGGTTAATTTTACATGAGAATCCCAACCAAAAATAAGAAGGGAGGCTGGCAAAATGCTTCAACATGCCCAATGTGCAATGTAGTCATTTGTAGCTACACATGCAGCCTCAGACCTAAAAACTGCACAAGTAGATGCCCCATTATGTGGACCCAACTAATATGCACGTGAAAAAAAAAACTTTTGGGAATGATCTTCTTCCTCATTCTTTTCACCAAATATGGCTCTTTTGTAATGGATATGTAAACAATTATTCTAAAATCGATTCCATTTAAAAGTACATTTTTTTCCAAAATTGGTGCCATTTGACACACAAACACAAAATTACATCAAGCAATCCTTATTCTGAAATTGTTTCCAAATAAAAGACAACCTCACCAATTGGCAAATCAATGCAATTATTTGGAATGTCAGCTAATATATGTGATTAATGATCAAACATATTTGATGAAAAAAGATTACAAGCAATCACCAATATCTTTACATGAAACTGTTTCCAAGTAATAGACAATCAACATGGTTGCAAGAAACAAATTTGATGGGTCAACACAATTATTCCAAATTTGAGCTCATATATGCAAATAATGGTCAAATTTGATGACAAACATTGAAACAATCACCAATGAAATCAATGGAATGTATAGAGCTTCAAATCCCATAATTATAGGTCCAGTAATTGTCAAAAGGACTAAACAAGCCATAAACACATATGGGTCAAGAATTTGGGTGACATGCAAAACCTGCAGGAGTTCTTAAAAGAACTTCAGGAGCATATAGCCTTATAAACCCAGCTGGTTTTTCCTTCAGTGGAGAACTAGAAATATTGTTAGAAAATGATTTGTTGTGCAGTAAGTAGTACCTGATAGATGCTACAGAAACAATTTCATCACCTTTCTCCAGCACTAAAGTAAAGAACCCTTCATAGTTTAAGCGTGCAAAATGTGACCTGAAGTCAAGTAGATATGTAAAACACCATAAGCAGTTGAGATATTCAACAATATAGAATGCATATTGTAGTATTCAAAAGAAGAGTTTGATCCTGAAAACATCGATGTCATGATCCAAAAGGACAAGGTTCCTATACCGACATATTATATTACAACGCAATTCAAAAACTTAAAATAATATCACACATCTCATTCGTGAACTAGGAAAAGAAAAATATGATCATATCCTTGGAAATAGATATTAAAATGATTATGATACAATGTTGTAGAGTTTTAAAAAGATAGGAAACAATTCAGGTAGTTTGAATGAAGCATTAGTTTACTTACTCTAAAGGTAGAAACTTTATTGTGGAAGAAAATATATTGGGGGACAATTGCATATAAATTGAGATCACAAATATTGGACTTCCATCTCCATGATATAGAATTATTTTCTCCATAACAGTTTTAATAATTTGCAATTCATATATTCTCCTTGGATGTATTCATTGTCACGTCCTGTCACACTCCAAATAAGGCCTCCATGTTGAATAACTCACTCTAAGCCCAGTCCAAGGCACTAAGATTTACCAAGTATGAGATATTTCAGACAAACACTAACAGAAAGATGGATAAATATTCAGATTAATAGAGTATTTGAATTATCCGCAATGGTTCCACAAACAGTGGTTTCAAAAGAAATATAATAAAACCCCAGTCAATAGCTCACCGAAGAACAAATTAATAAATGTATCAATAGAACAAACTCAAGATATATCATATATGTAAAGAATCAGGATGCAAATGATACACAAATTTTCACATTATGGTGCAATAAAATGGTGAAATTGCCATAAATTTTCACATCATAGTTCACCATGCACATAATAATTAGTTTTCAGAGTTAAAAATATCAATTTCACCATTAATCTTGAGATATGATTTCAAGAGAGAATTTTGCTACTATACTTTTGAGGAAATAAATTATTTATTTATTTATTATTTTCTTACTATGCTCCCACCAGCATTGATTGGCTGACTGCAGCTGGCTGACATAAAAGAGGGCGGACATTTCCTCGTTCCTAACAGATTGGGTGACTATAACTTTGAAGGTTGATAATCCATCATCAATTATGGGAAATCATTGGACGGTAGGCGACGAGTCAAAGGCATTGCTTGAAGGGGGCCTTCTTCGTCTTACGGAGATCCCTCAACTCCTTTATTTAGGGCTTTTCTTAAATAAAATTGCTCCTGCCTACCTCTCGAAACATAAAAGAGTGGGCCAAGCTCTATGCAGGGGCCAAAAAGTCACACTGGTTGAGGGCAGATTGATGATTCATGAGTAGTTCGGCTTCTATCGGTTTGGTCTGCATGGAGTTGGCAATGTACTGTATATGTTTTAGGTATTAACTTTCTGTAAAGGTCTGAATTTTTTATTCTTCAGGCCAGCATGTATTTCTCATTTACTTGCTGTCTTTTTTTAATCTTCCTTTTAATTGTACCCATTTTCATTAATGAAATGTAGGAGAACCTTGTTTCAGAAAAACATATTAGCACACAACTAATAACAACAGACCACTACCCATGCTCATTATTGTCTGATTGCAACCAGATCACATTTGATGGGCCAACCTATGTAAAACACATAAATGGTGGCAAAAATATGCATTCACAATATGATAATGTGAGATATCATGACAACCAAGCACATTGCATGCAATTCTGATGCAAGAAGCTGGTAGCACTATCATGTTGGTCTAATAGCAACCAACATACTACTTGCATTTGGTGATGGATAAATGATTAAAACTACCACCAAAAATGATGAACATACAACACCAACTATTAACAAATTACCTGATAAAAAATTTTAAGAACAAATCCAGATTATCATATGCATACATCATCAGGATGAAAATGTTGTACAATTTGTCATATTATTACAATAAAATTGTGAAATTATCATTAAATTTTGTGTTAATTCACCATGATTATTATTTTACAAGCTTGATAGTATCAATTTCACAGTTAATCTTCAGAAAGCACCAGTATTCATAATTTTTATGAGAAATAACTTTTGGTAATATGCAGTGTTTAGCCAACAAAATGAAAGACCCCCACTGCTCATAATTGGCTGATTGAGACCAGATAATATAAGATAGAATGGGCCAAGCTGTGTCAAGCCAAAGATGAGACTACCGAACCCCTAATCTCATTGTTTGGTTGCGCAACAGGTTTGCAACTCCCTTGGGGCAGGGAAAGGGCTAAGAACAGATCTTCGCATGTTAGACCAAATGTGGGAAGGTGGGAAATGACTTTAGAAAAAGGTGACAAAAGTATCAAAGCTAAAATATAGCACATCTCTTTATCCCAGATGGGGATTGGGTGATTGTTGATGAGGAATTAACTCATCTTCAAAGGTGTTCCAATGCATATGGAGAATATAAGGGAGTCTACTGAATAATTTAACAAGGATTAGGGCAGATTCTGAGCTGAGGCGCATAGAGTCTTGTTTGTTGGTGGTAAGCTGATAATTGAACTGTTAATTATGATAGTGACCTATTTAAAATTAGAATCAAGCTTAACATGATTGGGACAATAAAGAGACCCATAGACTTCCCCAAAATCAAGAAATACAAAAACATGCATCACTCCAGCCCAAAATATACCATATCATGATGACAAATACTACAAAATTGATGTATACAAGTATGCAATAATAGATTTTTTATTTGATGTGTCAGTGTGGACAGGTCAGAGTGTTCATGTGAATTTCTCACGTTTATGTTTAAAATACTTCTACACAAATTATTTAAAGACGCAATAATGATTAAACAGTTTAAGGTTAAATGTTGCATTGATGATGGAGGGATTTGGATATACCCCCAATTATATAAAACATGAGGTATCATGTTTATGCCAGTTCTTGGGTCCACCATTGGGAGAAAGCATTCCTCCATGATGGTAAGTGCAACAGCTAATTTGGTATTACAATCAGCCATTAGAGCAAGCTTTTGTGCCGAATGAACGCTATGTTCCCCATGAATGCATCTCAAGATTGTCCAAGAAAAGCCATCAGAAAGACGATTCAAGATACCAATTCGGGAATGTAGACCTGAATATATCTGCATTACAATAAAACCAAATTCTCAAAAATGAGACAAAAATGTAAATCAATCAAACGTGACAACTGTGATTGTAAAAAAACCACACAAGATATTGATGCCAATATTCAGATCATTACATAGCAGTGTTCAAAAAAAAGGACATATAACAAATTAATTGTCACAGATAGAGGCACATAAAAAATGTGACATATTTCACAATCACTCCCAACAGACTATTAAGTCCAATAGACCTAACTCCCTGTTATGTTTATATGTTCAAAATAATTTATTTCCAATGAATAACTCCTCCAAGGACATGATTACCAAAAACAGACTGGATATAAATAAACTGAAGGTTAAATAATGTCCTTTTATAGAATTCATTGTCCAAAGTAAAATACATTCTTTTCTTTTCTTTTTCCTATGCTTCAATCACTTAAGTCATAAGAACCTTCTTTTTGTTTAAATGAACATACCAAGTCTCGGTTTAGTCAAATTTCCAGATCAGACATCGATAAGCATCACGCATACTATTCATATAGGATGATTCAGATATAGTACATTCTTACAGAACTTGCATGTAATCATGCATAGATACTTTCGACTTCTTCTAATACTTGGTTGCTAATACTATTGGATCCAAAGGGTCAACCAAGAAGTCAACAAAAGAATGGGATTACTTGTGGGTTTCACCAGTATGGTTATACAGATTCTAGACTTTTTTACCAGATCCTATTTTACAAATTTCACATTGTTTACAAATGTATTGACTTTTTTTTAAAACTTCTACAGACATATATTAAGATAATGGACCAAAAATGCTGTGGCAACCTCTTGTATTTCTTTCCTTTCCTCGTCTCCTTTTTTATTTGGCTTAAAAAAATGCTGCAGCAAAAACAAGAAACAAAGGACACCAAAAAGAATGGAAAAAAAACGGTAACAATAGAAGACGCATCTACTGTTGCCGTCACCAAGGAACCCCAAACTCATTTGATTACAAGTTTTCCCCCATGATCATAAAACACTACTCACTCCAGCATAGAAATGACACCATTCCTTAATAAAATTTTCAATGGACTCATGTATATTCTCCAAATATGGCATAGCCGCTTTAAAAATGATTGGGTTCCCCAAAAACTAATTGCCCGAACTCGGATAGGAATAAAAGATTTTGAGATTTTCGCTTTAATGTTTCTGCCTTCTTTTCATGTGGTTTTTCTCTGTTTCCCACACTTGTTCCAAACAATCAAAATTTCTAAACCTGGTATCAGAAGTGAGAAAGCCCCAAATCTGCTTCATGACTACACATGACACAGACTCATCCAGTACCAGTTTCGCTCTATAGGACTTTGTCAACACTCAGCTCCGATACATGAGATGTTAAGGGGATCTTTAATCCCCAAAACTTCCCTAAATTTAGTGGTTGTCACCATGTTTTTTGGCCGGACTTTCCTCCACCACTCATAGCACTTTTCACAGAAATCCATCCTTTGGGTTCGACCGCCATATGACCACATCCATCATCTTAATTTAGACAAATTTTGGAGCTCTCCCTTGCCTCCTCATCTGAGCTGCCTGAGACCATATACGAAACTTATTGACTAATTCTTCTTCTTTTTTGTCAGATCAAACATTTTGGGGAATTTGAGATTTAGATAACGGTAATCGCACCAAGAATCATACCAAAAGTTATTCGACTCTCCCAATCTAACTTTCCATCTAAAAGTCTCCTGGAATTGAAAGGCCAATCCCTTTCCATAGTTCCATATCTTTTTGAGAAGTATTATGGTTGAATTATTCTTCAAGAAATGAACTCATAGCTGTTGGAAGTACAGACAAAAATTGCTTCTATATCTGGAATTCCAAAGATATAGCAATGTAATGTATTCATCATTCAGGGTTATATATCCATTATTATAATCCTTAGAACATATGCAGACAAATTAATTGATCAATTAGTTTTACCTAACAATGTTCCGTTCTTATCATGTTTAATATACAAAAGCATACCTTCTGACTTTTACCCAAAAAAAAGGCATACCTCCTGACAGTTTTCCCCACAGAACCACCCATCAGAAACTGCTTCTCTGGGCATACCTTTTTCCTTCAAGCATGTTTCATGAACTGTTCATACAATTAAAAAAAAAATGAAAGTCACGTAATTACAAAACAAAATTCATATACTTCATTCTAGAAGTAATCAACCAACTGACAAAGAAGCAATCTACGCAATGATTACATCAATATATTGTTTTGTTGATATATAAGCACAACAGGCTTCATATGGAGTCTGCCATAGGATTTATAATATAAGTAAAAACTATATGGACATCTATCATGGTTGGACATGGATACTGGTATGAACACTGCTATGGAACCTGGATAGGAATGTCATTATCAAACAGAAAGCACATTGATTGACAGGAACAGTTCAAGATCTAAATTTGACGTGGCTTATGATTAACATAACATACAAAAAAAATTGCACATTTTACGACAAAATGAAATCCCGGTACTCATGCCTATTATAAATCATAAAAAATGTTCAAATTTCCATGTTACGCAAAAAAACTTACTAATTGAGATATATGAGTACTCTAATTAAATAGCAAAGACCAATAAGACCTGACTGCAGAAAAAGGGTATATCCAGTCATACATCAAACCAAAACACTTGAATCTATGAAATATAATTTGGGATGCCATATTTATCATATGTCAGACAAAATCTAAATGAACTCCAGTTAATAATAAGTGCTTTTGTATAGGAGCCTCACAAACAATAATATGATTTAGATAATAGATAAAATATAAACCTGGAACAGAATTGCTAAAAGAAATTCAATTAATTAGATATGTAAAACATAAGATTACTAAAAATATGTTAGACCAAAGACAGAACATCTCAAATTTATTTATAAATGATCCGAGTTTTATCAGGATTTTTGTTCTATTATCATGCTGAGCTCTGCAGTGCCTTTATTGAGAGGAAAAGAATGTATTATCTATTTATAGTTCTGTTCCAACAAATAAGCTGCATTTGGAAAAAATGGAGATGACCTGGGGCAAGCCTGTCAGGCTTAGATCCATTTAGTATGTTGTTGACTTTCCTAAACCAGAAGAGAAAGGGATATAGGAGCAAAATAAACAAATTTATTACTATGATGCCCCATGCAATCTGCCGAGCTATATTATTAGCTAGAAAAGAGATTTTCAGTGATGAAGAATGTTACATTGAGAATACCTCGGCATCTGTGAATTCTTTCCTTAAAAGAGTGGTGCTCTAATGTCCTTAATCTCCTCAAAACTGACAGAATTTGTAATCCATAAAAAGTTTATTTATGGTTGAGTGAAGACCTATGAGTGTAGGTTGTGTGGACGGGGATGCTCCTTGTATACTTACTCTGCTGTTAGTTCTTTTGTTTTATTATGCTCTAGCATACATATGTAACCATCCATGTGATTTACCAGTTAAAATATATAATTGGTGAATCACCACCTCACATAAAAAATAAGAAAGAAAAAAACAAACGAGCTGCATTGTTTGTAAAGTTATGGTATAAACAACAATCACATTACCCTATCATGTAAATGGACTTGGTTCCGACTCAAAAGTAAATCATGAAGATGGAAGTTATATATATTCAGAATTGAGAATTCAGCTCATATTATGTGAAAAGAAAAATAATGATGGAAATATAATTACATTTACGTTCACATTGAGCACATTTTAACATAATCAAGGGACTTGAAGATGGACTTGGTTCTCAAAATAAATCATGAAGATGGAAGTTATCAAAATTGAGAATTCAGCTCATATTATGTAAAAAGAAAAATAGTGATGGAAAAATAATTACATTTACGTTCACATTGAGCACATTTTAACATGATCAAGGGACTTGAAGCATCCTCCACAAGAACAGCAGCACCACAAATCTCACAAGTACAATTTCGGCAATACCAGTTACCATCAGGAAGGTCCTACAAGAAAGCAACATCAACATTATGCAATTGCCTTTTGAACTATGTCCAAAGGATGATAATGTACACCAATTTAATACTTTCCAGCTACAACCAACAGCTCAACTACAAATTAGATTATACCAACCATCAAGATTCAAGAATGATGAATGCACAGAAAATTTTTACAAACAGTAAATTAGAAGAACATCCAAGTGAGATCATGATTTTGATCAAACAATAGAAATAGGGTATGAGATAACTATATACAAAAAGGCATGGTAACTCCCTCCCCATCTCCTTTCGGTTACCCCACCCTGTTAGCCGTCCCACCCGCCCGTTTTGTACCCTATAATCCCACCCTCCATATATTATACACACACACATCTATACTCTTCTATAAAGCGGGAGCGGAATGGGCATACTGGGGGCGTTCTGGTAATTTAATTGGGATATGTTCGTCATTGTTTTAATTGAATGAGGATAACACCATAAATTTGCACAACTTGTCTTTGTTTTATTTTAACAGCCACCTGTTCGGATTCAGAAGCAAATGTGTGTGTGTGTGTTTTTTTAAGGCTCTTTCTAGGGCATTCTCCAATTTTGATGGGCAAGGTGAGTTGGCGAAAATTTTGTTCTTCAATCTCAGCAAGGCAGCGAATAGAGGTGGTCTTGAACAGGTGATCTCCATCTCTTCAATTATGTATTCTATTTATTTGGTTGGTTGTTTAATCTGGAAGTTTTTTTTATGGGTTTTAATCTGGAAGTTCACATCTTTTATGCATCTAACTTGATGATACCAATGTCTGGAGAGTTTTTATTTTTTAAATGTTTTTTAAGTTCTGCTTGTGCTTTAGGAACTTCAGTTTTTTTATTCGTTTTGCTAGGTTTGATTTTATTTCCCTTTGTTTTATATTTAGTTTTGTATTTTGAATATAGGGAATATAGAGGATTCAGCTACATTTTTCTTAGAAGCCAGTCTACAAAAGGATTTCAATGATGAAATTGAGCAACAATGTGCAGAAGCGATTGTTCCAAGTGTTGAAATGACATTTGATTATGAAGATGATGTACAAGTGTTTACCATAACTTTGCTCACATGGAAGGTTTTGACATTGCAAAAATTCATCAGAAAAAGGATGAAAATGGGTGGCAGAAATTTTTTTTCTCTTGCACATTGTCGGAATGGCATGGGAAGCATGTTCCAACCGGAAAGAATGCTTTTAATGCCAGGTTTTCTATCAAGACTGGATGAACAGGGAGCCCAATTCGTTGTGTACAATATCTTGTTATTATATATTTATATATGATGGGTGTTGAATGAATGATAAATAAGTTTTTTCTTTTAACATGGAGCTGGTTTGGACCTGAACAAGATCCTGTAATGTCTCACTCACAGTGAACCCTTTGAAACATAACTGCAAAGTGAAAGCACAAATCATCATGTGCTGTTATTGTTTGTCAAAATGATTGAAAGATGATTTTTGCTTGTTTTGCTTCATCCTGCAATCCCAACCAATTCATTTCTCTCTCTATCTTCCCTTCCCCTCCACCACCCTCCAACCACTGCACCTTCTCCAGCCTGTTTCTCTGTCCCTCTCTCTTCCCCCCCCCCCCCCCAGCCCTCCCTGACCTCCACCGCCTCTTCCGCTCACCGCACCCTCCCCGGCCTCTCTCTCCCCCCTCTCTCCCCCTCCCCTCCCCGACCTTCGCCCTCTTCCGCTCACGACTCCCATCCTGGCCTCTCTCTCCCCCCCCCCACTCTCTCCTCCCCTCTCCCTCCCCCTCCTCCTCCACCCAGACTCCCCCTCCAGGCCTCTCTTTCTTCCCCCCCCCCCCTCCAACCCTTCTCTCCCCATCCTTCTCCACTCGTTGTCCTTCCCAGCCTTTCTCTTTATCTCTCTCCATTTTTCGGTTACCCAAGGCCAGCAAAAATTGTTGGGGTGGATAACCAATGGACCAGGTGGGAGTGACTAAAGAGCAAAGCTGTTGATGAAGTGCATCCTTCACTTTCCCTATCACTTGAGTGACTAAAGAGCCAAATTACCCAACAGAGGTAAAAAATTCTAACCTGATACTTCTGACCAGCATCACTAAGAATGAATAATTTTCGTGTTGGTCCAAATTCATCCGAGACAATATTATGCTTCTTAAAATAAAGCATTCAACAAAAGCATTAAAGAGTTCTTACATTCATATCAATGTTTGAACGATAAACTTCTTGCTACTACAACTGGATAAGCTGATGAATCCCAAATGGCTAATTTGGGTTTGTGTGTCATTAGATACTGGGGTCTGCACGTTCTGAAGGCAGATCTGGTTTCCACTAAGAGGGATGGTCCATTGGCGCGGGAGTAAGATGTTTTTGTCTGTTTCGGCGTCTAGGGCCTGTGTGTTTGGTTCTGGGGCAGTCCTGATGTCTTGGTCCTATTTTATGCTTTTTATCTCATCTTATTCTCCTTTTGATATCTGTTGTTATCGAAACTTGATGACAACAACCTTTTCTCCAATAAATGTTGGAGGGGAAATTCAGATGATGTTAGTTTTTATTTTTTATCTTTATTTTCATTTTTTTTTTTTTGGAGGAGAAAGGCAGGTTCACCAATTCAATTAATCAATATAAACCCGGACAAATTATAAGGTATGGAAAAAAAAACAGCCATAAAGCAAAAACAAAGAGAAATCGGATAGAGAGAGAGACAGAGGCAAAAGAAAAGAAGTACGGAAAGACACCATATAATATCAGCATGTTAAATGGTATTCAAAACCATAAAAGATTGTGAAAAAAAAATCGAGGGGACATGATAGTACTTGCAAGGTGCATAACATTCATCATTGCTTATGAAGAGTCAATATAACAAAATTATGATATCTTTTTGTAGATACAACAAATAGATGTCAGGAGACTTTGATCTACGAAACATACCTGTGAAGGCAAGCACGCTTGATGAAAGGTGGATGGGCAGTTGTCACAGCATATTAACTCACCCCCGTCGCCACAAAGTCCACAAGTATCGTCATTTTGATCCACCTCATCAACCTCCACAGCACGTATAGCCCCTGTCCTGGCCTTGTATTCAGAAGACCAAGCCTGAAGTTGACAGAGAGTGTATGATTTACCAGATTCCAGGAATAAATTCAACGATGGTCGGTGCATCTTCAAGCCAGCGTGGACCTTGAAATCTGACACGGAAAGTGTCATATTGCAGCACTTACATAGGACCCCATTTCTGGTTACCCAGCCATCTTTAACCACAGAATCACTCTTTGGCCTCCGATACTGGAGAATACTGTTCACAGATATAACACCACCATCAATCATCCAAGATAGCACTGTTCTTGGTCCAGAGGGGGACCACTTCCTGTCCAAAGATAGTTTTCCACCTTTTCCAAATGCCCGTGGAAGCAACTTGCAACCTCCCCTCCAGCTCTTAAACTTTTTTTTAGATTTTGGTATACTGCTCCCTGCCTTACACGTAGACAATTTACTGTCTGAGATGAAATCCTTGCTTTTCAGAATAGCAGATATTAAAAGGTCATTATCATGAATACGCTTGCGTGATTTCCTCCGTTTATTTTCCTTGTTATCTTCACGTTTCTTCAACTTGGCATAATTTTGGCTTTTTTGAGAATCTGGAGTCTCATTGTCCACAAGAACTGAATGCTCTTCGTCACTGCTGCAGTGAGGCTCCTCTGAACTTCTATTGCTCAAAGCCAACTGGGCCAACTTAGGATTGGAGGGCTGCTGAAGTTTCTTCAGGTTGGATGGGTTTAAGTGTAGCCACTGAGAAGATCCACTAGAAGAGGTTGGTCGGGAGCCTATTTTCTCTGCATCATGTTCATAGCATTGCATGCTTTCTTCCAATGTACATCGAGCTGTGTCCCCTTTGTATTCGTCTAATACCATTTCTAATCGAGCTCCTTTATCTGCAATTACTTCACTTTTCTTTTGCTTGCCATGCGATTTTGTTGCTTTCATTTTTGAATTCCTGAGTTTCTTATTGCCCTTTTTTGTCAAACCAACTTGTTTTTCTGTGATATTTTCAATCGACGAGTTTTTAACTTCAAAGCACCCACCCATCTGCTCTTTGAAAGACTCAACCAACTGAAAGTGTCCAGGAGACAGCTTTCTCCATGAACGATCGGATTCTTCTTGGCCGATGCTAAAACCAAGATTGCCATTTCCTCCATTAGCCATGCTAAAACGAGGAACCCCACTGCAGTTCAAGCTTGGTAAAGAATCTCTTATACCCTCACTGTTCAAATCTGTTGCTTCAATTTCTGATATCTTCTTACGCTTCTTGCGCACCCTTCTTGTCAGTCCGACCTCCGATCCACACTTAACCGTTTCGATGGATGAGCTATGGTGTGCTTGATGAGATTGGAGGGGCTCTTCTTCAGGAGAGAAAAAGTTGTCATCATATCTAACAAGCTTCCCCGGAGATTTATTATATAACATTTCCTCCCTAGGGTAAGTTAGTCGCATCTGCTGCTCTTTAATAATACATTTAAACAACTGATTTCCTCTGACTATTTCCCTGTTTCCACCAACATTAAAATCATATTTTCTTCTTCCCCTTGGCCAACCTTGTCTTGCACCAACATTTGTTTTTACTATCCCCACCTCCTTCTGTGAATGCAATGCATTAGTTTTTACATAAACATCATGGGATGCCACACTATTATCCATCCCTCCAACAACATCTGGCTCAAGATCCTCATATACAGAAGCTATCAAACTAAGTGAGTTGGAGTCCTTAAAATGGGGTTCAGCCACCAGAAAACCAGTCTGCTGGGAGAGACACACATCCGTACCTGTCACACCGGCAATGACTGAGTCTACCAACAACTGATTCGTTTCCTCAAGCTGACTTGCTGACACATTGCACTTCATGCGACTAAACTTTTTAGCATCCCGAGAACCATTTCCCATCCTTCTCGCAAGCCTTCTCAAACTTTTTCCAATTAATTTACCATCACGTCGAACCTTACAGCGCCCAAGCATCGTATTGAACTTGCGTTTAAAATAGTCCCCTTTGCATATCTGCTTGCCATATATTGGAAAAGCCCCTCTCCCCTTCCGCACATTGCAGGAACTTCCAATACCCACATCAACCATCTTTGTTCTTTTATCATCTAACGGAACCAACTCCGCACTCTTATCCGCACTACCTAGTAACCTAAGTGGTTCAACAAACTGATTTCCCATCACATTAACCCCATTTGCGCTTACAACCATTTCTTTCTCCCCTCCACATTTCTTCAGATGCCCCCGACCGGAACACACAAGCTTTCCCTTTCTCAAAGCACCGATCTTTTTCTTAATGCACGCTAGGGACACAAACGGATTAAGCAGCCTCCACCGACGCGACAATGAAATAGGCGCCTCGCTCTGCATTTCATTCTCAACATACACCAAAATCTTTGATAAGTCGCTCCAAAACCCATCAACTGTCGCCCACTGCCTCCTATCCCCCTCGCTCACACCATCCCCAAACATACTCACCCCGCATAACATCCATGCCTTGATGAGAGAAAACAATTTATCTCCAGTGGGCGATATAAAGAGAAAGTAATCCGTATTCCTATCCTGCCTGTTGCGGTTCCTTATTGTCCACCCCGCATCTTCGAGAAGCTGGTGTGCATGCAAACGGAGCGAAGACCGGAGTTCCTCACACTCTGCAGTCAAATCATGGTGATCATCATCACCAGCCTCATGACACACAATGGCTTTCTCCTTCTCTTCAACTGCAACAGCCAAAACCTTCAAATCCTCGCCATCGTCGTGACTCGTAACCGCGTTCTCTGTTTTCCCGTGAGCATCATCTAGAAGATAACAACTCGAAACGACGCCCACAGACGAGGACTCGACGATGTTGTACAGTGTCAGCCGTCCCGCCGTCGCCACGGATGAACCAGACTTCGACGAAGGCTCCACCTGTACCAATTCGCTGCCGACGTTCTTGTAGACAACAAACCCGTCCGGCACGACATTCAACTTCTTCTCCCCCGCCGCATCCGAGCTCTCAGAGCCCCCGCCGCTCATTTTGAGTATTGATTCCGTGCCGACACCACCTCTGTTGCTGCAGAAGATCTCCATGAAGATCCGACGCTCTTCGTCCAACCCCAGAAGATCGTCGTCTCTATTCATTTTCTACAATTCCAAGCTACGCTGCCAAATAATGTGGTTTCATCAGATGATTTTTCCAAAGCTGATAAGCCCCTATCAGATCTACCGTTTCAATTCATTCATCAACAGATCCATTTTTTTTAAACAAAAAATGTGAGAGTGACATACATGAGTGAAGAGGAACACTTGATAAAGCCTTCACTGGTTTCAACACCTCAAAATCGCTCGTCCGACGGCGACCGACCATGGATCCTTTGTCGATTCCTTCAATGGAGGTCTTCAAAAATGAAAACACGGATCCGAATTTTAGGGTTTCCAGTGTTTCTTGAAAGGGTAAAGCGAGGTGATGAAAAAAAGGCGGACTTTAAAAAATTGAGTTTTTTTTCGTTTGTAAAATTATGTTTTTACCCTTCATTCCTTTTGTTGTTATTGTTTTTTCGGAGGGTATATAATGGAATTATGGGCACGTGTCGTTCGTGGTGACGACACGTGGTTGAAAGTCAGTTAATCTTCCACGTTTTCTGGTTAAAAGCGTTGGTTTTGTTAATAAAAATGTCAACCGATGTTATGTTTAAATGGATTTTGTGGACCTCATTATGATGTGTTACCAATCATTGTGAAGTGAAGTGTCAGGAATTACATAGTTGATGATAAATATTAATATTTTGATGACATGGTATTTTTGACCTAGATAAAGTTTGGGGAGTTTGCAAAGATTTTTATTTAATAGGATAACCAAGGATACTATTTGATTTTAAAGATGACTTTAACAACTTTAACATGAGGATCAGTTTGGAAAGGTTTATTTAATAGTAATTCTAAGGAAAGATATTGATTCGTAGGTATCAAAATATTTCATATATTGATTTATTTCTACACATTTTATTTATAGATGTTCTAAGAACATCTCCAACCATGGCTACATTTTAGAGAAATGGATGGGGGCACTCCAACCCACCCCTTCCATTTTTACCTCCAATTTGTTTTTATTTAAAATATTAACTTATCATGAGATAACAACGGATATAATATTGATTAAATTAATATATTTTTTCAAATTTTAATATATCAAATTAATTATTATAATATAATATTATTCAATTTAGAGAAAAAAATCAAATTAAATTGGGGTTTTATTAACTTGCCCCAAGGAAAACTACAACAAGAAAGAAGAGTACACAAAAAAAGAAAATAAGAAAGTTGATAAGATACAAGAAAATGCTAATACTCTGGTAAACAATGGTGATACCCAGGCTCCAAGTTATAATCTCCACTCACAAGCCCATGAGTTATTATTATCTTATTGGTTGCCTTATTGACTTTTGAACAAGTGTAAAATGGCAAAATACGCTCTTCATTAAAAATATATATCTCATTAATCCAAATCCTCTTTTTTTTCTCTATTCAGTTATTAATCTTTCACATGAATTTAGGTTACACTGAAATTTGCCTATTTCAAATTTTGAATTTTGAAATTTTTATCTGGTAATTGAATTTTCTGTTTTAGTTACACCAAAACATACCTAAATTACACAAAAACTTACCTAAATTGTTTTTTACATTTATGGAGAATTTAATGCGTATATGAAATTCACATTGTCATTTTACAACATATTGTTTTGAATGTTTGATAAAATGTAACAAAATTAGAATTGTTACATTTATGGTTTTGAAACTACACAGAACATGAATGTCACATGTTTGTTGGATCCAATTACATTAATAATACATTGATTGGTAAAACTGATATACAGATCAATTTTTTGTTATATTTATAAAACTCAGTTACATAATTATGAGACTGTTATATTTATATAATAAAACTATTATATTCTATAATGATTACAAACACATAAATGTAACAGTACCAAAAATAACACAAACACTTATAATTACATGAATGTAACAATTATAAGTACAAAAATCTTATGGGAAGGACTTACTTGGGCCATGACTTGATACCAAGTTCAAGCAGTCGTGACTTAGATGGGTTCCTCTCTATGGTGGTAGAGAGACTCACATCTCCACCATCCATTTCCATTGCATCTGTGCTCTACGACCACACCATTGAAGATGGATAAACCTAACCCAGGTGTCCCCCAAGAAAAATGATATACAACAACGAAGCTTTATAATGGGTGGAGGAGGAGGAGGAGGAGAGGAGATTATAAAAATAGGTTTTTTCATGAACAGATCTCTATGTTTCATTCAAAAATAATCTCGCAAGATTTATTTATATATTTAATATATCATTGTAAAAAAATTGTAAAAAAATCTATGCATATACAATAGATAAAAATATATTTTAAAAAATTCAAATATGTTTAATATGTAAAAATGGTATTGCCACGTTATTTTCAAACTGAATTAATGGCAAACATGATTTTCATAATTAATTTTATTCCACAATCATAGGGATGCATCAAAACCGTCCCACATAATTTTATGTAGTTATCAATTAAAAGGCATAATGGGTAAAAACTTATTGTCACCTCATAGGGCCTATGAGTTGGGGCCTAAATAACATTATTGTTCTGATAAATCATCATTAAATCCACTTCCTCCTCCATAACCACTATCTTCATACTAACCTCTTCTATATACACCTCCGTAATTCGTTCCTCCAAACAGACCTCCCATGTATTCGCCTCCTGCAAAATCACCTCCCATGGATCCATCCTAACCATATTTTTTATGATGATCCTCTTACATTGTGATTGCTAGTGTTCTTATTAGAATTTGTTGTTTTTTATTTTGAAAATACTCGTGTTACATGGGATCATTAATTGCATCCAAGTTTATTAACATGATTTCTTTCTCTTCACGCTCACGCCCACGCCCATGTTCAAGTATCTGACGCTTGCACTGAATCTCTAACTTTTTCATTGTTTTACACCTTTAATATCATCAGCTAAAACATGTGGGACCTATCGTTTTCCTGTTGTTTTTGTCCGCTTTTTAAAATCTTGCAGATTTCTTTATTTTCTACTGGCATTGCTTCAACATCATCTCGAGTGTCAATCACTTGCCTCTTTCTTCTTACCTGTAGGTCGACTGGTGATTGCTCGTCATTCATTGGATATATTTCATCATTGTCTGCATTTAAGTTAATGCTCCTGGGTAAACATGGTGAACTTGAATCAGATTTTCGAGATAACCCAATCTTTAAAGAATTTGAAAGCTATAGGAGACTCGGTGTTTGTCCATTTCTCAGCATCCTTGAGGATCGACCAAACATGATCAATTGGAACCCTTTTTCTTTTCTGTATCTTCTTTAAATAAGACGATCGAGCTACCAAATAAAAATAATCCTTTATAAAAAGTTGAAAAGTAATATAATAATTATATAAAAATATATATCTAATACTTCGGTCTCCTCTCATGAAATGTTGTTGAAATTCTCTCCCACAACTTGTCCTTTTTTTTATTGGTTCCCAATATGTTGAGATATCTCAAACCAAGCATGGCACAAGACTTGGTCTTCAAGCTGTAAGAAAGCTTTTCCTCGACTAGAAGTCATGAGAGAAAGGAAAGAGTTGTAGAAGAGGAAAGAGTTAAGACATTAATACTTATAAAGGGCAAGGCATTGATGTTCCGAATGGGAATCCAATGCCTCCAAGAAAAGACAAGTGCATGTGATGTTGAAATAAGAATCCGATGCCTCTATAAGAAAAGACAAGTGCATGTGAAGTTGGAATGAGAATCCGATGTCTAAGAGAAAAGACAAGTGTTTCGGAAGTCGATATGGAAATCTGATGCCTCCAAGAAAAGACAAGTGCATGTGAAGTTGGAATGAGAATCTGATGCTTCCACGAAAAGACAAGTGCTTCAGAAGTTGGGATGGAAATCCAATGCCTCCAAGAAATAACAGGTGCATCGGAAGTCGAGATGGGAATCCAATGACATAGAGAAATTTCTATTAATGCAATACATCCATCATTCTGATGCTTCACATCTCCAAGATATCTTTCTCATTTCTTCTCCCTCCCCCCTTGAACAATGAACTTTGTTTCTAAACCATCATATCTATCATCTTCTTCT
Source organism: Acorus calamus (assembly GCA_030737845.1). NCBI lineage: Eukaryota > Viridiplantae > Streptophyta > Magnoliopsida > Acorales > Acoraceae > Acorus > Acorus calamus. Next base: position 1,391,685 of record CM060876.1, read on the forward strand.
GATGATGACAAAATTTTTACTCTTTACTATCAAGAGTGGGAGAAGGAGATGACCGAGTAAGTGGAGGAGGATGATATCTTAGCTCGTCTATGTGCCTCCAACAAGGCCGTCATGGCTTATCACCTTAAAAAACTTGAGCAACCACAACGTAAAGGCTCGATTCCTGGTCATTTGATGATCAATCGTGGGAGGGAAGAAGATAATTCTCGACTTTAGAATGACTATTTTTTTGAAAACCCCACCTATGGGAAAATTTATTCTGAAGAAGATTTCGAACGCGTAGGAGCTTATTCCTACGCATTCTCGATGCAGTACAAGAGCATAAAAAATTATTTGTACAAAAAAGAGAGTGTCGGCAAGCTTGGTCTATCCACTTTCCAAAAAGTAACAGCAGCATTTCGCATGTTGGTGTATGAAACATCGACAGATAGTGTTGATGAATATGTAAGGATTGGTGAGTCAACTGTAATTGTATGTTTAAAGAAATTTTGTCGAGCAATTATATAAATATTTGGAGATGAACTTGAGGTATCATAATGTCAATGATGTTGCAAGATTATTACAAAAAGGCGAAGAACGAGGTTTTCCAGGAATATTGGGTAGTCTAGATTGTATGCATTGGACATGGAAAAACTGTTTGTCAGCTTGGGTGGGACAATACTCAGGACGTCATGGAGGTCCAACGATTATTCTCGAGGCAGTAACATCTTATGACCTATGGATATGGCATGCATACTTTGACTTATCATGCTCCAACAATGATATTAATGTATTACAATCATCTAATTTGTTCGTCAACCTATCACAAGGTATTGCTCATCGTGCTCATTACACATTGAAGGAATAAATTATGATGTTGGCTACTACTTAATCGATGGTATATATCCGAAATGGTGAACTCTTATCCAAACCATTTCTGAACCCCAAGATCAAAAGAAACAATATTTTACTATGATGCAGGAACCATGTCGAAAAGATGTGGAGCGGGCATTTGGAGTTCTTCAGTCACGATTCGCTATCATCAAGGGGCCAACTCGTTTTTGGGATAAACATGTGTTGCATGATATTATGTCTGCTTGTGTTATAATGCACAATATGATTGTCGAGGATGAACACGATGAGCATGTAGAGGTTGTCATCACTACTCCACCACGTTCTTTGAATGTTGAGGAGATGGAGGAAAATGAAATTGAACGATTCCAACAATTTCTTTCTCAACATAAAAGGATAAAAAACAAAGATGCTCACTTTACATTTCAAAATGCATTGATTGAACATTTGTGGAAAAGACGTGGTAATAAACCGATGCAATGTTTTGATTTTAATTCAACGTATCAATTCAAGCTTAATGTATCTTAATTTTAGTGTGCATTTACTTAATGTATGAAATTTGTTATGTGAATTATTTTAAATTATGAAGTTCTTTTATTTTTAATTGCATGATTTACTATTGAGGTGGATATTTTCCCCTTACATTTAAATCTGTAATTTGGGATTGAAACTTCAATAGATTTTTTGTGGAGATTTGGTAAGGATTTTTAGGTGGAAGGAATAAACTCAAACTTGGACAAAACTTAGCTGTAAAAGTGACTGTGTCTGGCTGTCGTAATGACTGTGCCGTAAGAGTGATGGCTCGCGACCTCTTTATAGGCTGCCTATGTATCCATGGGAGATCAAGTTTCACGTAGTTCTAGTTATACCCCTTTAACCATTTTACCACTAAGTGTTTAGTGGCCATTTTTACAGAGATCCGTCCCTCGTAATTACACCCCACGTCGGCCTTTGACTACCCACGTTCTGCTAGTAGTGGGCCTTAAGTGCCAACGGGGCGGTTACAGGCGTTAGTAGTCTTCTGACCGTTTCTCCATCTGCTCGGGGTCTCTTGGTGTACTCGCCCGTGCGTTACATTTCCGATTTTGTCTGCGAGGAGTAAGGTCGACCGACCATACCTGTTGTCTGGTCGTGCTTAAGACTACTCGAGGTGACATTCTCTCACGAGGTGTTCAACCGTCCGATTAGATTGTTTGGGTTAATGTAAAACATCCTTAATTAGATAGGGATTATTGCAATACAGAATTTATTAGAATTTAAGAATTGGGCACATGTGATTTGTTGATGGGTGGGCTGGTTGGACAATGAGAATCATTAGAACTTGGGTGCCTAGGTTAGATTTTTTTGAGTGGGGGTGCAACTGCCTATATTGATCCATGACTTTGAGGGACCCAGGCCCCAGCCCCCCCGCCCGGTCCTCCCTCGGAGGTGTGTTATCAATATATAAGTTTTTTTTTCATATATACCCCTATTAGGATATAAGTTTGTAGAACTACCCCCATTAAATCCACGATGGCAAAAATATCACTTATTAAATTAATAAGTAGTACAATGATGCCACAATGGTTAGTCACCGTGAAATCTGGTTAAAAAATAGTCGTTATCCTTCGTTCAGTGCAGGGAAAAATAAAAAATACTTTTTAACACGTGTTTTGTTGGTTGAATCCATCTCCTTCTTCTTCCTTCTCCATTTTTCTCCATGTTCTTCCATTTTTCGGCCAAATCCCCCCAGTCTTTCTTCTTCACGGCAGAGAAATCCCCTTTTCTCTCACTCACTAACTCCTATCAACACTTGCAACCAAACCCTAACCACCAATCAAATCCACTACAAGTCAAACCCAACTCAAACCCATATTAACCCCTGGTCAAATCAATGAGTTTGCAAGTCACATAATTGATAAAGAATTTTTTAATAAGATCCATATGCTCTATGGAAGAGGCTTTGGTCCCAAAGACATTTGTAAAATTGATTTCCTTTGTTCCTTTCTTTGCATGGTGTTCATATTCTACATAGCAAACCACAAAAATAGTTAGGGTTTGGGTTGGGACTGCTCATAAAACTATTCATTGATTTGCACGTCGTCCTAAACTTCTCATTGCACTTTTCCTTTTATGATTGAACAAGCAACTTCATTTATTTATCTTGCACCGATGTATTTAGTCCGAACTGCCCCGCCATTTGACTTCTAGGAGTCCATTTTGAAATTCAAAAGTTTGGTTTTTCCATCAGTTTAAGCATGAAGGTCACCAACATCACTTAACACGGAATTTGATCCGTAAACAGAGTCAATTGATAGGCTTACTGATTATAGTAGATAGGAAGTCAAAGAATATGAAACAGGGTACGAAGATAGAACTACAACACCGTACGGATGGCCTCCAACTGCGCACCTTGGTCTTTGGATTGAGTATTGGGTTTAGAACAAGTAAGGAGATTTTTGAGAACGAGTTACGTGCGGAGCGTACTCACATCGGATGCGCATCAACTCACGTCGGCACCACAACAACCTTGTTTTGAATCATTTTGATCACTTTCTCACGCCTCCTATGCTCCAATATTCGCTCCTCCGCTATCGCTTTCTCTGTCCTCCGCTGTCGCTCCGATAACACCTTCGTTGCTCCTTTGGTCGCTACGCATTGGTTTTCGCCCTCTTTTTTAATCTTTACTACTCGCGTGTAGATATAATCCCATGGATGGCTTACATTCCCTTGCAAAATAGCTTACAGCAGTAGGATTAGCAGCTGCATTAAAAACAAAGAAGTGTGTCCATAAACTAAGGGGTAATACCAACAAAAACCAATGAGACCCCACCCAAACCTTTGACTATACGAATGCCCCGGTCCCCACAAGTGCCGTGTCCAGTGTTCGCCCCGTACCAAGCAAGCCCAGTGATAGTTACTGATCCTACCGGGTAGCATAGGTTGTTTGAAGAAATGTCGTATACGATTGGGGGTGGTATCCGACTTTCCACCTGTATGTGTTTACAGCCTTTGACATGGAAGGGGGTGACGGAGTGTCTATGTACCGGGGATCGTCATCCAGAAGGTAGACGTCGAAGCATCTGACCTAAGCAGTGAAACTAGCCTCATTTGTGACATACCAGCTGCTACCATTGCTTCTACCCATGCACTGTAACCAGGAGAGGTCAGTCAAACTCCTTAAATCATAAAATAAGACTTCGCTGCTCACCTTTGATCGCCTCCAAACCAAGTAAATGGAGTGGTGACGTAAGGAGTGAGTAGAACGCACGAGTTTTGTATATGGAAAGACGACTATGATGTCTGGTGGAAGGTGAAAGTGTAGACACTCTCTATCTATCCCAACCATAGAGTTTAATAAAAATAAAAAGTGACGAGACAAAGTTAAGATAAGAGTTCCCTACACAAAGACTTCTTTGTTTGTGCAGGAACGAAGACAAAGAACAAAGTGACGAACAAAGAGCTTTGAGACACGAGACTTTTTCAGTGAGAGTGGGGACTTTCACTACTCTCTAGTCTAGTTGGAAGCCTAACTCAGGTTAGAGTTCAGCTACTGCGCAACGAAGGCAAAAAGCGAATCAAAGGTTGTGCTTTTCAAAACCAATAGAGAGAAAGGGGAGGCCAAACCCTAGCCACTACACCGGACCAGGTAAAATAAAAATGAAACTACTTGGCTTTCTCGTTCGGGTACTTATCAGCTAGAGTTGGTGGATTCGTCTCTTTCAGGAAAAAGAAAGCCGTGATCTTAAGCAGACGAAATGAGAGAGTGACCACGTGAGGTCTTGTATTTGTGTTGAATTAGGGTAGTTTAAGTCAGGGGTAAATAGGTAACATTCGCACGTGTGGTTAATAAAGTAACCATGATCCATTCTGTTTTGCTTACAATGAGTAACAAAGGGATACATTTGCAAGACAAAAACAAAACATTGTTTTTTATGTGTATGGAATGCTTACTGTTTATTTGATGTTTTTATTCTTTTATACGGTGAATGATTTCTATAAGGATTTAAATGATATAAAATGACATTTTTATTCTTTGTAAATACTTAAATGACGGTACAATAATTGATTTCGAGAAGATAACTGTTGTTCTGAAGAGTTCAACATGTTCCATTGAATTCAAATTACTCATTCGACAAACTTATTGTGCTCAAACAGGTCGATGGACCTTTTATCGTCCCAAAGAAACATACTTCAATTGGGTCCATGTCGACATATGTTCAGACAAGTCGACGGATCTCATGTCGTCTCAATGAAGAAAACTTCAAGGGGTCCCTATCAAACCAGGAAGTGAGACTAATGATTTTTTTTAAAAAAATATATAAAAACTGATTTTTTTGTAATATTGGATTGTAGGTAAAATAATGAGGTGTGAATAGTTTTTTTCCAAATAAATATCTATCATGAGTTTTTAAAAAGATGTTGAAAGAGTTTTCTAAAAAATCAGTTTTGTAATCGCGCAGCCCTGGGGGTTTATACATCCCGACGTTTCTATACGAACGAGTTCGGCTGCTCTCTCTCTCTCGCTCGCGTCCTCACTCGTCAGATCGCAAAGCGAATAGGGAGGGTTCACTTTAAACTCTCCACATCCGTTCCTCCCCCACTTCGAACCTTCCATTAATGGCGACCAGATCGAGCCCGGCGAGTCTCCCCAAGTCCGGCGCCGTCTCCAAGGGTTACAACTTCGCCTCTACGTGGGAGCAGGTGATCCATCCATCCTTCTTTTCTTTCTCACCCTACTTTACTTGAACCGATCGAAATGTAGCGGGATCTGTATCTGAACAGTCATTTTGGTAGATCTGAACGGTTATCTTGATTTGCTCGGCGATTGAGGTTGAATACTTGAATGGATCTGTTTGATGTTGCCCGTTTCGGATTCAGCACTTTCATTTCACTCTGAATTGCAGTTTTTGTTCTTTCTATGTTTGAATCTGTTTATCTTTACATAGAATTTGTTGTAAATCGATGACTTCTCGTCAAGTGGGATCGAAGGGCGCCTCTGTTTCAGATAGATTATTCGAACTGGTGGCTCGTTTTTATGACATCGGCATTTTGTCAATTGGGAATGATTTTCGTTAGTTTCCTCCAATTGATTACTTGAGCATTTACTATGCTTGAATGTTTAACACGACCTTACAATTGCCTTAACATTTGAATGATTTTTTTATAGACGCATTTTTACTTAGTTTTTTTATTTTTAGTATTTGTTCTTGATTTGATTGTTATGATGGTGTATCATCCCTGTATTTTCAACTCCTGTGTTTGTGTTTTCGTCTTACTCTGACTGCTTATGAGAGTGGCTCTTTTTAATTTTGCCCTTGTGATCCTCTTTTTGTTTTTTTTGACCTCTGATTTTTGCTTCCAGAATGCTCCTCTGACGGAGAAACAGCAGGCAGCAATAGCAGCACTATCTAATGCGGTTTCTGAACGACCTTTCCCTGCAAATATGGTGAGTGCATTTATTGGAACCATACTTGAATTCAGAACCAGTACACAGTTTGTGAATAATGGGCTCTGTATGGATGTTCAGTTAGAGGCTGCATGAATGCAGACCATTTTCAATTTTATGATGTGAAATCCCTATCTTGTAGCATCGGATTTCTGGTTATGACATGACACCCACAAATTCATTTTGGTGTATAACTCTAGGTCTCTAGCAGTCTCTCATCTAACATCCAATCACCCACCCGAGTTTTGTTAAGCATGTTTCATGAAAATAGTAGTAATCAGTCTCTATTTAGTTTCTGGTTCATGATTACGAGACATGGTGCAGTCTCAGGGACAGATCTCGGGGAAGGATGATAGTTTGTCAGACACACCTAAGGATGGTGCTTTCAAAGACCCTGGAGCTATTGATGCAGCCTTGGTCAATACTCATCAGGTGTGTGCTTTAAACTTATTTCAAGTTTCTATCTGAGTGTAGCTGTGGAGGTGATTGTCTAACCTACCTTAACATCATACTAAAACTTAAATTTTTTACTTAAAAAAAAAGTTATCTGTATCATTGATATCTCCTGAGGATCACAGACACTTTTATGAACAATTAGTTTTACTTTGCACATGTCCTGTCTTGCCTCTTGATTAGAAACATGATATTGTTTTTTAATATTTAAATGGCAGTTATTGTGCTTTGAGTGACATATAGGAAAGTTCTAGGAATGTCCTTTTGTATCTGAAAGTGAGCAGGTGTTAATATCTAAAGCAGTAATTGACGAGTAATATTTTTCTGTTGATTGTGGTGGAGTATGTTGAAGAACTACTAGATCGAAACTCCTAATGGTCATCGAGCTCTGTGATGATTAGGTAGAGCTACTTTGCTATTTTGAAGGCTTCCTACTTGCTATGGGTATTGATAGCATTTAGGGGATTTTAAGAAAAGTCATGGGATGCTGACCTGGGAGGTCCATATTTTTTTATTTTTTTTTGAAAATTGGTTGCTCCGGGTTTTTCTAATGCATGGGAAGCTGACCTTGAGAGGTCTACACTGGGGAGTTGTAAATGCAAGCAACGTGGCAACTATACTCATCATCATATCACTACCCGTGGAGGTAGCTATTGAAGATTGTATTTCATCAACACTTCCTTTTCCAATATTGTAACCTGGGTAATCTCTTTGTCAGTAGCACCTACTTTACTGTCTCTTCTAATCTAACTAAAAAAATATATTCATTTTGATGGGTCTAGGATTGCTGTCTTCTAACTACTTTATTTATCCTTGTGTTTTTATTTTCACGAACTTGTATTATTTTGTTTTTGTACTCTGATATCTCATATCTGTCAAGTGGTTTGGGTTGTCTTCCTTTTGTATAATTGCTCACTATCTCTCATTTTTCTCGTAGTTTTACAAATGGTTTGCAGATCTCGAGTCAGCCATGAAGTCAGAGGTAGGTGCTAGTGGTTGCGAGCAAAGAAAACATGAACAACCTTGAGAGTTCAAGAATAATCCTAATGGGTTTTCCTCTGTACATGCTTAGACCGAGGAGAAATATCGTCAATGTGTCAGTACTCTGACAGAACGCATAGAGATATGTGATGGGATTCTCCATCAGGTGCATGCTTTATTTTTTTGGTTAATTCTATTCTCAAATTCTTGTAGGATTTATTTGGTTTCACTTCATGTATCTCTCATAGTCATTCCTCAAATTTCACCAAAGTCATTATTTAATGCAGGTTGATGACACCCTTGATCTATTCAATGAACTACAATTGCAGAATCAGGCAGTAGCTACCAAAACCAAAACTCTCCATGATGCATGCGACCGCTTAGTATGTATTCATTTTCTCAATCTTTGCATTTTCTGAGGAGTTGAGAATATAAAATTTGGCAAATGGAAATTGTTGGTCTTGAAAAACAAGCAATCGGGGGTGTCACTTCTCTCTTTTTAGTGTAGATGTTCTTAAATTGTGATTGATATAGTAGGTCTCAAACATGCATTCAGCAACCAACTAAGTTGAAGGAAAAGTTATTTATTATTTTTTATTACTGTTTTGGGTGTTTTTTTTTTCTTTGAGGAAAGGTAGACAATTTACCATCTACCTTTTTTTAGGAGGTGAATACAACAATAGGCATTCATTTGCACATCTAATATTGTATTCAGAGGATTTACAGCAGCAATTTAAAGCTGATAAAGCTTTAAATTCATATCAAAATTGAAAATCTGAAGCAGATGCCTTATTTTGCATGTGAAATACATGCGCGATCATTTTACAGTGTGACTTTGCATGCATTTTTCCCTCGGTAACATTCTTTTTTGTTGTTACCCGGTGAAAGAGGATGCATGAAGTGAAAGCAATAGTCTCAAGAATAATCTCATAGAAAATATTGTCTCAAGTATCATGAAGACTGATTAACCTGTTCTCTAAGTCTTTGTTGTCATAATATTTTCTAAATGGTGGTTGCAGTTGGTGGAGAAGCAAAGGCTGATAGAGTTTGCCGAGGCGCTTCGAAGTAAGCTCAAGTACTTCGATGAACTAGAGAATGTAAGGTCTGTTTACTATCTCATCAATGTTTTTTGTGTCCATGTTTGTCATTCTATTATATTATCCCTGATAATATTAATCCTCCTTTTGAAATGACACAAATGCTGCATCTTTATTGTAGTGCCGAACTTTTCCTATAAAAATGCAAAATTTATACATGGCATTCTCTTCTTTTCTCATGATTGATGTAAAAAAGCTGTTGATCTATGTAACAAAGGCTCTGGGTGAGTGTCTATCCACGTTTTGGAAGCATGTCAGGAACTATGTGCCCATATCATGACTCTGACATGGACGTGCAACTCGTTTAGACACTTGTTCTGGCTACATTAGGGAATCAAGTCCAGGAATCTATATGATGAATGTCGTGTGTCTATGCTACATCATCTATGGTATATGATGTTCTATATTATGTATTGAAGTCTCAGCACCTTTTTCAAAATTTTAGAGTTTCACATGCAAGTTTTGAAGTGTCAGTTAATATGAAAATGACTATCAGAAACATGCATCAAGGACTTTCTAATTAATGTATATATCTAAAAATACATGCTTTTGATTCTTCGTCAACAACCGCTTAGATATTATAATGTTGCATCATTTGTGGTTTACTGAAAAATGCTGAAGCTGGAGATATTTCTTTAAGGGGTTATCTAAAAAAGTAGTAGATTCTGGTATATTCCAGCAGGAAGGGAACTTTAAGGCCTTACCTCCAAAAAGAAAACAATGGAGATAAGATCTCTCCATGAAAATAAAACAACAAAGAAAAGCTTCGAGGGAATGCGTCAACAATGGAAAAAAATTATTCACTGCCGCATTTTATTTTTAATCTCAAATGGCATCTTTGGTGAGGTCATTTCCACTCCTATGAGATGCAGGATGGCGTCATCTTCTTGTTTTCAAGTCTGCTGATTGAGGCCTTTTTATTTTGAGCGGAGAAATTTTGGCTTGGTCTATAATTAGTGCTTGCATAGTTTCATATTCTATTTCATTTAGACATGAAGCATGTTAGCCTTTGATTTTATTGAGGAGAAATCATTCTCAGTCTTAAATTGCAGCTTTGACTGCTCTTCCACAAATAAATTGATAAACGTGTTTCAATCTTCTTTTTATTTGCTCTTCTTCATTGAAGGCCTGCTCCATCATATTGTTGAAAGGGTGGTTGACCTATGTTCATCAAATTCCTCTCTTTTTTTTTGCGGGGTGGAGGGGTTGCATGAGCTGGTAAAATTGTTTTGGAGTGTTCAGCAGTTTTCTAGTATCCTTGAAAATAATAATGGTTCTTTCAAGGATTATAAAACAATACATTGAACAGTTTGGTGCCCATAGAATTGCTTAGTGTACGAATGGTCCCCATCTTACAACTGGATGGTTTCTCTTGTTATTCATTGTAACTGGGTCTGCATTTGACACTTGTCTGTAATGTCCTCTTTTTTTTTGTTTTGAAAACCATCATTTATCAAATATTACATTTGCAAGTTTTATTTTTCTCAATTTCTTATATTTTATGTTTCAATGCAGGTTGCAAAAGAATTTTACTCTCTGAACATGAAGGTTGGAAATGAAAATTTTCTTCCTTTGTTAAAAAGGATTGATGAATGCATTTCGTAAGTGAAATTGTCAGATGCATTATTTCTTGTCTCCATATATGTATTTCAGAAAAGTAACAAATACTATGGAGACCTTGGAATTGTTATGTAGTATTTGTTTACAGACTCTACTAATTTTGTTTCATCTATCAACAAACTTAGGTATGTGGAAAGCAACTCGCAATATGCAGAATCGGGTGTCTACTTGGTTAAATTTCGACAGCTCCAGGTATTATTCAAGTATTAGATACTTCAAAAAATATTTTCAATAAACTGCATATGATCAATTTTTTTTTTGTTAAAATTTCCCCTCAACTCAATTTAATTTACCCAACTTAGAGAATTTGTTAACGTGCTGTGCAGTCTCGAGCTCTTGGTATGATTCGCTCTCATGTACTTTCAGTTCTTAAACATTCTTCTGCCCAGGTAATAATTTTTTTCTTTGGTTGGGAAATCTACTTAATAGAGAAAATAATCTTTGATACCTGTTATATATATATATATATATATATATATATATATATATATACTTGGGATTCAGTGCGGGAATGCGGTCGTGCGGGAAATCACGGGCCGTATCACGGGCTCGCATACGGTCGGGTGCGATATCTCGACCGTTGGATGCGAACCCGCGATAATCACGTCGTCCCGCATTGATATCGCTCCTATATATATATATATATATATATATATATATATATATATATATATATATAATATCATGTGATGATTATTTCTAGTGTTCCATTTTCATCCTTTGCAATGCCCAAAAATTGCTTCTGCAATCTTCCCAATCCAACATACAGGAAGATCCTTCATACACACATATCACCATCTTCTCCCAATCTCTTTCCCAGTCCAGTGTGTAGATTGAAGTTTGGCTGTGCAATGGAATTTGAGAAAGTAAAAAATTGCTTACCAAACCAGATTAATGAGCACACTAGTCACATATAACAAGCTACTGTAATCTTTGGCATGAACTTCTGGAGCTTTCACAAATGCACATATATTCAACTGTCTAAAGCACTTATACCACAGGTTCAGGCAGCAATTAGAGGCAGCAAGGACAACAATATTTCTGTTTCTGAGGGTGTGGAAGCATCAGTTATTTATATACGTTTTAAGGCTGCAGCGGGAGAGGTATGTTCAGTTGAACCTCCAATCAAATGAATTATATTCAGAATAAGAACTTGAATGTCCGTTAGTCAGGTTATGCATCTAGAGGCCTTGATGTATGAAAATGTAAGCTGTCTCTGTTTTTCATTGCTGAGGAATTTGCTTATAGCATGATAGCACTAGCTAGTGGCATAGTCTGATCCAAGTGAAAAAATATATCATTAGTGCCTCGTGTGCCTTGTGAATATTAGTTCAAATGTTTGCCTCTGTTCATTCATTATTGTGAAGGTGTGGGGAGTATATGCTAATAGCTGCTTTACTGGTTTGCAGCTGAAGCCAGTGTTGGGGGAACTTGAAAGTAGGTCTTCAAGGAAGGAGTATGCACAAGTTCTTGAAGAATGCCACAGATTGTACTGTGAACAGAGGCTATCCTTGGTGAGTTTGTGCCATGCCAAGAAAGAATCTTCTCTGAAAATTGCCAAATTCTATTCAGCATGACAACTATTGTGGAGCTTTCTTTTTCTTTTTACATTTTTTCCATGCAGGTGAAGTCCATAGTACAGCAAAGAGTTCATGACTTTGCCAAGAAGGAATCATTGCCATCACTGACTAGATCTGGCTGTGCGTACTTAATTCAGGTCAATCTGAAGTGTCCCTTCATTACCAAAAGATAATTTTTAAGCCTGTCTTAACTCGAGTATCTAAAATTCATTTACACTGGCCTTATCTGAAATCAGGAGTGATAGGTTTGTGAGAGATATCAGTGTTGTTGTCATGCAGTTTTACACATTTTTGCTTTCCTCTCAATAGGTTTACATCATGTTTTTTAACCTTAAATTTATAATCTCTAACTCATTATTTATGTTTTTCTAGACATTTAAACACAAAAAGTTGAATGTGAAATATGTTTCTATACCTGAACAACACATATTTGTTGGTAACAAATGATAGATACATTTTATTATCATAGATATATATATATTTTTAGGTGGTATAGCCATATAGGTTGTCATATCGTAATAAGTGTATTGGACCATTAATGTGCAATACTTTCTATTGATACCTACATGCTTACAATAATCTATATTGTTGATGTGTTTGGATGTGCATTTGTGTGATTCATGTGTGAATACATTACTCGGGAGGTAGATTATCCGTCTAGGAACATAATTGATTCGGGTTGTGGTGAATGTGGAATGTGGGTAGATACCTATTCTACCTATTCCCCACTTTTCATTTTTGCCTTTTGATTTGTTGTTTGCTTTGCATGCTTCAGGAATTCCCCTTTTTAGTTATAAAATGAGGCCGAATGCCTACCGCATTAATAAAAAAAAGTTGGGTTAAAGACATTTAAGTCTCTACAAACATGGGTAATCCCATATAAATCCCTGTTAAAGTTGGGGCAGACATACAAGTCCAAGTCCATGAAAACTCACAAAAACTCAATTATCATCCATGTGTTAAATTTCCATCCAAACTTAATGGAATATTCACGGAATATTTCATCACATAATTGAGTGGATATTTCAATCTCTATAAACAATCATAAAGACAAATTAGTCCTTGCAAAAGACAAAATTGCCCTTGAAAAACTTTTACATTTAATTATAGTCCTTATAAACAATCATAAAGACAAATTGGTCCCTGTAAAAGACAAAATTGCCCTTAAAAGACTTCTACATTTAACTGTGTAGACAATATAGTCCTTATAAACAATCATGAAGATAAATTAGTTACTGTAAAAGATAAAACTATCCTTGTTGGAATTTTATATGTAAAAGGACTATAATATCTTTTATAGGGACATTTTATCTTTTACAATGATTAATTTATCTTCGTGATTGTTTATTGGGATTGTATTGTCTACACAATTAAATGAAAAGTGTTTCAGGGTCAATTTTGTCTTACAGGGACCAATTTGTCTCTGTGATCGTTTATAAGGACTACAATTAAATGTAAAATTCCGTCATGGGTAATTTTGTCTTATTCAATGATTAATTTGTCTTTATGATTGTTTATAAGGATTGCAATATCCACACAATTATATGTGATGGAATATTATGTGAATATTCGTTAAGCTTGGATGGAAATTTAAACCGGGATGGTATTTGGGTTTTTGTGAGTTTTTAGGGACTCGTATGAGATTACCTATATTTGTAGGGATTTAGATGTCTTTAACCCAAAAAAATTATATTTTAGATGCTCTTGGTACATGTGCATGATATTATACTGTAGAAACTTGCATCTTTCTTTCTATGTCTTCTTATTGCATTATATTCATATTTTGAAGCCTTGAAGTTCTGTCTGCAATTCTGAAATTTATGATTCCGTTGAACTATATAAAGGTAATATCCTTATATATTTTACTACTAAAAATCTAGTAGTTCTGGCTAGCAGGTTCTGTTATGTCTTTTCTTCTGCACCTTTTTTCCAATGTACATCATTTTTCATCACAAACTAGCACGGATTTTTTCCTGTTACATCATTTTTCATCACAAACTAGCACTGATTTTTTTCCTGTTATTGATTGAATTGTAGGTCTGCCAGCTTGAGCATCAACTCTTTGATCACTTCTTCCCATCTTCTTCTAGAGATGTTTCTACTCTGGCCCCGCTAATGGATCCCTTGTGAGTTACCTAAATCTTGTTGCTAGTTGTTTTGTTTTTTTGTTATTTATTTATTTATTTGATTTCTAAGTGGATTTTTAATTGGCATTTTCTTGAAGAGAAGTACTTGGAACAGCAATCTCTTAACTTTATAAAGTTGTTGATCTTACTCTTAGAGCTACATATGCACGTTTTATCTTAATAAAGTCAGCCCTGTAGTTTGACAATGTGTTGAATGGTGCTGCCTCCCTGCATTATCTCACCTGTGCAAATAAAATCTGAGCATGATCTTGCGTATCACCAGTATTTTGACCCCATCAATTTTGCTGATTAATTTTTTTTCTGACACCCTTATTAATGTGCATCATCAACCATGCATCACACTAATGGAAAATGATACATCCAGTCCTGTGTGCTGCCCCAACTGTTTTGATTTTTTCTTAATTATAAAGTGAAGTATATATTTGGATAAACCAATACATATTTTTATTTTTGGAAAAAAATATTTTTTAAATTTTCATTCACTGCACTAGTGGAGTATATGTTGCACCATAACAACATACACTTCACTAGTGGAGTGTACAAGCGGTTGGGGGATGGTCTCTTGGCTGCAGACGGGGCTGTAAATGGACTGAGTGTATCAGTGCCCCATAGTAATTTACATTGCCATTCATCTATGCAGTGACAGATGCTATCTATTTCTGATAATGTGCCATTTAATATCTCTTTTACTTAATATAGACGCTTTTTTTGGTTTTTTTTTGGGTAAAAAGTTCTATTGTAACTCTCAGCCATTCGCTTTGCTTGGAAAGTTCTTGGGTGACTGGTTTTTGTTGATATCGTTGCTGACCAAAGTGATTATAGCTTGGTATTGTCAGGGATCAACATACTATAATTCGGACAGCGCTTGATGTATGGTCTCTTTGGATCTTGGAAAGGGGTCATAAGGTTCCTCAAGCATCCCAGAAATAAATTTTTATAAGTAGGGAATGCAAAAGTTATATTATTTTGGCTGGTCAGTTGAGGTGGAGTAATGGGGATCTATTGGCTGATGTATTCCAAAATGTATTTAGCACATCGAGTAACGAGAAAGACAGGATCATTTTTGGGGAAGGGGGGATCTTGTGTCCTAGAATTTGTGGAAATCCAATGAGGCTGAAATGGTGGGGTGGAGTTTTACTTTAAAGGCTGCCTTGAGAGATTTTGATGGAGCAGAGCAAGGACTGGAAGTTCTGGGAAGAAGCGAGAAGTTTACTATGAAGTCCTTCTATTCAGGCCTTAATGGACAGCCATGAGCTTGTGTCCAACTTCCCCATGGTTTATGCATCGGATCTCCTCTCAAGGTGCAACTTTTTCTGTTGCTGGTCTTTTCTGGAAAAATCCTCACTGAGGTATATAGGAGTAAGTAGTCTCATGATGGGGTAGTAGTGCGCGCTTCACTGCTTTGCAATGAGGATGAGATGGTTGACAGGGCGGACATGGACCCAAAACTCTTTGGGTGAGGGGGTGATTATTTTTCGATGAATGGTTGGATAACTGAATATTATTAATCAACAAACACCCATGAATTTCATATATTGAAGAAAGCCTCCCAACAAATTATGATCAGGTTTTTATTTAACCCAAAGATACTTGGATTTCTGTGCCATGCCCTTTATAAGTAAGCTCCGCATTAGCAAATTCTATAACAATAAAAACATTAACATTTTCTTGTGTTCTGGTTGTTTTGAGGAGATTTTTCTGTTTCTCTTTGATTTTTTTGGAGATGCCTTTCCTTCTCTTTTAAAATATATGTGGAGCGGCCTTCCAGCCCCAGCAACCCCCGGGTTCTCCTATTTTATTTTATTTTATTGTAAAAAAATCCCACCTTTAAAGAGCTTGTTCTCCGGGTCACTATACTGATCTTCTAAATAATGCTTCTGCAGGTGCACTTTTTTGTATGACACGTTACGCCCGAGACTCATCCATGAAACACATCTTGACTCTCTTTGTGAACTTGTGGATATTCTTAAAGTTGAAGTCTTGGGAGAACAGCCGAGTAGAAGAACTGAGTCATTGGCTGGATTATCTCCCACATTGCTAAGAATTTTAGCAGATGTCCATGAGAGACTGACTTTTCGAGCTCGAAGATATATCCGTGATGAGGTACATTATTCATCAGAGTTTTTTGCTCTCTAGTCATTATATTTGGTTATGTTGTATATATTTCAATATGATTAATGTTATCTTAATGAGCTAGAGGGTTTGTTATGTCTTTTACTTTTGTAATTTTTGTAAACTTGTATTTATACTAGACATGAGTTACAATACCTGGAGTCCATAAATTGTAGTTTATCTGAACTACTTGGAATATATTATGAACTATGCTTATGCATAAATCTAAACATTAAGAGTTAAGAGATAAGTACACGTTATGTACACAAATTATTCACAATTGTCAGAAATGCATACTAATTTCAAAGAGATACCAACCAAAATTTTAAAAACAGAGGAAAGGTTCAAGAGGAGGAGCATCAACCTCCAAAAAATGAAGTGAAATTCTAGAATTGCAGGGGTATGCTAATGGGGATTGACATATGCCCAAGGTATAATGCTTCAAAATTCTCTCTAGGAGGCAGGTATGTGTTCACGGCTTCATTGAAAATTTTGTTGTTTCTTTCTAGACAAATAGCCCAACATAGTGCGAACAACATCAAAAAGGATGCTGAACCCTTCATACATATGAGTGATGTTAGAGGGTGTCACTAGACCAGGAGGTGCTTTTGAATAGGTTTTCCAAACTGACCCAGCTCATGGACATGGGAAGTTGATTGTGGTCTCTATGTCACTAGGACATCGGGGATCAAGTGGAAATCTTCCATCTATTTCTCTTTAGATTGTTTTGTGTGAGGATTCTTGTTTCTATAACCAGCCATGTGAAACCTCCAATTTTTAGGAAGTTTGTCTACCATATAATCTTGTTAAGTACACATTTTATTCCTCGATCTTCAATAAATTTATACTATGACCTAACAAAATACTCCGATACCGTCACTGGGTGTACACGTTAGTTCTTACACTAGTTCAACCTTTTCCTCACAAGGATACACACACTTAAATTACAGGAATCCTTCTGGCTTGTTACTCTCATAAGACCAAGACTTGTGAGATGATTAGGCACCTGAAAAACTTTGGACATGATGGATTTTGCTTCAGGATGCAGACACAGGAGGCACACGGTGACGTTGGAGTTGTGTAGGACTTGTACAGTTGTACCTCAACCTTTATAATGGAGCTTAGGAGTGGTGTTAAATTCGAGCTTGTCAAGTGGTAGCATGCCCTCACTCATCCATCCATAAAGGAATCGGTGAAAATCTGAGTGAAAATATCTTAGACTAGGCATGGGGTTGTTGAGTGGTTCTAGGGGCCAATAGGATAGTGTCGAAGACAGTGAATGAGAGACAATTGTTGCATGTTGGACAAGGAGGGGTGATTTAGGTACTAGGTTCTAAGTTTTCACAATTGATGTTTAAATTCCTCGAGAGTAGCCATCACTTCTAACAGGAACACTACTATCGGTTTTCCTCTTTTCACCGTTTGGAATTCAGGAATAATTCAGTGAGGGCAAAAATACAGATCATGAAAAATTCAGGAAATGTTCAAGAAAAACCAGAATCATAAAAATATCAGTGGTTATTTTGGTATTGATTTGGTTAGATGATGTATGTATAATGGTGGTTAGTTCAATTTAAAGTCCTAATACATGCAACATATAAATGAGAGTTGTCAGGCATGACAACTTGGAGGGCTTAAAGCTTGATATAGATTGCAAATGTTCCATGTGTCAATGACATTGGACAACATTGATACAGATTGTCCCATACAACTCCAAAACCAGACATGGAGTTCCCTATTACATATCTGTTTATTGTAATATAAACCTTCCTTTCCATTTAAATTATTTTAGATATTGTTGTATAGTTTTGTGGTTACTTATTGTGTTATATTTGTGTAGATTGCAAACTACATTCCCCTTGATGAAGACCTGGACTACCCTGCAAAGCTTGAGCGTTCTCTTGAGGCATCATCAGGAGTATGTCAGTGAACCCTACCATCTAATTGAGTTGGATTCTAATTTCAGCTAAGATTGACAGTCATTTTTAATGAATGACCCTTTTTCCTACTTTTGATGGTCAATACAAGTTTATCCCACTTTCTACTGATCCATCTTTGTTTTTTCCAAATTCTTTGGATGTATTTTGATTATGTTATTTTCATTATTCTAATAATAAATTACAGGGTGATGAAAACTCTGAGCTTTTCAAGACTTGGTATCCCTCTTTAGAAAAAACACTATCGTGCCTATCAAAGCTCTATCACTGCTTAGAATCAGCAGTTTTTACTGGATTAGCACAGGTATGTTGACATGATAGCAGCTCATTGTGATTGTACTATCACTGCACTTCATTATTGGTTATATTTTTTTATATTATCTTCTTGTCTTTTTGTCTAGGAAGCGGTAGAGGTGTGCTCAATATCTATTCAGGTTGGTTAGCTTCATTCCAGTCACATTGGACTACATGACATGCATACTGAATATCACATTCCATTAACTCTTAAGTGGTTTTACTATGTTTTATCGGGTTTACCTTCTGCATCACTGAGTGCTGCAGTGAGTAGCTGATTATCTATGGTAAAAGGAAATTGAAGAAAAAGCATACTGAAACAAAGTTGTAACATAAAGTACATCTCAGAATCCTGTTTGTTTTTCAATACAAAACATAATGGTCTATGTGCAGTAGTGGGAAGGAGAACTGGTTGACATACTTCAAGTTTCTGATGTGTGTAACATATTCCTTAATCAACTAGTTTTTGTTTTTTTCTTTCAACTTATTCTACAGAGAGCTAGCAAGCTTATAGCGAAAAGATCTACTTCAATGGATGGCCAACTCTTCCTTATCAAACATCTCCTTATTTTAAGGGAAAAGGTGTGTTGTGTCATGATGTCATCACATACTTTTGAGCATAGATTTAATATGGAGTTACCTTTATTCTGTTCAAAGTTCATTGCAGAAATTTTTTAACAATGACTGCAAATGATTGATGTGCAGATTGCACCTTTTGACATCGAATTCTCCGTGACTCACAAGGAGTTGGACTTTTCTCACTTACTGGTTTGTTTCCAATAAAGGCTGTTTTTCCCAGTTAAAAAGATCTCACTAGTTGATTGGTTAGAGTATGTTTGTTTCCAGTGTGTCCTTTAATTGCATATGTGGTGCGAATCCATCAATTTCGGTTTCTTTCATGGATAATAAGTATATTGTCCATGTCTCGCTTTTGGTTTTCTATATTCAAGAATTGATAAGCTGCGAGACAACCTTGTTATTGATGGCCATTATAAAATCAGTGTTAAATGAGACCGAAGAATTTACTACTAAGGAACACAAGATTTTCAGGTGTGCTTTCTAGTTTTTTCACTCTTAGGTAGTTTTTGGAAACACTTCATTGCAAAATCTGCATTGAAAAAAAAGCTGATTTTTTAACGTTAGTTCCAGACACTAATGCATCCTTTCTGAGGCAATTTTTTCTTTTTAAAAAAAAATATCTGATTACATGGTTTACTCGTATAAATTAATAAAAACCATTCTTAATTTTTTTTTATAAAAAAAAATAGATATTTGGATGTTTTTTAAATCATATATTTAACTAGAATTCAGAATTTTCTATAAACATGTTAAAAGAAATGTTATGAGGGTTTTGCTCTTTTGGAAAGTGCACATCGAAATGAACATTGTTCTCCATGATATTTATGCAGATCTCATATTGATGATTGTAGAACATCCTAATGATTTGTTAGAATGGCTGTAGTTATTTTTTTAAGATCTCAAATAAGTACATAAAATTTACTTATATTTTGTTGGTCACGATGTTAGGAACACCTAAGAAGAATATTAAGAGGTCAAACCTCATTGTTTGACTGGTCAAGATCATCTTCGTTGGCAAGAACATTATCCCCCAGGGTTCTGGAGAGTCAGATTGACGCAAAGAAGGTATCACACATGTGTTTACATTGTTTCTGTTTTGTTATAGTGGGTCTCTACTTTAAATTGAAATTTTGGAGGATCCTTCTGGATACCTTCCTTTGTTCTTCTGAAGAATTATTGAATATATTGCCAGCAAACTCCTCTCTAAAATCATGAAATTGACCCTTTTTTCAAAACAACCCTGTGGAATTAACTTCCTTCAGTGAACGCCCATTTTTTAGATTTCTAACTATTTCAATTAGATGCATCAATCAGATATTATAAAGAACAGAATTAATGACATGTAGAAGATTTTTCAGGTCGCCACACTCGGTCTTCCAAATTTGCTCTAAAAGTATTCATTAGTGTCCATATTTTTCCCTTTCAGTTGCTTTTTTTCTTTCCTGCTCAAATTTGCTGGTTAATCTTAGCTTTGTTACTCAATAGTGGTCAGTTCATCCGTCAGTTTTCCCCTTCATTATGATATAGTGCCACTATTTTTAGGGTTCGCTGGGTATATATTTTTCTCCCGACTCCAAGTATGAATCGAGTGAATGATAATTTTTAATAAAAGTTTAGGTGAATTACATGATTTGTGGTTGTGAGGTTTTTATTCATGGATCAAACACCTAAAATCTCGAGTGTGCTTCCATTGGTCCTGATATATCATGCATGTAACAAAGGTTAAATTTACACTTCCATTGGTACTTATATATTGTGCATGTAACAAAGGTTAAAGTGGGCAGAAGTGATCATCTACTCCTGATTCTAAATTTATTGTTTTTGTTGGTAACCCGAACACATGCAAATAGTGTTTTAAACACTCAAGTCTCACTCAAGTTTTCAGTCAGTCTTGATTTATTTGTTTGTTTATTTATTTATTGGTGCTGACTGCTGCCTTATGTTGTAGCTAAAATCCTGACATGTGACTCAAAATTGTAATCTGTTTTGCAGGAACTGGAAAAGATACTTAAGAGCACATTTGAAGAATATATCATGTCGATAACTAAACTTGTGGTGGATCCAATGCTTTCATTTGTTACTAAGGTAGCATTCCTTTCTGTTATTTTATGGCTACAGTGTCAATTATTACATCGAGAGTAGCAAACTGGTTGTGAATTCTCTATATCCTTCATAGGAGTTGTTATTCAAACGATAAATTAGGGTTAAAATTATTGTGGTTGAACATTTTTTTATCATATCTATATTTGCTCTTTTTCTCTTCCTCCTTTATTTTATTATTGTTTTGCAGCTTATGATCATATTTGTTGAACCTAGCTAATTTGGATTTCAACTAAAATCTTGATTTTCCGTTGTAGACTTTCCATTGCTAATATGGGTTTTCCATAAGAGATTGAGCGAATGATGAAAAAAGTACTTAGTATTCACAAAGAAAATTGATCTTATCATGTCATGATTCCCAAATTTGTAACACAGAGCAGTTGATTAGTTAATCAGAGGAGTTGGGAGGACTCAATTTTGCAACAACATTGCAAAATCCGCGGTGTATTTTGCTTCCTTTTTTTTTGGGTTTTTAGTTTTAAGTCCCTGTAAATATATCTATTTAGGGATCGATCTCTCACTTCTTCATAATTTGGTTTTAGTCCCCCGATTTAAATGATATGTTCGGTTTTAGTCCCTCCTAGGGACTAAAGACAAAACCAAATAATTTAGGGATAGGTCCCTTACAGGGTCTAAAACCAAAACCCTAAGGACTAAAACCAAAATATGAAGAAGTGAGTGATCGATCTCTAAATCCTATGGTTTACGGGGACTTAAAAATAAAAAACCCTTTTTTCTTGGCTTGGAAACTATGTGGCTTTCTAAAATTGGACAATTTCTCCTGTAGGTTACAGCTGTGAAGGTCGCACTTTCTTCTGGCAGTCAAGACCAAAAGTTAGATTCTGTATTGGCGAAGCCCCTCAAAAACCAAGCATTCGCTACACCAGATAAAGTGGCCGAGCTTATTCAGAAGGTACCTTATGTCACATTATGAAGTTTTTTAGTTCAATCACTTCCTTACTGAGCTCTGGAAACCTCCTTGCATGCTCATTAATCAGAGATAATGTAATCATTTCATAAACATCTTCTTAAGCTTCATTGTTGTTTATGTGACATGATGATTTTGAAAATTAACTTATAACTTGTGTCAGGTGTCTGCCGCGGTCCAACAAGAGTTGCCTGGGGTCATGGCCAAAATGAAGCTTTACATACAGAACTCCTCCACCCGGATGATACTCTTCAAGCCAATCAAGTATGCAACTTTAATGCTTTTCAAAGATCAAATATTATTTCTGGAAAAATTTCTAATAGCTACAACTATGACCGATTTGGACATGGATCAAAAGTAAAAGTCACTGGTCCAATTTAGCGATCCAAACTGACATCGAATAATATTGTTTGTAGGACGAATATTGTGGAGGCCCATATTCAGCTACATAAACTGATAAAATCGGAGTACTCCGCGGAGGAAATGCAAAGCATTGGCATGGTGTCTATAGAGGATCTTCAGTCTCTACTTGACAGCTTCCTGTAGATCGTGATCTGCCTTCATCGCTCACGGGTTTGGCATACTTTATCCTTTTTTTAAAATTAATATTTGAACATACTCGTAGAACTGAATTAGAGAAATTTGAGAGGTTGATATTCCGGATTTTATTATTTGGATTACTTGATTGGTGCTCTAACTGTCATTTTTTACCCCCTCTGCATAAAAAATTTAAATGTGCACATCAATTCTGAAATGAATAACGTTAGGGACAACCCGTAGTTTGTGCCCTTTTCCTTTTGAAAAAAAATATAGTAAACATGCACCTGTGAGAGTACAGATTTTTTTGAAAAATATTAATGCTTTCATGATGAACTGAATTGATTCATTTTTAGTACATGCTAATTTTTTTCAATGATGTGCATACCTCTCTTGACAAGGTATATACCTTGTTGAAAGGTTATCAAGATATATAGACTGTCTATGTAGTTGTCCCCAAGAACTGTGTGTAACATCGCACTTCTGAAATACTTAATCTTATCTGTGTGTAACATTGTTCTTTTGAAATATTTATTCTTTGAGATTAGATCTGAATCTATCTTTTCTTTATAATTTTATTTTTTCTCACTTACCCTCGCCTTTATTGGGTCCTGATCTTGTGACCAATTTTTTGACAATTTTTAATTAAACACTTTTTAAATTAACGAGGAGTACAAGTTATCCAATCACTACCTTTTGGGTAGGGTGTTTGAGATATTAGTTGTCCTTTTCCTACAGTTTGGGTTCAGTTAGGTACCATCAGCACCATAACTTGCCAACATATGATTATACAGTGTGATATTATACCTAATAATTGACTGTGCAATTCGATTCATAGGCCATGTAGTTTGTTTCATAGATTGTGCAGTTCAATATTGATGATCTGGATCCCTTTTCCTATGGATAATGTTGCTCTCAAATGCAGTCTCATAGACAGTCTTCACATGTTTTAATTTTTTAAAAATAGTAAACCTCGTTTAATAGGATATATGTTTTAATAAACAAATGTATATCGTTGTGTTTTATTTTGAATTGAATAGATTTTTTTTATATAATAAATGTATTAATGAGGCAGTGAGATACATACCTCACGTTGGATAGCTGTAAAAAAGACTATGTAGCAACGCCCTTTTCCTGTTGGTTTGGGTCAAATGTTTGGTTTCATTTTTAGGTACTAAATCATTTCTCATCTTTATTGTCTCCAGTCTTGGTAATACTATTGGTTGTTCAACTACTGTGAGAGTTTAAATTGTTTAAAATATAGGGTTTTTTATTTTTAACTCCCCGCAAACTATTGTATTTAGCTATCGCTCTCTCACTTCTTCGTATTTGGGTTTTACACCCGGGATTTAAAGGATAATTCCTTTTTACTCATAAAAGAAAAATTAAATAATTTATAGATAGGTCTCTTGCAGGGAGTAAAAAGGAATTATCCTTTAAATTCGGGGAGTAAAACCTAAATATGAAGAAGAACGATAGCTAAATACGATGGTTTGCAGGGAGTTAAAAATTTAAAACCTTAAAATATAATATTTTTTGAAAGCCTGCCCCAAAATCAACCAAACCCCGATACCACGTACTAAAAATTCAACGAATTTGACGGTTTGGTTTCAAACGAGGTCTTAGATACCCATGGTCTTTTACATATGTTTTTTTTGAGAGAAATTTAAATAACCCCTTGTAAATTGTTTGAAATTCATATTGTAAACTTTTTAAAACACCTATGTAAATTCAAATCAAATAACCCTCTGGATTAAACTTATGTTGATAAAAATTTTGACAGTTTGGTTTCAAACAAGGTCTTAGATACATGTGGTCTTTTGTATATGTATTTTGGGAGAAATCTAAATAACCTCTTGAGTTAAATTTACGTTGATAGATGATGAATATTCTGTTTTGTTGATTCTGACTGAAAACATAGTATACTAAAAACCTTTTACAATTTGTTAAAAATGTGGAAAACTTTTTGTACATGATGATTTTACCCCTTTAGGCGATAAAACATCATTTGTATATGATGTTTAACATTTTTGGTATACTAGATTTTAACAAAAAACAGGGGGTTATATAGATTTCAAGCAGTTTACAGGGGGTTATTTGAAATTTTTTCATTTTTTTTCTTTTGACAAGTTCACGCGTTACAAGAAATATTCAAATTCAAATCTCATAGATTTCAAGCAGTTTACATTATTTGAAGTACTTTCCTTTTTTTTTCTTTTTTGACAAGTTCACGCGCTACAAGAAATATTCAAATTCAAATGTCAACGGATGAATCTCTCAACAGCTTCGGATTCTTTTAATTTTTAGACTTTTCAATTGCAAATTTGAAAGTTTCATCATCCCCACCTTTGTCTTGTCAGAAAACTTAATTTATTCAGGTACATATTATATATTATAATATATAGTTGTGATTTACAAACTAACCTACTGTCTTACCTTCTAATAATTTTTTCAATAAAAAAATAAAAATAAATAGAGATGCTGTCGGATAGACCTTGGTAAGCTCAGCTAAAAAAAAAACTAATAAAAAGTGTTGGACAGAGATGTTGTTGGATTACAGTACATTTCTTTCTTTACATTTATAAATGGAGATCATTTCAATAACACTTTTTTTTAATGATTTCAGTAACACTCTTACACACGTTCATTACCAAAATCCAAACTACCAATATAAAATAATGTATAAAAAAAATTTCGACTTTTATACATCTCACTTAACTTTACATTACGTGTATATGATGAACTAAAATGAATTTTTAAGTTTTTAATTTAAAATAAATAAATAAGTAAATAACATGATCTAATATTCTAGTGATTAAATAATCAATTTAAATTAGTTCTCTGTACCGATAAAGGACACCTCTCAGAGAGGTATCGTAGCTCAAATATTGAAAATTAAACAAATATATGCAACACTGTGGACTGATTTATGTAGGTTTCTAATTCACTGTTACGAGTCTTTGTTAGCTTAAGCTTTTGTATTATTAGTTGTCTTGTTTAATTCATTTTATGTTTGAATTCTGTAGCTTATTAGGATTCTTCGGTACCATTTGAATGTGATTTGAAAAATAAAGATGTCAAAAAAGATTTATATCGTGATAAATAACATGATCTAATATTCTAGTGTGATTAAATAATCAATTTAAATTAGTTCTCTATACCGATAAAGGACACCTCTCAGAGAGGTATCGTAGCTCAAATATTAAAAATTAAACAAATATATGCAACACTGTGGACTGATTTATGTAGGTTTCTAATTCACTGTTACGAGTCTTTGTTAGCTTAAGCTTTTGTATTATTATTTGTCTTGTTTAATTCATTTTATGTTTGAATTTTGTAGCTTATTAGAATTCTTCGGTATCATTTGAATGTGATTTGAAAAATAAAGATGTCAAAAAAGATTTATATCTTTATGCACGACATAGATTTTTCATTCCAAATCTAATTTTGATTTAACAAACATATAAAATGACAACAAAAAGTGGACCAAATTGCGCCTTTGTATCAAAAATCAAATCCTTCTTGTCAAAAGTAAAAAATAAAAAACAAGCAAACAAAAAAGAAGAATAAATGAAATAAAAAACAAAAGTTTAGATCTTCTTTTGTCATCAAACACTTTTGAGAAACCAAAAGGGTCTTATCTTTTTGTCTGCCCAATGATTATGATTATGTTCACAATCCGTACAAAAAAATAAAAATAAAATAAAATAAAATACAAACTCTCTATTCCAAAGAAAGAGACCCCTCTAAAAAAAAGGCTGAGATGGGTTAGACCAAACGCATTGGTTTTTTACCCACGTTTACAATCACCTTCCATATAAAACAATCACTTTCCTCCTCCCTTTAATCCTCTTTTTCTAATTCTCAGTTATCTAGAAAAACCTTCGGTATTCAAAGATTCGAAGAGAATTATTAAAATATTTAGAGTGCGGGATATGAGATTTTTTTTTGTTTTTTTTTTTAGAAATATAGACATTGTTATTCGATTAAAATCAAATTAAATTATAATGACTGAGAGAAGTGAGAAGAAGTAAACAGTACTATAATGAACAGTAAAACCACACAACATTCACCCTTACCCAATCATCTCTTGGCCGGTTAGTAAAGGTACCTCTCTTCACCGAGGAGTACTGGATTTGAATTTTACCTATATTGATAGGAGAAGATTTGATCAGAAAAAAAAAAATTTACCAACAACAAAAAAATTTCACTCTAATATATAATGGTTGTCCGACTCACAATGGGTTAGAGGTGGCGCATAACTAGTGGAGGAAGCTAATGAGATGTATGGGACTATAAAATGCGTCTAGTATAATAATGCTTTAACTAAATTATAGATTTCATAGTTTTTCTTATTTTTCTTTCAGATATCAAAATATGCGATCAAATAATGAATATGAACATTAGTGTATGTTGGACTCAATTTCTTTTTGGTATATTATGAGCGTTGATACATGTATGGAGTTCTATTATAGTATATGGACTAAATAGAAATTTTTTTTTACCATACACACAATTCATTGGAAATTATATTTTATTTTTTAATAATTTTTTTTTGTTTTCATCTCTTTAACATGTCAACATATCATCCAATTATTATTCATATTTATACATGCTAATTATTCAAAAAATATATATATCTGCTTTAAATATGAAATTACTAGAATTTAAATACTAATATTCCAAATAGTGTAGAATAAGATAATGATATTACATTATCATATCTCAATTGAAATGTTAATATTCCCAATAATTTTAGGATAATAACTAAGCTCCTATTTGGATAGAGAATTAAATTATTATGAGGATAAAGTGATTTTTTTGTTCGGTTGTGTTTTGAATTATTCTCGTTAGGAAACGTAATAATAAAGGTTTTGCTGTTTGAAGAATGTGAATAAGATGTGGATATGATGTATAAAATATGAAAAAATGACGACAGTTGATTTGATAGCTGATTTATAAAATGTGATAACAGTTGATTTGACCGTGGGCTCACATATTTTTTTGGGTTGAATAACATTGAATAATTTAATTCTAAGCGTTGGCTGAAATCCATATATTACTTTATATTAGTTAATTATGACATACAAATTCTTATTTAATCCAGCCATCCAAACACCAATTTTGAGATTATTCCGACTAATTTTTGCTTATTTCATAAATATTCTTGAACCAAACAAGGTTAATAATAACTAAGGTATCCTATCCATATTTACCGACTAAGGGTCTTGGGAGGTGATATATACCCAAAGAAAATAAAAATAAAATTTGGAGAGGTGATTATAACATTTAAATCACTGAAAACATCGAATCTCTTTAACATGTCAGCTTATCATCTATTTATTATTCATATTTAGACATGTAAATTATTCAAAAAAATATTTGCATCGGCTATAAATATAAAGTTATTCGAATTTAAACATTAATATTCCATATATTCTAAGAATAAGATAATGATATTAAATCATCATATCTTAATTGAAATATAATATTCCCAATAATTCTAGGATAATAACTAAGGTACCCAATAAATATTTGAACATTAAATTTGCGGAGGTGATTATAACATTAAAATCACCGAAAACATCGGATCCGAAACCACAGTTGGGTCCCCCCATTCGTTCACCGGCTTTCCACCTACCAACCGTAATAAACCCGAAACCCCAAGGTCAGTTTCGTCCAATCACCCAATAATTGCCACGTGTCCTCACCACGTGTCACGTACCATCGCTATCTGTGCGTGCGATTCAATAACCGTATTCAATGCCCGAAATTAAAATGGGGGGAAATTAATTACGAGGTCCCGGGAACGCTGAATTATGTAGGTCCCTTAAATATATTAATTTATTTTACGGTACCCAATTAGTTGGGGTATTATTGGTGGGTCCTTCTATTCTTTTATTCATTTTTTCCCGTACTCATCTTTTAACAGTGTATCTAAAATTGTTAAGAATATATTCAGACCTAGTAGCAGTGTACCCCGACTTGTTAACAATATACAGTGGTGAATGAGGAGAGACAAAAATGAAAATGTTAACAATAAAGCATTTGATGGTTTCATGTCCTACGGTGAGGTGTGTTTGAGGCTGGCTTGATTTGGCTACAAGTTTGGACTATTCGTTCTCCTCTCTTGAGGAGTTTTGAGAGGTTGACAGGTGGCTTAAACGTCCAAGTGACATGAACACTAGTGTAAATATCCCTCTGTCATAAGTCCTGGCTCTTTTTTGGGTGATATCTCACTCGCAATCATTCCCGTTTCAAGGGGAATGTCCCAAATCTGAAAAATATTCAGGAGATGATAATGCATTGTATTTTTAAATTGGAGTCAATTTTGAGCAGGGGCAAACAACATGGTTTATAAAGAAAGAGTTTCATATTAACATGTAGTTTTCATCACTTTTAGGGTCATGCTTGATAACTTCGTAGAGTTCTCTTTTACTATCTTTGCTTGAACATTTTTTGTATTTTTTCTTTTGGGCTATTTTCTTTTTATAGAAGGGCAGATGCCCACCATTTATTTTCAAAAAAAAAAAGGGTGCACTTAACAATTGTTACTAAAAAAAAAATTTAGAAAATAATAGATCTGGGTAAATAATTTTAAATATTGTAGGGATCTATAAGTAATGTAGAAGTTGCTGGAGGACCCGAAATTAATTTCCCCCGAAAAAAAAAACAGAGCTCATCGTTTTCATACCTTCCGTTACAATTTTCATTACAAAAACACTCATTTTCATTATTTTGTAAGAAAAACTGAATCAAATGAGGACTTCCTCAAAAAAGCTGAATCTCCATTAATTCTTCAATTGTTTGAGGTGATGAAGGTCAGATGGGATGCGGAGGATCGAAGGTTGACGACCTCCCTCTTGTGACGATGTGCCGCGACCGTCGCCGCCTCATCCGCGCCGCCGCCGACCTCCGCTACGACTTCGCCGCCGCCCACTCCTCCTACTTCCGCTCCCTCCCCTCCGTCGGCTCCGCCCTTCACCGCTTCGTCATCGAGGAGCTCTCCATCTCTGCCGCCTCCTCCTCCTCATCCCCCCCTCCCCCCTCCCCCGTCCTCACCCTCCCCTCCGACGAGGGCAAGTCCAAGTCCGCCTCCTCCTCCTCCTCCCTCTCCCACCTCCCCTCCTCCGGCGAAGGGTCCGGCCACCTGGATCTGTCGTCCGAGGCTTCTTCACCGGCGCATCAGTCTTCGGCGTCTCCGTATGAATATTACAACGGCGGTTTCACCACCGCGATCCCTTCGGTGGTCTACGCCCGGAGCCGGGCGGCGTCGCCGGAGACGGAGACGTTCGAGTGGTCGACCAACCCCGTCTACTACTACAACGGTGGAGGCGGCGGGGCGAGCCCGCCGCCGGAAGCCAGGCCTGCAGTGCCGCCTCCGCCGCCGCCTGCGGCGGAGGGGTCAGCTTGGGATTTCTTGAACCCGTTCGGTGCGTACGAGGAGATGTATAACGGGTTCTCGCAGGTTCGATTTGGTGGGGCTTCGTCGGAGATTAGTAGCCCTGATTCGAGTGAGGTGAGGCGGAGGGAGGGGATCCCTAATTTGGAGGAGGAGGAGGAGATTGTGTCGGATGCGCATATTGATTTGGGGGGTTCCGGTGAGTCGTCGTCTAAGGTGGTTGATGCGGATGTATTGGAGGAGAAACAGAGGAAGGGCAGTTCGGAGAGTAGGAAGAGTGGGTCGCCGGCGACGGCGGGGGAGGAGGAGAGTGTGAGGAAGAAGGGGGTGAGTTTTGAGGTGGAGCCGTCCGTGGCGGAGGCCACGGAGTTCACGCGTGATAGTAGCTTGACGGCATTGCCGACGCATGGGACAAGGGATGTTTTGGAGGTGGTGAAGGAGATTAAGCAGCGGTTCGAGTCGGCGTGCGATTGTGGGGCGGAGGTCTCGGCGATGCTCGAGGCGGGCAAGTTGCCTTATCATTGCAGGGGTGGTGTTTTAGGTGGTGGGTATTCTTTACAAGTTTCCATGCATTTAGAGACATTATGTTTTTATGATTCATTAACACATTTTTATTTATTTTTTATTTTTTTTTAGAAAATGTAGAGTTTGCTACCATCACTTTATATATATAAAATCTGTCTAAATGGGGATGAGGAGAAATAGAGTTAAAAAAAAAAAAAGAGTGCCAAAATGATCCCGAGCAAAGGGATATTTGGGAGTTATCTGAAGATGGTTTATCTACCAATAGACTCCCTTCAATCCATACTCGAAAACGCGCTAATCTGCAATAACAATATCGCTCCAGCTATGTTGTACCCCCATTCCCTAATGTAGGAAACTACCATTTCCCATATGTTTTCTGGGTATGCTCGGGCTTTTTGAACATGATGACTGTGATTATTCTATGATGAAGAGAAAAAGTTAAGGAGGGAGACGCCCGTAACGCAGTTCATAGTAACAAGAAAAGGTGGAAACATGATTTTTAAACTTGAGTGGTCAGTTGAAGAGTTTTTTACTTACTGATTTATTTTCTAACAGTGGGAGTTGACTGCAGATGTGTCTCCACTCTCCATGTCGTTCATTTGTCTAATTCGGATTATTACTTTGAATGCAGTCCTGTTTTAACAATCCACGTGACAGAGAAATGCTATATAATATAATAGGTGGTTATAAGCTTAGATGATTATAGTCTCTCACTGAGCAAATCTAATGCCTGAGATGCATTTTATGTAATTTCTGAAACTCAGTTTATGAATGCTGTAGTAGTTTCACTTTGAGGTTCTGGTATGTGAAGGAACTATTTGGAGCTTGAATGCCTAGACCTAAGTGTAATTTTTATGATTAGGTTGGTAATAACAATTACGTCTGATAATTCTTGGTGCAGAAATTTATTCCAGGATTTGGGATTCATTGGCCCTTTCTTTGTGGACATCTTCTCGCTCCGTGCGGAGGAACTCACGGTATGCACGAAGAACAGCTAGCTCTTATCGTGGAGATGCCAAGAAAGTCAATGGAATGAGGTCTGGCAGCCTCTCATCAACTTTGGCAAAACTATATGAATGGGAAAAGAAACTTTACAAAGAAGTCAAGGTACAATGTATAGTCATCTGGTTTTTAATTCATTGTTTGAGAATATTGCATGAGATGTCATATTTGTTGCTGACTGGTCCTTAAAAAATAATTTTGTGCATCACAATGACATCAGAATCTTGCCTGGATGGAAATATTGTAGTAATGCTATTTATTGGCAGAAACTATGCAGCTAAAGTCTTCCCATTCTTATGGTTTGGTTGAATGTCCAGAACAGCACTAGTGCTTACTTGAAGGTGCAGGAATTGTTGAAAACTAGAACCAGTGAATGCGTTGTTCCTTTGTGATGTCAGATGTATGCATTTTGCTAAAGACAAACTCATGACACCTGATAGAACAATGTTTTAATTTTAAAGATTTCATAGTTCACCATTTCACCCATTCATGTAACTAGCATAAATAAATAATATGAGAGTTGAATGTCTACATTAAACAATGGCAGATCATCAGAATGTGCTGGATTGAAACTCCCTCATATGTTGATTTTGGTGTTGGCAATCTGTTGAGAAGTTCTTAAATACAACATGCAGTCTCCTTAATAGCTGTTTATGATTCATGGAAATGAATCATGTAGCTTTTTAGATGACCTTTCTTTTCAATGAGCAATAGTGAGAGTGACAACATGGAAAGCACTATTATTATGAGATGCAACTGGATTGTTATGAGGGCTCAGTGTTCCAACGTAGAACGTAGGGGATGAGTTATTGAGTTTGCTTTTGTTGCTTTTGTTGCTTCGATCTCATCGACCTCTCCTCTTAGGAAACCATCTTCTTGAGGTTTTGAAGGGAGCATCTTGATCCGAGAGTCATTGTCAACTCTAAAAATAAGAGCTAAATGACGTTGTTTCGACGGAAACATTAAAACCAGTTAAGAAATTATATAGTCTGCAAGATGATTGTTAGTTGATTATCGTCGGGCTTCTTCTGGGAATATTGAGAGGATTATGTCATGGGAGAAAGAGAATCTTTCAAATGGTCGGTCACTAAACTAATTATGGAATTCTACTGAACGCCTTGAATTCTTGTTTAGCAAACATTTCGAAGTTGGTTAAAGAAAAGATAAAATGTGGGGGAACTACAAAACTTGTTTATTTACGTTGAGATTGTATACTGATGCTTGTTGTGTTTACATTTTGCTTTTCATATAGGATGGCAGTAGGCTTTTATGACATATGATAGGAAAATGGTGATCTATAGCTGTTGGGAATTTGCCTGTGTTGAGTTAAACTTCAATTAACTTTTTCCGATGTAATGGAAAAACTGATCCTATAAATAAATAATGGAGTGTAAACTCGATTTAATGTACTTATGATATGAGCAATTTGGTTGAAATTCATCATATTATTGACATTTTAATGCTCTCTTTTTTATGACGCCTCTTTAATGATAAGTTTTGTTTATTGGCTGAAGAAACTTTTCAAGGTTTTTTGGATTTCATCCGATTCTTGTTAAATTTGTTTAGGTGGTTGTATGAATCTAGGATGAGGAGAAGATGCGAGTTTCTTATGAGAGGAAGTGCAAGCAGCTGAAAATTTTGGATGACCGAGGAGCTGAGTCTACTAAGATTGAAGCTATTCAAGCTTCAATTACAAAGCTGCTGACAAAGCTCAGCATTACAATCAAATCTATAGATGCTATTTCACGCAGGATACATAAATTAAGGGATGAGGAACTGCAACCCCAACTTAGTGAATTGGTTGAAGGGTAAGCATTTTAGTAGTTCATTTAGCTTTTTCAGAGAAGAAAATAGTTTCATTTAGCTTCAAGTTTACTGTCCAACTTGACATGTTTAATCATCTATGCGTTGTTTAGATTTGCTTCAGCCTAATGTATTAGAGATAACCATCCATGAGTCTTATTTGAGCTTTAGCATATCCATTTCTTCTTCTTTTTTCCATGTAATATCCAGATGCATTATCCAATTTGTGTGCTCATGTTACTTTTAATGGGTTGTCATTTTGATTATCTTCTATAATCAATTATCTATCTTAATAACAAAATGAGTGGCTTTCTTTTCACAAAAAAAAAAGAAAAAAAAAAGAGTGGCTTTGGATGATGGATGGTGTTTTCTTTTTCCTTTTTTTGATATTGGAAAAAAAAATCATGTCCAATACAGGGATCTATAATAGTTGATTATATCCTATACAGGCCCTGATAAATGAGGTAGGCCATTTTATAAATCATGTCCAATGCAGGGATCTATAATACCTTGGTTTTTGAAGCTTATCTTGAAAGAAATAGAATAAGACTAGGAGTCTATTAAAAAAAAAACTTCATTGCTAGGAGGAAGAAACTGTATGGGAATTGATGTTGTATGACTAATGTACTGGTCTCACCAAAATAAAGTACTGTATTGCAAATTATTCTTTGTTCATACTTGTGTCCTTTCATATTGCATATAGTATGGAAGGAATGCTTGAGAGAAAAGTTAGATAAAGAATAGGTAAACACCTGAGACTATGGTAGGAATACTTTTGTCCCAACTGCATTCTTTGGATTTATCTGTAATTTGGATTGTATTCTTGTTCTATGTGTTTACAGAAACTGCTTATGGGATGACAAACTAATGGGATTGTGATTCATGTATAGATTGATCAGAATGTGGAAGTCCATGTTAGACTGTCACCAAAAGCAGTTCCAGGCAATCATAGAGAGCAAAAACCACAGGATCATGGCCAAAACTATGATGCGAGGAGACTCTAAGCCAAAGGCCACCATGGAATTCGAATCTGAGCTCCTGGATTGGTGTTCGCATTTCAACTGCTGGATCGCCACACAGAAATCTTATATAGAAGCCCTAAATGGCTGGCTCAGAAAGTGTCTTTTTCACGAGCCAGAAGTGACGGCTGATGGAGAGGTCCCATTCTCGCCAGGCAAATTAGGAGCCCCAGCTGTTTTCATCATCTGCAACGATTGGTGCACTGCGATGGAGAGAATCTCAGAAGACGAAGTAAAGCGATCAATGCACGCCTTTGCCGACAATCTTCGCAGGCTATGGGAGATTCAGGACGAGGAGCAGCGACAGAGGCTCAAGGCTGAGTATTTATCGAGGGACTTCAAGAGAAGGCTCGACTCTTTGCACGTGAATGGCGTGAATGGAGATGCATCGGTCAAGACGGCTGTGTCAGTTGTGAGCAACAGCGAAACTTCAGTGGATGATCACGTGTCAGCTTTGGATATGATGAGGAAGAGACGGGACGAGGAGAGAGCGAAGCATGTGGAGACCATAAAGCACGTACACGAGGCAGCTTCTGGCAGTTTGAGGACAGGTTTGATCCCCATTTTCGATGCGTTAAATAATTTCTCATCAGAAGCACTGAAAGCTTATGGAGAAGTAAGAATCCCCACTAAGGTTGAAAACACAAGTTAAAGTCCACAATCTGAAGACCATGATTTCTCTCTCAAGTGAGAGCAGAGGAGGAACTCGTTTTCTGGTACCGATGCGTGGTGAGTGTACAGAAATCTCTTTTGTTGGTTTCATCGTTGTTGCTTGTGACATCTGAATTTTTATTTTATTTTTGGGATCGATATCGATGGGGGGACGACCATGGTGGGAATTAGTTTATGTTGATCAGAAAGATTGGATTTTCAGGCAAGTTAGAAAGATATGTGACTATTTTAGGTGAGCTGAAGTAGGTTCTGACTGACAAATTCAATGTTTCTTTGTACTCACATCCATGTTAGGTAGCTTTGTTTTTACTTTTTGTTGTAATTTTTGGGATATTGTTGAGTTTCTCTTATTCTTGTATATTTTTTTGGTAGCTCTGTCGCAACTTGTCTTGACCATGAAGTTTTTTTATGATGTTATGGAATCATTGGATTATATCTCATTGTTATGATTATTGGGGGGTGAGATTGTGTACACGAGGTTTTCATATTTCAAATTAATCATGTTTTTAAATAAAAAAGGATCAAAATAGGTTAAAAAAAAATTGATTGTAAAACGTTAATGACAATGATATTTTTGGTTTCGATAGATAAAAATGTCACAGCCACCGACAGTTTTATACAATGATGTTTTTCGTTTCTACAGATAAATATAGGGAATATTATAAAGGTGGATGTATTAAAAGAGATGATGTTAACCCTAGTGTGGGTTTGTCATATCTTGTGTTTCAGAGGTTTATTTTATGGATTTTCATTTTCTTAGTTATAATCATACCCATATTTATTTTTAAAGATGATTTGAATATGAATAAATAAAAATGCAAAATATCATGGTTATGTATAGACCATGCAATGTGATGTTGAAATTTTGGACTTTTATAGGTGAGATCTTTCAAACACTAATTTTGGAGAAGAAAATGGGGGTGAAACTGGTGTACAAATTATTTGACAAAAGGAAACTAGTGTACAAGTTGGGTGGATGTGGTTTTCCCTTTGGAAAATGTTGCACAATCCAGATTAGAGGCTCATCTACTAGTCGTAGAATGTACATATTTTGATTTTTTTTAATTATATACATTTTAAATTAGAAAATTCAATAATGTATATACCTTTAGCTCAAATTTTAGTATGACACATGTATAAATAAGTATCTATTACTTATTAAAGTGAAGGGTTAAAAGCATCTACATCCCTGCAAACATTGATAATCTCATATAAGTTCTTGTGAAAGTTAGAGCAGACACATGAGTTCCTGAAGACCTATAAATAAGTATCTATTACTTATTAAAGTGAATGGTTAAAAACATCTACATTCCTACCAATATAGATAATATCATATAAGTCCTTGTGAAAGTTGGGACAGACATATAAGTCCCTGAAAATTCACAAAAACCTAATTATCATCATCGGGTTAAAATTTTATTCAAACTTGACATAATATTTTATCACCATATAATTGTGCAGACATTATAGTATCCCTAAATAATCATAAAAACAAATTAGTCCATGCAAAAATCATAATATTCTTGTAAGACTTTTTATGCTTCTTCATTTTCATTGATGTATTGATTGAAAATGATTAAAAATTTGATGATAATTTAATCATTTCATAGTTATAGCTAGGTTAAAGTTAAGTATGGTAGGTTGGATTATTATTAGTTTTTTTATTAAAATCAAGGATGTATATAGGTTTTTGTGAGTTTTCCAGGACTTAGTACATCCGCCCCGACTTTAATAAGGACTTCTATAGTTCTATGGGATAACCTATGTTTGCGAGAACTTGAATGTCTTTAACCCTAAAGTGAAGGTAACCTAGCTTTTTCATTTCCGTTTTTACCTTCACTATATTTAGCAATTACTTAAATATCCTATTTATTCAAAATTTAAAATTTTAAATCATATTTTTAGATTAATCATAAATATATTTTAAGATTTTAAAATCAGATTTAAATAAATCATATATATTGAATTTTTTTAATTAAATCTATCTCAATTATATTGAATTCTATAAAAATTGGATACGTTATTTTTATTATAATATAAAATAAATATTACATGGTATTTAAATTTAGGGAAAATGACCAAAAAAATCTCCTAAGAGATTGAAATACCCAAATTAGCCACTTTTTAAAATTATACCTAAAAAGTTTCATTTCACAGTTTTGGAAACACAAAAGACTAATCTGCCATAATGTAATTAAATCTTTAATATTCCTCTTTATTACACACCAATAATTTATTTTTCCTACAAAACAACAATTTCTCTATACATGATGAAAATCAATCATCTTAGAGGTTTTGTTGTTATATATCATACTGTGTGTTTCTTATATATATCTTACATGATATTGTTTATTATTTTTCATTGTGTATAATCATAATATGTAATTTAAATATGTGTTGTGCCCCCCCCCCCAATGCAGCAAATGATATTTTAGTATTCTAAATCTTTATTCACATTTTTTATTTTTTGGCTATTTACTAATTTTTATGATATCATCAGTACATATCTATTTTTTTTTAAAAAGCATTAACATTTAATGGAGTTCATCATCAAAAACTCAAATTATATTGGTACATATTTCACAAAATCCACCTAATCACAAAGAATTTGCAATAAAAAAAATGATCTACATGAAAATATGGGAAATATATTAATAAAATTAAGAGGTTGAAATATTTTAACAAATTTAAGAGATATGAAATGTATTAAGGATCTAATTGCATAAGGGTAAATTAGTCTTTTGTATTTCTAAAATTGTAAAATGAGACTTTTTTAGGTATAATTTTAAAAAGTTGTTGATTTGGGTATTTATAACTTTTGAGAGGCTTTTTTTTGGTCATTTTCCCTTAAATTTATTACCTTATGTATTAATATTAAATGGAATGAGTTTTTTTGGATGATTTGATTTCATATAAATATTTCATCTATATTGTGTTGTTCATATAAATATTTTAAGGGTTTTGTTAACGAGTGCTCTCGGGGCACTGGTTAAGCCACATTAATTGCTCACTTTTTAGGTAACCTTTCAAATTAATTATGATATGAGTATAAAAAAATGAAAATTTTTTTAAAATACCAACAATGCCCCTACTAAATTCACCAATTTTTTTTGTTCTTCCCTCCCACATCCTATTTTTCTCTCCCTTACACAATATTTAAAATAAAAAATGTTACAAGTATAAATAAGATATTTTCAGGAAAAATGTCCTATTTATGTAAAAAAACAGAAGTATGTATACCAAACAATTGAATAATATTTTTTTTTGTATATAAAATCAATCTTTTATATAATTTTTATGAGTAAATAGAGTATGAAGGGAAGAAGAAAAAATATGGAGGGAAAAAATAGGGTGTGGGAGGGAAGAAGAAAAAAAATGGTGAATTTATTAGGGGTATTGTTGGTATTTTAAAAAATCTTTTATTTTTTTATACTCATATCATAATTAATTTGTTAGATTGCCTAAAAAGTGAGCAATTAATGTGGCTTAACCAGTGCCTTATGGGCACTCGTTAACGAAACCCATATTTTAATTACATCTTTTATCTTTAGGCCACATGCATTTCGCACGTGTATATAACTAATATATATTAATGAGATACCTTTTAAATGATATATATATATCGCTGGGTTGTGTTTGTGTATCTTTATTCAATACAAATCAGATAACTTTTGGGCAAGTTAGCTCTGTTTGTTTTTTCATACTTGTTTGTTCTTCGATTAATCAGACAATCTTAAATGATCAAATATAATCGATTCGTTAATCATATATAGATTCATTTATGATTTAATGTATTTACAATCATATGATTTTAACTATGACGATGTGGTGACCCTAAAATAAAGTCAAACAAGATACAAATATAAAAAAATAAGCAGAGAATTCAATCGTGTTTGATCTTTCAAAATTCATAGTTGAAAATGCATGTTTTTTTAAAATTTGATACAAAAGGTTATTTAAATTTTGAGAAGGATTTTTTTGCATATATACCTCTATTATGATCCCTGTTTGCATAAATACCCTTGTTAGGATCCTGATTGCAAAAATACCCCTCATAAACTAATATGTAGTGCTCCTGTTCCCCTCCGTTACTCACCGTTAGAAAAACAGAATTGACCATGATTAATTTGTTAACCACACATGTAGAGATTACCTATCTACCCCCAAGTAATATTACCCTTCCCGACCCAAATACCCTCTCACCCTCTCTTGAAAAACCCCTCTCCTTTCTTCTCCACCAAACCCTAACCCTGGCTCCTCTCTCTCTCTCTCTCTCTCTCAACCAAACCTCTAGCTGCCATTAAAATCCACTCTAAATCGAACTCAAATCAATTTCAATCATAATCAATACTATTCAAAAATCAAATTTTTTTTAGGAACATGAAGAATAACTTAACCCCCAATGAAGACATTTGAAAAATTGCTTTTCCTTGTTCCTTTATTTACTTAATGTTCATATTCTACATGGCAAATCACAATAACAATTAGGGTTTGGGTTGTGATTGCTCATGAAACTACTCATTGGGATTTTGATTTGGGGAAGAAGAAACAAGTGACTAAGAGGAGAGGACAGGCTTGGGCCGAACAAGGTGAGGGCTTTTTCGTCTTCTATGAAGAGGAAACACATGAATTTTGGCCAAAAAAAATTGAAAAAACATGGAGAAAAAGGAGGAAGAAGAAAGAGATGGGTTCAACAACAACAAAAAAAAAAAACGACTTAAAGCATGGTATATTCGACTTTTCCATGCACTTAATGGAGGGCAACGGTGATTTTTTAATCAGAACTCACGGATCCTAATCACAGGGGCATCAGAGCACTGCTTATTAGTTTAGGAGGGGTATTTTTGCTATCGGGATCCTAAAAGGGGTACTTCTGCAAATGGGAATCTTAACATGGGTATATATGCCAAAAATCCTTTTGAAAATTATGAATATATCAGGATATATAACAGTCTATTTAATAGATTGTGGTATTTAAAAACATAAAATCATGTATTTTTAGGGATGTTGTGAAAGTGCAACGTGAATAACTCTTTTTGAAAATGACATGAAAAAAAATATTTTCATCCATTATCATGCATGAATTTAATAGGGAAAATACAAAAGAAAATCATCTAAATATTGAAAATACCCTAAATCAACCATTTTTAAACCTAAAAAAGTTTTTTTCCCACAATTTTAGAAAGTAAAATGACTTGACCACCCTTGTGTTATCTACTATTTAAACATCATCACACATATTTAATTGTTTAACACCCCAATTAAGAATATTAATAAATAATATTTTTTATTTGTGCATGAAGTTTATTATTAATTTTTGTATATCTAAATACACCATTAAGAATTAAATTGTAAAAATTAAATTTTTTCATTATAAGATATTTTTTTAGATATTTATAAACTTTATAAAGACTTTTGGGGCCTTATATATGTTTAATAATATACAAAAAAATCTTTATCCAAGAAATTTATAAGATATATAAATAACAAAAAATTGAAAAACGTTAGAAATTTAGAAAAAACAAAATCTTGTAAATTTAAGAATGACAATTTTGACAATATTAACATTCTTACAACATACTTAGAAAATTTTAAAAATATAAAATCACTCTCAAATAAAAAAAATTCCTTTTATTAATATTATTTTTCAATTATATGTTGTAAAAAGTTTTAAATATGGTGAGAAAGATTTTAAAAATTACAATAGATAATTATTTGTGTCGATTTAGATTATGAGATTGTTAAAGAAGATTTTTTTTGGTAGAATTACTAAAAGAATCTGTTTTTTGTATTTCATCTTTAAAAGAGTTTTTTGGATATTTTTCCAATTTAATAAGTAAGCACACCTCATAAAATGTTACAAGTGTTTCTTAAATTATTATGCATAGCTAAATGCTATGAATCTACCAAGGAAAAAAAAAATTCATGAAACTAAAATCTCAGTTTGAAATTAATTTCCAAACAAATATCATTTGTTATAAATTGTTAAAAAAAATTAAATCTCAACTGATTGTTTTATAAAAACTATTTGATTGACTTATAAAATTAAAGTTTAAAAATATAGATTTGAAACTAATAATCAATTTAACAATGGATTCCAAATGAACTCTTTAAGGCCTTGTTTGGATCTACATTTGTGTAGATTATGTGTTTAAAAAACTAATAAAACTATGATTCTAAAAAGCTGAGTTCGAAACATAAGATTTTAAAAATCTTAAGTTTTAACCTCATATCCAAACACAATTTAAAATTTTAGCTTTTCAATCTTATATCCAAACACAGCTTTAAAATCAGAATCAATGATACCACATCTCATAATTTTTCCCTTCTTATCATGATTTAGTACTAAATAAATATTTGCAATGAATTAAAAAGTAAATCTACTGTTTTTAATCCCAATATTCAATGCACTTGATGATCTCCCCCATTATTATCACCTATAGAATTGCATTTTTTTAAAAATAATACCACATATATAGAGTTGATATGACAATCTTTTTGACATCCATTCTACCCAATATTTTGAGAAATAAATAGAATAAAAGAAAATATTTAATTATAGGATCCGGGCAATAATGAGAATCCTATAAACGCTGAGCCGTTTTCAGAAGGGACCAAAATCAACGGCTCAAAGCGCACGGCCACGTTACCTTCTAACTTTTTTCATTGCTCGAAAAGTCCAATGTTTTTTTTATATATGTACCCTACCAACTTTATTATTTATATCTGTGCCCTTGTAAAAGTCAAATAGTATATAATTATGCTTTAATGGGTATATACTTCGTTATAAACTTTTTACATCTTCTATAAGATAAAAATCTCTATTTTATTAACCTTGACTGAAAATACAGTATACAAAAAAATCTCTATAATTTGTTAAAGATGCACAAAACCTTATGTACACGACACTTTTACCGCTTCAGATAGATTATAAAATCTATCACAGGAAATAAAATTGTCAGATGATTTTTCGTATTTTTAACATATTATAGGAGGTTTTTAGTATACTATGTTTTCAATTATGGTAAACCAGACATAATATTAGCAGGATAATCTTAATGTGTCAACAAAAATTTAACTCAGGGAGTTATTTGGATTTACATATGTGTTTTTAGGGGGGTTACATACTTTAAAAAAGTCAGGATATTATATGGATTTCAAGCAGTTTACTAGGGGTTATTTGAAAATTTTCCCCTTTTATAAATGCTATCACTCAATTCATTTGTATATATACTTCACTTTTTTTTGAAGTATATATCTCATAGATAAGATATATGATTTTTATAAAAACAAAAACATAAGCGAGCTACGTTTTGAACTGTGAAATGAACTTAGTGTAAATTTCCTATTTATTTCAGTGTAGTGTAGATAAGGAGTAAGCACATTTTTGTTTGATTATGCTTTTAGTTATTATAGTTGGAACACATGAAAACGAAGTTTTATTATTTAATTGACATTGATAAGTTTTAGATAAAATTTGATTAAGATGTAGATAAAAAATTATAAAAGGAAAAAAATGATTTGACATGTAGAGTCATGATTTTTAAGAAATAATAAGGTATATGTTTGTTAAAACTTCTATTTAACTTAAAATAAATAGTTGTTTCATATTTATTTAACCTTATTGGAACTTGAATAAGCTAAAAGCAATTACAATGTTAAAATATTAAAGTTGGGTAAATATTGAATAAGTTGGGTAAATGATGCTTTTCAAAATTCTGATTATAGCTTAAAAAATTCTTTTAGCTCCGTTTAAAAACACATATTGAAAAGTAGCTTTTACAATAAAGCTGTTTTTTAAGATGATTTTAGACATTGACTTTTTTAGGATATTTTTTTTAATTTAGGAATTAATATTTGAAAAGAGTTTAATGTTTGGTAGAGAAAGTTGTTTTTCAATTCAAAAAATCGATTCCGACAAAAAATCACAGTTTTTGAGTTTTTTAAAACACGAATTTCGAGAGAAAAATTAAAAGGAATCAAATTTTTGATTCCGCCGGAATCCAACCCTTTTGGCTGCACGATTTTAGAATTTTAGCTTTTCAAAAAGCGGAATTGCCCA
The DNA here is from genome assembly GCA_030737845.1 of Acorus calamus. Classification (NCBI taxonomy): domain Eukaryota; kingdom Viridiplantae; phylum Streptophyta; class Magnoliopsida; order Acorales; family Acoraceae; genus Acorus; species Acorus calamus. Next base: position 1,434,794 of record CM060876.1, read on the forward strand.
AATCGTGCAACCACACGATAATGCTTTTAACTTTGTTCACTAATAACATGATATTGTAAAACAAATTATTTTGGACACTAATGACTAAATATATTAACTTTGTAGAGCATAATATGTGAAAATTATTGTAGTGAAATTTAACTTTTATTATGCTATATTAATTTATCTTTTAAATATATTTATCCAACTAATTTTATAAGTAAATAAGTAATGCAATCTTATTTATCAAATTAGTTTTTCTCAAAAATTGAGTTTGCATGAAGCTCTCTCTTTATCAATTATGAAAATGTTAGCTTTTAAATGCTTATTTATAAAAACGTATCTGTAGCTTTTAATTAAACTACAATATTTTTTTTTTTTGTTTAGAAACGAGTTTGAAAAATCAAATTCCTGTAAACTCATAATCTTTTCAAACCAATATACAAACACCCCCTGAATTATAATATATAAAATTTGTAAATTAAATTGTAACAAACATGACCAGCAAATGAAAAACCATTTGCTAAACTATATTCATAAACTATTTCGTAAGGGCCTTTATGCAAAAAACCACAGATCTAAAAAAACGCCAAGATTTTCCAGAGATTCTACCTCACTCTCTCGTTATAAATCAGTAGACAAGTCGAGAGAGGACCCAGCAAAATCACGGGTCTAACAATGGCTTCCGTTTCTAGGGTTTCGATCTCGATCTTATTATTCCTCGCCCTCTCCTCGATCTCCTCCTTCGCCGTCGCCGACGATGCGGCGGAGGTCCCCGTCGAGCACGTGTTGACTCTGGAGGCGTCCAACTTCGACGACGCCCTCGCCAAGCACCCCTTCATCGTCGTCGAGTTCTACGCCCCTTGGTCTGTCTAATCGATCTGTCTCTCTGTTTGGATCGCGTTTTAAAGTTGATGTTTTTGTCGAAAAATTGGTTCTTTTTTAACCTGATTAGGTTTTTGTTTTTCTTCTGCGAGATCTAAGTATATAATTGTGTTTGTTTGTTTGTTTTTAAGATTTTGGTGGTAGATGGTAGATCGAAAAACTGGTTCTTTTTTTTAACCAGATTAGTTTTTTTTTTTTTGTTGAGATAGTTTCTCTTTCTTTATATGAGATCTAAATATCTAATCGTGCTTGATTTTTTTTTGTCTTTTTTTAATTTTGGTGGTTGATGGTAAATTGAGTACGTTCAGATTTAGATTTAAAGACTGATTGTATGATTTGAATCTAAAATATATATGTCCAAGCAGTTGATCTGAATGGTTGAACTTTGTTGATAAAGAAAATATCTCTTGTTTATATGCTAATTTTTTAATCTATTGATAACATTTTATCTTTTTATGTTAAGGTGGTGTTTTACTATGTTTGTTATGTGATATCAGTTGATGTAAGATCCATTTTTTTGAATGACTCTTTGCTATCTGTTGCAATTTAGGGGTTTCCCCCGCTCATTAGGTTTTTGTTCCCCTTGTTGTTATCTCAGTTTAGGGAATTTTCATGGTTGCTAATCTTTGGATGTGTAGATTATGTGGTAATCGTGATCCTTTTGGTTTGCGTCTTATATAGAATTATAGATCGTTGTTTTTGACGGTTAATCATTGCAAATTATTTTCACATGCTAAGTCATTTTGGGGTTGATAAATTAATAATTGGACCTTCCTTCCCAGCTTGAGGACCTTTATCCAATTATCCTTGTCGAGTGTTTCATGGTCTCAAATCATTTACGTGTCGATATGTTTTAATTCATCTGATTTGGTTTTATCCTTGTTGAGTGTTTCATGGCTCAAAGCATTTGCATGTAATGGTCAATATTTTTGTTACATATTTGACTATCGAATGGTATGTTATACATATGATTTTTTATTTCAGATAATTCTCAACAGGTGTTAGTTCTTAACCTTTATTAACTTATGGATTTCATATTTATTTTCTCTCTCCTAATTACAGGTGTGGACACTGCAAGAATCTTGCTCCAGAGGTAGCTTTAATTTCTTCCGTTTCTCAAATATTAGGCTGAAAAGATTTAAGCATATATAAGTATAGTCAGTGCATCTTGTTCCTTAAAATCATGCAATTTATTACATGTTCATCAAAAACTTATTGATTACATGAATTCTGATCAGTCTTTCATCTGTCAATTGTGCACAATTTTTGCAGTATGAGAAAGCTGCTTCCGCACTGAGTACCCATGATCCTCCTGTAGTCCTTGCGAAGGTTGATGCTAATGATGATGTAAACAAAGAACTGGCTACTAAGTATGAGGTGAGGGGTTTCCCGACACTTAAGATTTTCAGAAATGGGGGAAAAAGCATCCAAGACTACAAGGGCCCTAGGGATGCAGATGGCATAGTTGAATATTTGAAGAAACAAGCTGGTCCTGCATCTGCTGAGATAAAATCTAAAGAGGATGCTGCTAGTGTTATTGACGAGAAGAAAGTTTCCATAGTAAGAGCTCCATCTAGTAATGCAAATTTATCTTTCTCATTTTTTCCTGATAATCTCATAAGTGCTAATTATACTGCATCCTTTGATAGGTGGGAATATTCTCAGAATTTTCTGGTGAGAAATTTGAGAACTTTATTGCTCTAGCAGAGAAATTGCGTTCAGACTACGATTTTGGTCATACCTTGGATGCCACGCTCCTTCCACGAGGGGAAGCAACAGCTAAACCCCCTGTGGTTAGGTTATTTAAGCCGTTCGATGAACTTTTTGTTGATTTTCAGGTATTTGCATTCTGAATATTTATATCTTTTATTTTCTTAGATCTTTATCGTGTAGATATTCTGTTTTGTTAGTGCAATATTCACTTGTTTTGGAATGATTCCTGGGCAGGATTTTGATGTGGATACAATGGTAAAGTTCATCGAAGAAGCTAGCATACCAACTGTCACTCTCTTTAACAAGGATCCAAGCAATCACCCCTTCGTTGTGAAGTTCTTCAATAGTCCCAATGCCAAGGTAATGACTTGTCTGAGGCAGGTGTACCTCACATGCTCTATTAAATGAACTGTTATTACCATCTGTGTGTACCTTAAATCAGAAATTTGTCGTGTTTTAAATATATTGCATGGAAATAAGTTACATGATAGGGTCTCAATCACTTTTTTTCCACAGGAAAAAAGTACTTTGATAACTAACTATTATGTTGAAATATATCTTCTTTTCAGGACTATAGAAACACTCTTCTACTGCTCTTTTACCATAATTGGAGATGTTACAGGGATTTATAACACTTCTGGATTATTTTTCTTTCTTTTCTTGCCATCTTGTGTCTCTTGCTATTAACCCTGTATTTTCTCTGCAGTGTGTCTTAATTTTTAAGAACTTGTACATCTATTTTTTTAAGGACTTCTTTTAATTAAATGATACAGTTGTACAGGTGTATAAAACATATCCGGTCCAAGATAAGGTCATATGTGTTAGTATTTATAACAGTTTGTTGAGAAAAAGATGCCCAAGGTTGTCATTTTTGCAGACACTGATTTCATCATACTTCCATAGACTGCCAGCATTGGTTGTCTACTTATGATATATGTCGTCATGGAAGTTGAAACGTGAATTTTAATCGTTTTATGAATTTGGTTTAGCAATATTTGCATCTTCAATGCAAAATTTCAAAATCAATATATATGCTATTACTCTGGTGTTTATGGCACCATAACACCATTTGTGTAGAAGACTTTATAGAATTGTATTTGTTACTTATGAGAATTCACTTGCCTGCACACCACCAAGAAAGAAAATATCGAAATAGACTTGAGGATAAGATCAAGCGGATGTGGAACTTATGTTTCATATGTGATTACCATTGTATGTTAGTTACTGATTTATGCCGTGAGTCCGTGACTATGATTTCACATATATAACTTCAATCATCATGTGCTGTTCGTTCTTTTCTTATGCAATTTGTCTAAAAATTGTAGAATACGTGGAAACTATTCATCTTTTCTCATTTAGTTTTTTAGGATCACTCTTTAACATCCTTCTTTTGTGGGGGATTTTCTTCATATTCCCATGCTGGATGTATAGGCCATGCTCTTTCTGAACTTCAGCAGTGAATCCATTGAGTCCTTCAAGTCTACATTCCATGATGTTGCCAAGGATTTGAAAGGAAAGAACGTAAGCTTTTTGATCGGTGATGTTGAAGCCAGTCAGGGTGCCTTCCAGGTAATTTCTTAGATTTGGTACAGTTAAATCATCTGTTATAATTGATGTATTATGGATGATTTTGATGGCTTACCATTTCTCTTAATGGTTAACGAACAGTACTTTGGCCTTAAAGACAGTCAAGTGCCTCTAATCATCATTCAAACCGCTGATGACCAGAAGTATCTTAAGCCAAATTTGGAGCCACGTCAGATTGCCGCATGGTTGGATGAATTCTTGGTAATTGTCTATATTTTTCTATTTATTACAGAGACATTCAGTTGCAAAAGTTATGTATGCAACTGGTCTTACTTTCATATCATTCATGGTATCAACATTCTTTTGGTTGGTGAAACATGAATAGGTCCATAGCTTAATGTCATGACATTTTTATATTTAATATAACATGGGCTTTGACATCAACATATTCACTGCATGTATTCAGGCGGGTAGCTTAAAGCCTTTCAAGAAGTCCGAGCCTATTCCTGAAACTAATGATGAACCAGTCAAAGTTGTAGTTTCTGACAGCGTAGATGATTTAGTTCTCAAGTCTGGAAAAAATGGTTGGTGCTCAGATATATTTTCTACATTGTTGTCCATATGCTATTTGTTCATTCCTGTTATATATCGTTTTAGTCTTTTCTATATGCTTTCTGATCTTTAGTCATGAACGGTTTCAACAAATTTTTGAGCTTGACTGGAATTTCTAAATCCTATGTCTTGTTCTTGATCTTGGTAATGTTGTTTGAGTTTAAATTGCAACCATGGTGGTATGCTATTAGATAAACTGAGGGAAATGCAGTCAAAGATAGCTGTTGTTATATTGTAATTAAATTTATGATATTGCATTAGGGAAGTGATTCAGAAAGCATTGGTGAAACTCTCCTCTTAGTTTATTATTTGATGAATTAATTTACATGTTTTTAACTTCAATTGATCTTATTTCCATTTTGTTGTCCTAATGAGGAATGGCTGCACTAAGGGGTTTGGGTTTAGTCATAGTGATGTGGGTCCCTTTTTTCCCGAATCTTCATGGGGTACTCAAATATTCATGTTTTAATTTGACAAATCAGCATGTTTTTAGCTTTGGTTTGTTTAATCAGATTCCTTTGACCTTTGTTGTATGGATGATGCGTAGCTGGTTCAAGATGGTAAGGATTTTGACTATGACGATGCTAGAGTTTATTACATGATATTCATTGGAATCTATGGCTCTTTCTACATATTCTTATACTCATATTGGTTTCATCTGCTATCTCACTGATCTGTGTGATTCCATCCTGGTGGTGCTGCACAACAAGCATGATTTTGTCATGCTGTGGATCCATATTGGTTTCATTCATGCAATTGATAACTTTATCATACAAAAATTGAACCACGCTAATTATCATGTTATTCTGGTTGGCCAAAATGGTTTTAAGGCTAGAAAGGGAAATGGAAGTTTATTTGTTAACCTCTCCCCAAAAATTACTGAATTTGTAGTTTACTTATCTTGATTACTAGCTATATCACTTAGAAGCAGGCAAGTGATATGGTACATGACAAAATGATGAATGATCTTGATGATCAGTTAATTTGTGGCACCTTTTTCCCTCTTTTTAAAATATAAAACTTCGCATCTTTTCTATATGTTGTTAACATTGTCAATGTCTAACCATATGAACATTGATTTGCAGTTCTGTTGGAGTTCTATGCACCATGGTGTGGCCACTGCCAGAAATTAGCTCCTATCCTAGATGAGGTAGCTGTTTCATTTGCAAATGATGCTGATGTGATCATTGCAAAGATGGTAAGTTCTGTTTAAATCTGGGTTGATGCTTTGTATTGGTTGTGATCATGATCACTGGTTAAAAAAACAAATTAATGGGGTTTTGTATGTGCCTTGAATTTTTTTACTTTGCAAGTATGATTAATGGACATCTAGCGTAATCATGTTGTGAATATGGATGTTCTATAATGTCTTTCTTAATTAAATTATTGGCACTATAAAGCCTCAACAACTTTTGTTTATCTTCTTTTTACCAGCATAGAATCATTTAATTGCTCCTCTTCGTGTTACATGAAATTATTCCAACAATGATACTTAAAAACGAAGGATCTTCAAATTCTCTGTCTGAAATTTTTTTGATACCCTGTTTGAGTCATATAGTCTTAAATCTTAATGCCTCTTTGTCATGTGCTATGCTCCTGATGCTTCTTCTAAATCAAATAGTAGCTCCACTTTCTAAGGTCTAATAAGATTGCTATTAGTAATGCTCATTCCTTTCATAAGGATTATTTAATTAGGTTTTATTATACTCATAAACTAATAAAATTCATTTGAAGTTCTTGGTTACATGCATGCTAGTTTTTCTATGAGTTTGTAAATTCTTCATTCATCATTATGAGAATTCGAAATGAAACGAGCAGCTTTATCAGGAAGCTTCATCAATGTAGCATTATTTGAAAATACTGAATCATCAATTAAATGTGCTTCATGATTCATCCCGAGCATATTTGCTGTAAAACGCTCGAGCTCCAGTTCATTTGCCTTGCAAACTTTTACTTCCATCTATTGTTAATTGGTCATCCGTTTATTTGATCTGTTCTCTTTTACAAGATCGTTGAAATCATAGTCAAATATGTAAAAAGAAAAGGTTACCCTGTAGCAAAAAAAATTAGATTGCAGATTGCTATATTAAAAATTGGATCAGTTGTGATTATGAAGCCCACAGCCATTTGCCGAATATCTTGGCATGTTAAACCATTTGTCTAACTTTCTAACTCATAATGTTCTGATACATCTAGTATATATTTATGTGTGTTTCTTCCAATTTTATGTATTGTCATGTGCATCCTTATTTTGGAGCAAATACTTTCCTTCTGTCAATTCTTTTGCAATTTTTTTCCTGTCATAAGACACTTTGACTTACCTTGCTGCATTTCTGTGTTTATATATATTATAGGATGCAACTGCGAACGATGTTCCAAATGATTTCACTGTTCAAGGATATCCGACATTATACTTTTTGTCTGCAAGCGGCAAAATTGAGCAGTATGAAGGGGATAGGACAAAGGAGGCCATCATTGAGTTTATTCAAAAGAACAAAGATACAACCGGCCAAGCGAGTTCACTAAAAGAAGAACCAACTGAACAAGAGAGTACACTTAAAGATGAATTGTGAAGGTGATTACATTGCTTTGCTTATTTCCTATTTTTCTTTATGGTTGTCAGTGATCTTAAAAAAAAGTAGAGATGTAACATTACACTATTTATCTTAGCGTTATAAGTGATGTTTTTGTATTGGCACTTATTTATGTAGAGACTGGGACCCACTTTTTTTTGGTTAATAATATGTTAAAAAAAACAAAAAATGAGAATGCATCTCTCATAAACACATTCCTTTGAGTGTGTGTGAGGGAGTGTTTGAGAGAGTTCAAAAGCTTTCAGACGGCCAGTATTTTTGGTAGATTTTTTTACTTATTTATCGCTTAAGTATTTTTGAGATTACAGTGAGAAGATATAATATCTGGTTCTGTTTTAGTAAGTCTTTAGTAACAGAACCAGATATTTTTCTCACTGTAATTTTGGAAATACTTAATCGACGAATAAATAAAAAGAAAAGAACTCTACTAAAAATGCCGGATAAAAGACTGCCTGAAGAAATTTTGAACTATATCCAACACTCCCTCACACAGAGAATGTGTTTATGAGATATACATTTTTTAAAATATGTTATTATTAACAAAAAAAAGAAAAGAAAAGCATGGTCCACAGTCTGCCAATAAAAAAACATCACTTATGATGCTAATAAATAGTATAATAATAATGTTACAGATAGCTCTGATTTATTTTAAAAACCAGTAAGGCTTTTCTTAGGATTAGTTTCATGTGCATGTATCTGGCAGTCATCATTTAATATCTCATTCATTTTTTTTGGATTTTTTTTATATTAATCTATGAAAAAATAAACAAGACCATTTGGCTTCAAAATATTATATGGAACCTTGCCACCAAAATTTTGAAATGGGCTCTATTTTCTATTTCCGCGTCTTGTTTTCTACCCAAAAGTTCAACTATTGTGACCTGGTTTGTGTGGACATCAACAAACAATACACCAAAAAACGCGTACAAATTTTTCTTCTTCTTGCATGAGCTGTTCTTTTTGAAGCTTCTTTGATGGGATGTCTACATTTGTTCTTTGCAGAAATTTGAGAGGCTTTCCATCAGTTTGGAGGAAGGAGATATGCTTACTTTAGAGTTATTTTGTTTCTAAATTAATATCTGGTGATAGAGAACTTCCAGGTCTTACATATAATAGTGAGTGCCATTTTCCCAGGCAGACTGAATATCCATCTTAGAAGACCTAACCATCCAGATCAATAAGAGGAAGAAGATATTTAATGTCTTGGGACATTTTGGCCCTTTTGTAGCCTCTCCTTAGTTTTGATTTGTTGCTTTAGACACTTGAATAATCTTTTTGAGCTTTGTTACTTAATAATAGTGTTAGTTATGTTTTTTGTTTTAAATATTCACAGCTGATTTTTATTAGTATATGATATGATGAAGTTAAAGTGAATCAGGGTCCCTGCATGTGGTATTTTATTAAACTAAAAAAAACTGATTTCTTCCACAGTGAATGAGGTTGTGTTCAGAATCATTGTAGAGAAGCAAAACAGAAGTGGGGATTTGAATTCTTATGTTGAGTGAAGTGGATGCTTAAAGAAGGCTCATTGTGAGGTCCCCATTGGGTCTGTTTGGAAATCAGTTGGAAAAGTACGATTTTATATAAAAAAATAGTTTAAATAAAATTTGATTCTATAAAAAAGGCCAATTTTATTTTTTTTATTTAAATCATACCTTTTGTATTAAAAGTTGAAACTTTTTAATTAAACATGCTTTTTTTGACCATATTGTATTTTTGTAAAAAGGAAAAGATTACCTCAACGTGTTGAATAAATGAATGATTTTTTTTTCAAAAGGACTGAATGTTACAGTTTTCTTAATAGATTGAAAATTGTAGTGCACATTGAGCTTTTTATTTGGGTAGAATTATGTCAGGTTTATTATGTTCAAGCCAGTACCCTTAGAAAAAAATTTACGTTTGAAATAATTTATTATAAAAATTTTCTTTTAAAACTGCGTTTTAATTCTATTATTATTAACGGATACACACAAAGAAGAATAATGTCATTTTAAACCTCCCGTTTGGTTGAAAGATAGTTTATCCAGGTATAAAATAACTATAATTTTTTTTATTGATAACATTATTATCAATGTTATCAAAACATTCATAAGAAAAATTGATGGCAGTTGGTGTTGTATGTCGTGCGCATTCCGATCAGACCCTCCATTGAGGAAATGTGGAAGCCGGGCTCGTCTTACGCAACTTGGATAGCTCCAGACGGGAGAATTGCATCCGACAATCAATGTTTGTGGTAGGAGCGTTGTCGATTTGGCTAACTTGGAATATAGCGATCTTTAAAGGGACGCGACTATATGTCAAAAATATCTGGACACTGCGAAACATTTCATAAAAGAATGGGGTGTGGCATCGTGGGGCAAGGTCAGATATCTATATTGTGACTAAGGTGGGGTGGGGAGGGGGTTTATTGCTTTGATAGATTTCCCATCTATGGACGATTAACCCCTCTCCAAATCACCTTCTTTTGTTTGTTTTTTCTCTATTCTTTTCACCTCCCTTTCAGACTTGTACTTTCACTTTTCTTAATAGAAGTGTTGATAGGAAGTTCTACCTTTTTTTTTAAAAAAACATCGTTTATTTTTTGGGGGGATAAATTTGTCTTTCATGTTTGTCTTACTATATATAGTTATAATTTTAAATGAATAAATAACAACAAACTATACTTTGCTCCCTTGTTATAGGCTTATAACTAATTTTTTAACCCCCCTTTGGTTCGAGAATAGGATCCAGAATAAGTGAGAATTAATCAGAATAACCTCAAAAAGTGTGTTTGGAATGTTGGAATGAATGAGAATCTGTATGTCAGAATTAACTAGTATAAAATGGTATATAAATTCCAACCAACCCCTGAAATTAAGTTATTCTAAGCTATTCATTCCAAAAGAATGTGTGGATCCACTGTCAAATCAATCATTATCACCTCTTATAAATCAAATATCAAATCAACTATCATCATTTTTTCACCTTTTATAAATCCATATCTACACCTTATCCACATTTTATCCAAATAATAAAAACTTTATTATTATGTTTCCCAACAAAAAAATCACATTATCCTTACTAATACTAGAATAGTCATAAACCTTATAATAATTTATTTCTCTATCTAAACAGGAGCTAGGGTTTATTTTAAACATGAATAATGTCAGGGACAACCTCACGAACAGAAGACAATCCGCACATCTTTTCATTTTCTTATAAATAATAAAAATTGTTTAATGAGGAGTATGTTTTGATGTAAAATATACATTGCTCCATTTTGAATTGAATATTTTAGTAAATGTAAAAAAATGTGAGTATATATCTTGTTAGATGACTATGGACATATATGGATTATCTACATGGACTACATGTCACAACTCTCTTTTAACATATAAAACATAACTTTACAGCTTATCCCCACTAAATAAACAAGTTATCAGTTTATCCCCCACTGAATGAACATTGTTTATTTAATGTGTGGTTTTCCCTGCCCATCTTGATTAAAAGTTCCTCATGAAAATATAAAGGGCAAATTACACCAAGATCATTGATGTTTATCTATATTTTCAAGGGACCATAATACATCCATTGGTGTGAGGTTTATGTCTTGCATTCTAGTTTCCAGAACATCAAAGAATAATTGTAATAAGACTTTTCCCATTATCAATTATAACTTGTCTTCACAACTAGAAACACGGGTGAGTTATAATCATGTATTGAGCTATATATACTCCTTTTTGTGAGTTGGGTTTTTCACATACAATTGAGAGGCACCCCCAAAAACTAATAAAAATTCTCTCTTCCATTTCTGTTGATGTAAATAACATTTGTCGAACCACATAAATATGCTCTTTGTGGTTGTGATTCTTTTCGTCTTTCAATACTTCAATCTACGACATGATATTTTCTCAACAACTCCCTCCCTGTATATGTTAGCCTTTTTAGTGTCATGATCATAATTTGATTTCCATGGATCACTCTTGCTGTTCATTCGATTACATGTTGGTCAAAACAGCCAATCATAGCAAAATCTCACATTATCAAGTTCAAAACAGAGATTAAAGCAGGTTGGAATCCTGAACAAAATTGAACTCTCATTAAATCAGGCACAAATCATTAATAAATGCTTTGGGTATCATACAGATGGACCAATGATTCTTTGTATTGTTTCAGATGCTAATTATGATACAACATCAAAGATGCCTGACAAAAATAAGTTTGGATATATCCAAAAAAAATTTCATAAAGAGAATAAGCACTTGGAAGATCTGAGAGCTTATGTGGGCAGACCAGACGAAAGAATAGGTATGGAAGATTAATGAATGCCTATTATGATGTAATACGAGGTTTTTTAAAAAATGCAGTGTCCAATCGATGCAATTTGACTGACCGGTTTCCAAATGAATGATCTGTTCTATCTGAATGTGTCGACTTCAATCAGGCAACGCTTCGCTGATTCTCTGCTTTGTGATGGAACAATTTTGCTATGGTTCGTCTTTCGCAGTCCTGAAAACCAATGTGAAAATGCACAGTTATCCAGCATAAAATCAAACATATTTTTCTTTTTTTCCCCTCTATTTTGTTTAGTTAATGCACCTTGAACATATTGAGGCGGAAATTCTTCCCGGGATTCATTCTCCGAAGTTTCTGATATGTATAAGCAAAACTTAGTTGATCACGGGGCGTGAAATGTTCGACTTCATTGAACCAGAGACAGGAGAATAAATTCGACATGGGTGTGTGTGCTCTGATGATGAATGATCCTTCAGGAACATCTGTCCATCAAACGTTTTATGGATGAGTAGAGTCAAAGCTGCATAGACCGCGTGTATAAGGCCTAGTTCGATATAGAAATAAATAGGTATAAATTGCGAACAGTTGTTCCGATATTGAGATGAAATGGAAATTTTCGTTCCACCAAAGGTTAGAATAACATATCCCTTCTTTTTGTCTTCATTTGAAAAAATGTGAATGCACATAAAATTGATGGACTTTTTATTTCCTAAAATCAATATAACTTATCCTCAAAATCATCCTCTTGCCAAGCTAACTGGTTTGGCAAGGAATAGGTGGTAGGATAATGGGATAAATGGTTGTAGAACAACTTATCCAGTTTGTTAAAAAAATTATCGGTATAAAGTGGGGGTAGTTGTCCCGATCTTGAAATGAAAATGGACTTTTTATCCCCTAATTGCTTTATCCAGTTTGTAACAGTTTGTTATAAACATTTATCCCATCTTTTTATCTTGATTTTAACAAATATGAAGAAGGACAAAATGGATGGACTTTTTATCCCCTAAACTTGGGATATCCTCTCCTCAAATTCTTATCCTCTTGCCAAAGTAATCCTAAAGAGATTTTTTTAAAGATACAAAAAGATTTACTTACTGCTGGGGAGAAGCCTCTGAGGATCCGAGGCGTTGAATCTTGTCAGTCCATCGGCCTTGTAGAATGCAAATTGTTCGTCTATGACGGTATGGTTGTATTTGTTCAGCCTTTTGTTTTGTGCCACTTCTTCCCACACACAATGCCGATCGTAATGATTTGAAATGGCATACTCGTAACCTCCACGCCAAAGGAAATATTCCAGGATAAGTAATGGGTCTTTCTGAAGCCGCAATTTGCTATCCAGCCAGACCGAATACCTAGAAACAATTTGTATATAGACAAAAAAATCAGAACAGATTCACAAATAAAAATTTCATATAAAACCCACTGCTATTTATCTTTCCAGTGCCGCATTCTCTAATCTTATAGATTATAGGCAATGCAATGATTTAATTGGAGAGGTCTTCATATGCCAAATAGTGAGGAAGAATTGAAAGATTGCAACGATTTAAGCTTCATTGAAGCTAAACACATTGGTCAGGATGAATCAGCCTGCTTTCTATGCAAACAATTTCCATCATCTTTTTATCAATGTTCTCACCGTGCAGAAGGAAAAAGGCGATGAGCCAGAAGCTTGGGTATTTTGCCAACCCTCCTCATATCAGTATAAGGTAGATTTTTCACCACCACAATCTTCCATAAACCGATAAACCCCATTCCATCTAGTTTTTGGCCTTCTGATTCCAGTGCTTGCAATGTATCTTCATCCATAAACATGACAAAGCAAACATTTTTCTTTGATGAACGTGTGATCTGCCATAAATGAAAAAAAATGAAAAATAGCCCTTCAATTCATATATAAATAATTCATATCCACGCAATATGTAATATATTATGTCTAAAACGAATTCCTAAGATTAAATTATAGAAAAATATTTTGCTTCTTAAAGATGGAAATGACAAAAAACTCACTCTCATGTATATAGAGTGTTTAAAGAGTTAAGACACTTTGGGTTAAACTTATTGCTTTTAACTCCATCAGAATTACATATGCTTCATCAGAAATCACAAATGAGAGAGTGATAAAACATGGGTGGGAATTTCACCATCTGAATTACATTAATCAGTGGAAAAAAAATCCATAAAAGATTAGAAAACACATCACTTAATCCCTGCCTCATTCTACGATCAATTCACTCTCTCTGGACAGACCAACATACTTGTTCCCCGTACAATAAACACCCCAACATTTTAGCCAACTGACAACACTTTCCCAGATATTTATTTTGCTTTATTACTATCTAAAAGCTGAAAAGTAAACACTAACCTCCAATCAATTAGGTTTTCATATCTCCAGAAATTTCTTGAGACTAGGGATGGATGAATGGTGAAATGAGTAACCACTCCTATTGGAATAGAGTTGATGAATTAATCATAGACAGAGTGGAGTTGGTTTTAGAACTCTGGAGAAAGAACAAAACAAAATAAAAGTATAAATATACGATCATTACTGGAGAGGTGGTGAATATTATCTAGTATTTCACTTATGGGAATCAAACTAGAGAGTCCTGACAGGAAAGGTACATCACATATGTTAACAAAATATAGGCAATGCAAAGGAAGCATCAAAATCAATCAGCTTTAAATCAAGCATAAAAAAATAAATCCTGACAGGATAATGAATTAAAAAGTTCAACGAATCATAATAAAAGAGAATCAGCACAATAAAAAGAAATCCCATACCATTTTCTTCGTAGGTGTTCTCAAGTAATCTGAATTACCAAAAATGCAAGAAGATACAGCTATGTGGCAACTACTCATGAATCTTACATCATCTTCTGCCAAGTCAAATCCAGTACTTGGAGATCCTTTAGGACCTTTAATAAAACCACAGTTGATTTTTTGGTCACGTGCATAGTATGATTCTTCCCTGTCTTCCCAACTTTGATGGCCAGCAAATCTCGGTACCCAATCTTCTGTCCCCCTGTCTTCAACCTCTTATACTGCAAGGAGAACCTCATAAATTTGTGGTTCTCTACAGGCTCTACAAGTTGTGCAGTGGAGTTCAAGAACTTCATCTCACAACCTGGAAAAAGTTTATAACAAATTTCAGGGAAAATAATAATATATCATAAAAACCTTTAGCAGAAAAAAAGTTCTGGTGGTAATTTCAGGAAAGCAACAACTTCTACCGATATGATTGAGAACGTGGATTCATCTAAAAAATAAATCACAAAGGAACATAATTCTACAATAATATATATATCATAAAAACCTTCCCAATTCCAAGCAAAGTTGGTAACATATTTTCTGAGGAAAGGTGGGAGCACACCACCTGTAAATTTATTCACTAATGGTGGTAAATGCCAACAAAGAGGGGGACAATAAGACTTTCTCAAGTGTCTCCATTACACAAATCCAATAAACTGCTGATCCCGTGATCAGCCAAAACCATGACCTACCAACTTTGACCAGAATTGACTACACACACACAAGGATAACCAAATTATGTCCAACGACAACTTTTCAACAATCTTTCAAGAAAAACAACCACAAACCAAATGTTTCAATGTAAATTAACTTTTAATGAAAGATCATGTCATTGCATGTCGGCCCATATTAACCAGCAATGACATGAGATTAGTCACAT
The DNA here is from genome assembly GCA_030737845.1 of Acorus calamus. Lineage (NCBI taxonomy): Eukaryota > Viridiplantae > Streptophyta > Magnoliopsida > Acorales > Acoraceae > Acorus > Acorus calamus. The sequence continues at coordinate 1,450,064 of CM060876.1, forward strand.
GTTTAGCAGAACATGATCAACATCTATCTATAACTCTGAATATAATCTCAGATAGTGCATTTTGAGTGCTAGATATTAATATAGCATCTTCTCATCTCAACTTCTAGAAATTACTACAAATCAAAGAATGACCACTCCCAACAGTTCTTATTAATATTGCTGAACAAAGAGAAGTTTTTCATAGAGCAAGGAACTTAATAAACTTTTATTGTGGGTAACTTAGCCATTAATGCAAGCATCCATGTTTGCATGCAAAACTCCTGGAGTTCATGTTTTTTTAATTATATTTCTTATATTGAATACTCTGAATATAGACCTGACCAAAGGGACAAATAGAGGAATAATTATTCAGGATATCACTCTTAAAATGAGGTCACTAAAATGAAACCTTTTCTATGCATCATGTTGGAAATATATGGCAGACTGGAAATGAAAAATTCTTCCAACGGAAGCAAGCTTATGTGAATAAACACTTAGGACCAGATGCCATGATGTCTAAAGGCCTTAATGAAATGCTTAATTTAATAAAAAAAAAAGATGAGGAACTTACTTGAAAATTTATGGCCCTTTGGTTTTCTTTGTACACCTGACTGCTTACCAACACCAGATTTGTCAGATCCACCCTCTGTGTTAACATTCCATGAAGAACCATAAGATTCTTTATCAGATACGCTCTCACTACTGCTGGTATAAGAATTTGAGACCTGGTTTGCACTATTACTCTTATTTGTTGATATTCCATCATTGTCACTTGCAGTCTCTATAGTACCAGAAAGGGCTCTGCTATCATGTTTTGAAGGATCATACCCTTCCAACTGACCATCTTGAGTATCAATGCGATTGTCGTTTTCGTCATCAGAGTTAACCTCACTGTTTTGTTCCATCGCATCGGCATTTTCTTTAGTATTTCTCAAAGAAGTCTCATACTCTTCTTCATAATGTCTCAGTTCATCCCGTCCTGCCTCATTATAAAGTCCACCGCTTTGATGATTCAACCTTGTGTAGTGATGAGTACCCTTCAACGGATCTTGCTCGTCCCCATTTCCATCATCCTTCAAGATTTCATGTTCCAAAGCGACTCCAGATGAATTCATCTGGTTCAGGTCCCATGGGAAACCATTTGCATTTTCAACCTGGTCATTCTGATTGTTTGGATTACCCCATCTGTCTGTAAAAAATCCCACCAAACTTTCATGCTTCAATCAACTTTGATAACTGACAATGCAAACACACTTCAGAAAACACAAAACAAACAGGCATTTATACATGCAACACTAAAAACCTCCCACAAAGCCAATGAGAATTTCTTAGAGTCATTAGGCATGATTTGATTGAGCTCCTCAAACAAAATAATATTAAATTCAAAAATATCAACATTATATATCAATGAAGCCTAATTTTTTCATGTTGATTAAAAAATGCTACCAAATCATTCAAAATGCTCCAAACGATAATTTAATAATTGACAATGCAAACACATTGCAGAAAAAAACAAAACATACAAGGCATTAATACATACAACAAATAATAAATACAAAAACTCCACTAAATTAATCAGAATTTCTCAGAATCATTAGACATCCTCTGATTGAGCTCTTCAAGAAAGATGAAAACTGAAATTCAGACAGACAATAAATACAGACATCAATCATGCCTAATTTTTTCATGTTAATTCAAAGTGCGACAAAATCATACAAGCTAAACATGTAAACATGGATAAATTCAATGTGTATTCACCAAAAATGAGATTTTTTTTTCAAGATCGGGTTCCCGTCGTGTAATACCTTCGATTCCGTATAAGTAAATGAAGGCGAAGAGGGAGACGACGACGAGGACTAACAAGATCACGACAACGAACCGCGCTGAGAACCGCCGCTGCTGATTCTTGGACCGCCGTCCTACGCCCCTCTTGTAATGGTGGCTGATCCGGATCCCGATCTGATCCGACGCGACGGCGCCGGAGCTGCTGCCGTGCATGTCGTGCCCTCCGCCGACATGAGACGTCGCGAACCTCTCCGTCCCTGTTTGCCTGTACTGGGCCATCCCCACATTGTTCGGGGATCTGTCACAGATATGTTTTCTTTTTAGGGTTTTCGAGAGTCGTTTGAGATTTCTTGGGTTTTGTGTTTGTTCGATTTGATCCGTGTTCGTAGAATTTTTGTAAGAATACGTTGAAACAGTTTTTTTATTTTTTATTTTATTTTTAAGACAGTCTACAGTTTACACCATTTTTTTTTAAAGGAAAATAATCCGTCACACCGGTTTTATTTTTTTAAAAAGATCATACACTCTGTACTTTTCAATTGAAATACATGTTATTATTATAAATGAATTATTATTAATACATTAGAGTTGAAAGTTGTATTTTTCTTCAATAAGTGTAGTCGGGTCAGAAATCTGCTTCCAGACGAAGATCCGAGTCATCACGTCTGAGATCGTATACCAAGAGAGCTTGAGACACCGGTATGGTGCCGGTTAAAGAGACTCCGACGTTTTAAGTTAGTGGAGTGAATGAATAAAGAAGATGAAGATGACACAGAGAAAAACTAGAAGGCTAGGATGGTTTGTGAGTGTTTACTAGTGAATGTCCTCTCTCATTCTTTTGCTCTTTTAGCTGAGTAAGTGACAATGTCATTTCTCGCTCAGATGTCCTTTGTTTCGGCTGAAATCTTAACATGAAAGATTCTGCCAGGTACAAACTGGGGGTTTGTTATGATGTTGTTGTCACGTGGCACAACATGATCAACCTTAACTGTGATCGTGATGAGCAATGGGATGCGACTTGTCGAGGTCAAGGCACGTCTGACGTCTCTGCCAATTCGGAGGAGCAGAGCAGCCCTAGCCTTTCCTCGTAGTGTCAGTGGTCCCCCTCCTTCTCTGGTTAGGACCGGGTCCGAACCTAGTTAGGGTGGTTAGACTCGTGAATGTTCCAACGGTTATATTATGTGTAGGTGGCTAGTCTTGATTGTCCGTGGTGGTCTGATCACCAAGTCATCCTACCCTGGCGAGAAAGTATTCCCTGAGCAAGACTCCACGAGCAAGATCCCCCGAGTGGGATTCCTCAGCTAGAGAATCCGGTTGTTCTCCTTGAGAGATCCGTGTTTGGTCATATCACATGCCGAGCCGCATTACCCGTTTGCCCGACTTACAAGGACATGTGGCACCCTCAGGAAGAGCGTAATATTTTCCTCATACAAGTGTATTTTTTTCGCATTGAAAAAATGATAAATTTTTTGCGCTATACACTATGATAAACCCATAAACTATGATAACAGTATATATTACGTTATTATAGTGTATGAGACTGCAAAAATGGACTAAGTGTATCAGCTCTCTTAAATGGTACATTTTCCATTCACATTTTATGTATTGTTAGTCAAAAATGAAATATATCACGAGAAACAATAACATTTTTTAAAAATATATAAAAATTAGTAACTCATGATTATGATAGATCTCACATATTGTGCAATAAATACCGCATTATTATATTGTATGAAGTTGTAGATGATTCTGCAAATCCAGTGTATAAATGCTCTTTTATCAATATTGGCTTCCATATTTACATGAGTTAAACATAAATTGAGAATAATAATAGTAGTATTACTAGATTAGTAATATGTAGATTTTAAAATCAAAATTTCTCTTTCAAATATTTGGAGGAGAGATCTGTTTCCACGTGTAATCTGAGCATCCCCCGTGAGAATGCTAGGTGACTGACACGTGTCCTCTGAAGTCCAAGACACGTGTCACCTCGCCTCACATCATCTTCTACTGGTCGGGTGGAAACAGATCACCCCTTATCTTTGCATGAATACACATGATCTTGCCATATCATTCACGGTAGCCACCATGATAATTATCGTATTCTTTCATATCCTCTTCCATCCTATAATATCATCTCATCATTGTTGCGGACTTAAGATTGGGAGGGGATCCGAATAGGCGGTTAATGGCAACAATATTTAAAGTGAAAGCAAATCTCATGAACAAAGTATGTAAAAATTATTTTTACAACAACCCGAAATCGATCAACTAATTTATTTAATTGTTGGAGGACTTTTTGCAGGTCACCTCCCCTCCCCTGGTTAGTTTGAGAAGATCATCATCCGGCGTAGTGACCTCTACTTTGAGAAGTGGGAGAGTACAAATCCGTATTAACCATGCTTTGTCCCCTCCATACTATATTTATCTAATAAAATATTTTTTTATATAAAAAATAAAATAAATCGATTGCATTTAATATTATATATCTCATTGGTTATACGGGACTATAGACGACATTAAATTATGTGTAACAATTTTTTATTAATTAATAATCATTAAAATGCATACGTGCATTCATCAACTATTTTGATTTTATCAATACTAAATTATGGACTTTGTTATACTAATCATTTTTTATTTTCATAATTATTATAATTTTATATACCTCCTTAGCCACTTTTACTCACTTTATACATCTTAAATTTTTTTTTCATATTTCCTATATACAATATCATTCAATTCATTGAAAAATTATATTTATATACTCATAAAAAGAAAATATATACCGTATGGATTCGTTTACCTATATGGATTGCATTTCTTTTTTAACATTATGTTTGAAAACGAGTATGTAATGTTTTTGAGTTTATAAGAAATTGAATTCTTCATAATAAGTGGAGAGAGCGCTATTTTTAAACTCAAGTTCTGATTGGACATAAAATATGACTTATTCTTGGGTATACAATTATTTTAACATAAATAGTATAAATAAGAATAAAGTAATTTCGTGTTTGATTGTGTTTTGGATTATTCTCATTAGAAAATGTAATAATAAAATTTTTGTTGTTTGAATAAAATATAAATAAAATGTGGATAAGATTTATAAAAGATGAAAAAATGATGATGATTGATTTGATATGTGATTTATAAAAGGTGATGACAATTGATTTAATAGTGGACCCACATATTCTTTGGATTGAATAACTTAGAATAACTTTAATTATATGGGTTGATTGGAATCCATATACCACATTATACTAGTTTATTTTGGCATAGTTCATCCCTGATCAGCCCCCATTTGTTTTGGGTATAAGCCCCTGGATAACACTGGATAAGAATTTTGGTGTGTTTGTTTGTCTCGAATAATTCCTGATAAAGTATGTCAGAATAAACTGGTATAAAGTGGTATATGAATTTCAATCAACCCTGAAATTAAAGTTATCCTAGGTTATTCCACCTAAAGAATATGTGGGCCCACTATCAAATCAATTATCATCACCTCTTATAAATCACCTATCAAATCAACTATCATTATTTTTTTACATTTTTAAATCTTTATCCATACATTATTCACATTTTATACAAACAATAAAACATTTATTTTTATGTTTACCAACGAGAATAATTCAAAACACAACCAAACACAAAATCACTTTACCCTTATTTATAGTCACTTATGCTTGGATAAATATATACCTATCATAAATTCTATCCTCGTTGCAAACGGAGGCTGAGTGTTCTATGTATCCAAACAACAAAAAATACATATTCTGTTTTATTCTCATGCTATTCCATATCTAAACAGGAGCCAAAGAATAAGCTAATTCTCAATTTCTGTTTCCAAACATGGCGTAAATATAAATCGAGGCGGTGAATCGGTAAACCAACCAGGTCAAATGGATTGACACAACAACCAACTAATCTCAAACTAAATCGCTGATTTTACGTTGCACCCGTCAGCTTTTACTACCATCACACCGCACGTGTGCAATGAATCGAGAACTATCATATTCCGCCGATGTTACGGACGGCCTCGACTCAGAGAGAAAGACGTGTTCGTTCTTGCGTCTGTGGAGACTTCGTTCGCGTGGAGGTCACGCGAAGGTGAGAGAGAGAGAGAGAGATGGCGGCGGAGAAGCAGAAGGAGCCCTGCAAGAAGGAGGCGTGCGATATCCAGGCCTGCCTCACCAAGAACAACTTCATCCCTCAAAGGTTCTTCTTCTTCTTCTTCTTTCAAATGGGTGTTTGATTTGATGTGATTCAATCTGTTGAGCTGAAACATTCATTCTTTGCCCAAAAAGGGATTTTTTTTTTTCAGTTCCCTTTTGATTTGGGTCTTAAGATGTTGGGATTATGTCGGTTGGTCATGATGGAGTTTTATTGGGATGTAGAACTGTTGAAATTTTGATTGGATATGGCACCCTGAATAAGGCAGTTACAATAACTCTCTGTCCCATTGGAGTTATATATTGAAGAAGTGTGAAGAAAAATCAGATTGAATAAAACCAACCAAACAGAGAGAGATCTCGATGGAATCATGGCATTCATTAATACATACTAATGCTTAAATTATAATGAAAAGACCATACATATGTATTCTGAGATTCTATCATGAGACAGAAACATGCATTTAAATTTTAAATTAAATATTGGATCATGTTCTGTCCGTTTTTATTTGTGATATTACTGTTTCACTTCTGAATTAATTATTGCCATGTAAAATACAACATGTGTATATCTTCTGTATTATTGAATATGTTGTATGCATGTAATAAGTGATTCTATTGAATGGTATTCGAATGAATAAGTTGCACGGGTACCTGCTTTGCCAAATGATTTTCTAGTTGTTTTTCTACCAAACAATGCTCACAAGTGGCAAGTCAACCTTTGCTATAATCACTATAAATCTTCTAAAAAAAAAGAAAAAAAGAGCCAACCTTTGCTATTGAGCCAAGAAGGCCTTCTTTAGCAAGTCTATTAAGCCATATAATCGAATTATTTGAAACATTTTTGCTAGAATCGGTAGCATAAAAAAAACGACTATCAACATTACTTGAAACACAAAAAGTGTATAATACAATGAAACCATAAGATAAATGTCCAAAACCATAAAAAGTAGTTCCCTAAAACAACTTAACACAACCATCAACATATTTAAACTTGAAACCTAAACTAAGAAGAGCTAGAACCTAGACAAGATTTCGCCGGATTTCAGGTGCATACAAAACATCATGGAGAAACAAAGTGTATCTGCCTCGCAAAACAAGTTTGCAAGTACCGATTCTCAGAACCTCTGTACTTAAGTTGTTCCCAATGTAGATTAGTCTACTCCCTGCTTGAATCCAATGAAAATCCACATACGATGTTTGATCCCTTGCTAGGTTTGTTGTTGAGTCTACAGTCCAAACAATGCTAGTTTAGCGAGCATCAAACAATTAGCATCAAACAATTGCTTACATATAAATGTGAGGACTTGGACAGTTTTGTACATACCTTCGGCTCAGTACATTCACGAACGAAGTGACTCAACTGATTGCAGTTATAACAAGTCATCTTTGTCTTGTCTTACTTGCCACCGCACTTTCCTCTCTGGCGATTAGCATTCTTAGCTTTCTTAGGAGCTGGTCCTGCCTCCTTGCCCTTCATGTGCCCCCCACCTCTAGTTCTCTTGCATTGTGAACCTAATACCCTACACGAATTAGATTCAACCATGTTTGCCTCTTTGACAGATTTTTCTGCTGGTAGGCAATCCTCTTCGAGCTGTACATGCCAAAAGCATTAATTGAATGACAAAAATTATGATGTTTGGCATCATAAGATTCAGTTTCTCCCAGAGGAGCAGGATTTGCTAGAAACTATAACACAAATCATGATTGAACCTGAGCATGGGACCTCAACACAACATAGGCGAGATCATGAAACCGATTTGGATTGGAAGAAGAAGGATCGTGTTGCTCGCATCCTATTGCTGAGCCAGTATGAGAAATGATATTACACTGTGCTTTGAGAGGAACAAGACAACAATGTCAGTCTAGGACGCTGTCAAAATCCAATACGGTGGCACTTCAACTATAACATTGTGCCAACTCACACTGATATTTGATGCTTATAAGAAGCGCCATGATCACACAATGAGGCAGTAACGGCTATATCAAATATGATGAGTGAACTGAGGGGTGCTGGTCATGAGTTGACAAATAAGCAACAAGTGCAAGCTGTAATTCGTTGTTTGCCCAACTCGTGGGAGGATATGCGAGTTAATCTGACCCACAATGACAACATCAAGACTTTTGATGATGTCGCTCGCCATGTAAGCAGGAAGAGGATCGCCTACTAGCAGAAAAACTAGTTGGAGAGGCAAACATGGTCGAATTCGAGCAGCACAGGGCATTAAGCTTGTGATGCAAGAGAACTAGAGGTGGGGGACACACGAAGGGCAAAGGAGGTGGGACCGGCCCCTAAGAAAGCTGAGAATGTAAGCGCTAGAGAGGAAAGCGTAGAGGCAAGAAAGACAAGACAAAGATGACTTGTTATAACTGCAATAAGTTGGGCCACTTCGCTCGTGAATGCACTGAGTCGAAGGTACGTACAAAACTGTCCAATTGCTCACATTTATATGTTAGAAGTTGTTTGATGCTTGCTGAACTGTCACTGTTTGAACTGTAGATTCAACAACAACATACCACCTAGCAAGGGATTAGACATCGTATGTGGAATTTCGTTGGATTCGATCAGGGAGTAGATGAATCTACATGGGGTACAACTCAAGTGCAGAGGTTCTGGGAAATAATACTTGCAAACTTGTTTTGCAAGACAGTCACACTTTGTTTCTCCATGATGTTTTGTATGCACCTCAAGTCCGACGAAATCTTGACTTAGTTCTAACTCTTCTTAGTTTAGGTTTCAAGTTTGAATTTGTTTGTGGTTGTGTTAAGTTGTATTTGGGAACCACTTTTTATGGTTCTGGATATTAGTCTGATGGTTTTATTGTACTAGACATTGTTTGTGTTTCAAGTAGTGCTGATAGTAGTTTTTATTTTGTTTCCTATTCTAGCAAAAATATTTCAAATAATTCGATTATGGCATGCTAGATTAGGTTATTGGGCAAGACAGGATGAACAGACTTGCTAAAGAAGGCCTTCTTGGCTCAATAGCAAATGTTGATTTGCCCACTTGTGAGCATTGTTTGACAGGAAAAACACCTAGAAAACTATTTGGTAAAGCAGTTAGAACCACAATACCTCTGAAGCTTATTCATTCAGATATGTGGACCAATGAATGTGAGGGCGAAGCATGGTGCCTCCTATTTTATTACTTTCATATATGATTTCACACATGGTCATATTTACTTGATCTTCCATAAGTCAGAAGCTTTGGATTGCTTCAGATGTTATGTAAGTTTGGTTGAGAATCAATTGGACAAGAGTACTAAGGCTCTTAGAACTGATCATGGTCGTGAATATCTATAACAACAATTCAAGGAACTATGTAATGAGAAGGGAATAGCTACACAACTAACTATTCCAAGGAATCCGCAACAAAATATTGTCGCTGTGAGGAGGAATGGAACCCTTTTAGACATGGTAAGATCAATGATGGCTCATGCAAATTTGTCCATCTCCTATCGGGGAGATGCGCTTTTAACAGCAACCTACATTCACCTACATTCTTAACTGTGTGCCTTCCAAATCAATAACTTCCACTCCCTATAAACTGTGGACTGGTCAAAAACCCGATTTAGATAATTTTCAACCATGGGGTTTTGTAGCTTTCATTCACATTTATTCTTATAAGTTTGGGAAGTTAGGGCCTAGAGGGAGAAAATGTGTCTTTATTAGATACTCAGAACACTCTTCTTTGGTGAATAAGTTGATAGAAGTTTAACAGAAATTGAGTCTCGTGATGCAACCTTCTTAGAAGAAGATTTTCCTAGCAGAGGAGAAATCACAGAGAACTTTCAATTATTTGAACACGTAAGTGATCTGTTCAATATATCCATGTTCATGTACAAGAACAAATTAACTAGGTTAATTAAGGTTTGATCTTAGATTTTTTAGATAAAGTTTGTTGTAATAATTTGTATATTTATTGATTAATATCCATACTTGGAGAAGACTTTGAAATCTATTGGCAAAGCAGGTATGTAAGAGAGGGAAACTCTTTGCTAGTTTGCCAAGGGGTTATGGTTTTGAGGATTAGTTGTCCTAATTTTAGAGGATAAAAAATCCATCAATTTCCCCATATTCACATTTATCAAAAGTGGAACAAAAAGTGGGGATAAATATTATTTTAGCTTTTAGGTGAAATAAAAAATCCTCATTTTCACTTCAAGATCAGGAGAACTGTTCACACTTTATCCCCATTATTTTTTAAACCAAATGGGATAAGTTGTCCTTCCTCCACTTATCCCCACAATTAACCATTTATCCCACCACTTGTCATTGGAAGCGACTTTTGAAAATAGCTTTTCAAGGAGCATAGCATACATTTGCTAGATTACTGAAAAAGCTGTTTTTTATAACTTGAATAAATTTTGTTTTTCGCAATTCTTCAAAAACTTGGACCGTGGGGGCATTGGGAAATGAGTTTGGATTAAACTAATGATGTGTCTTTTTCTAGTGACAGCCTTTTAGTTGTTTGTGTGTGGGTGTATGCGTGTGCACATCTTAGGAAAACATGTTGTGATGTATAATTTATATGACACTTACCAGTGTCATGAATGAGCATTGAGAACATGGGGGTGAATGGGTGCAAATTACACTATTCAAAGTCTTGTAGCTGCCACTGTCCAGTATAAATAAAGAGGAGAGCTAGATATGGGCTATTATGAATAATTTTGCCATGCCATTAATTTTGTCTATGGCTCTACACAAGTGTTGCTAGCCCATCGTATAAGTTGGATGGTATAGAAAGTTGCAAACTCAAGAAAAGTAGCCCTGATTATCTTTTTCAGGAAAAAGGGTTAGAGTTTACGACCAAAGTATTACTAACTGGGATAAACTCCAAAGAGGTAGCAGAAGAGGGAGCTACTGACCATCACAGGGAAGAGAAAGCAAATTACATGATGGAGACATGATATGCTAAATCCTCATACCACTAAAAGTTTACCCTGTAGTACAGATTCTTCCCTTTAATATCAACAACGATGCCTTAAAATAATGGCATAAGTTTATTTTTAAATTTTCATGTCCTTTACTTAAAACACTCTTTATTTATTCAGGGCATATAAATTTTGTCCTCTACCACACACTACTCACATGTTAGGGATCCTTCTATAATAGAACTATTCTTTCTACTAAAGGGTTTATTAGTAAGCAAGACGTATCAAAATTTCATTTTTTTTCCTTATAGTTTCAGGTTAAAAAAATGTCATCATCCTTATTTTTTCCGTATACTTTTTAATATATTGAAGCCATCACAGACCCCTGGCCTGACGTGAATATAGGACTTTGTTTTTCTATAATTAGTTCTCTTCTTTTTAACCAAAATATACCAGTTAAATGGTAATTCTCTTTATCTTTGGTTTTCATATTGCAGTGCAGTTGTAATATCTATTAACCACTGAGATTACAAAGATCAAAGAACAAGATGATATGACAAGTGAAAGAAATGTTAGAACATCTATGACTCATGTAAGACCCTCACCAAAGTTGCCCAAATGAATGATAGCTCATGTCTGCTGTATATTTAACACCAATTCAACTTAAATTTATGAGGACTCTTTTGTTGGACCATGTGTGAACACTTCCTGAATAGGTTTCATCTGGCAATTAGGACATGGAAAACAATTCTCTATTCTGTTTTTGTTCTGAAGGAGCTTAGAGCATATGATTTTCATTGATCAGCTACTTCCTATAAGTGAAAGGGTATGTTTTCTTACATGTAGACGGGTGTATTGATGTGGGTTCTTTTTATCGAGTATAAAATTATTTCATGTTGTTTAAATACATGAACGTGTGATGTTTATATTTATTAGTTCGTCTGATGAATGTTCTAAGTCAACAGTGGTTAGCTATCTATAACTTCCCTTTCTTTTCATGATAGATTTTACTCATATTCAAGGCATTTGAATGAATGTTATGAGTGCATTGATTCATTTTTTTCGATATGCTGCAGGTGCCTGAAAGTCATTGAACTGTTGCAATCTTGCTGCGAGAAATGCAACAACAAATCAACCCATTGCGGTTCTGTTTCTGGTCTCCTGAAAACAAAACCCAAGTGAAAGTATAAAATTCAACACACTTCGACTGTCTAGAAAAGCTTTTCATATCTTGGGAGCCTTACGAATAGCAAGAAAATGCATGTCGCTCATTTTGATGTCATTCAGTTTGCAGGGCCGCAACCATGGTATGAAATGCAATCTCATCCTCTTCTAGGGAGCATGGATTTTGTTTCACTAATTAGATTTTTAAATGGGGTTTCATGCATATAGTGGGTCTTATCTTCTATGACTTGTTTTATATTTGCCTTAATTAAACCTTACAGTTAGGATAAGAGCAGGTATCAGCAGTTCACATGCTGCATGTGGCCCTTTTTTTTTTCCAATCAATTGTACTACTGCCTCCCACAGACTATAAAAAATATCATCCTTATTGTTATAAAAGGCTTTCAGTATTTTGACCTGTGATTACACACACCATGTGTGATTAAATATTGCTTAGCTGACCCACTTTCCCATTGTTTTGGTGTTACCATTTTTGTTGAAAAATTGGCCCTTGAATCAAAACAGAGAGAGGAAAAACAAAAACACAATCACAAGAGACTGTGTCACCTGGTTATTTTTTTTTCTAGATCACAGATTTTGTGGTTGGGGTAGAGATCTAACCCTCAAAAACCTAGGACTGCCTCTAAATGGTATAAGAGACTCTTAACTCACAGAGGAGGATATATATCCCGATACATTACCACAGTGCTCCCACAATAATGTAAGAATTACATAACTGCTATTACATGTGAGAATACACGTGCACAAAAAATGAAATATTCTAACGCACAAAAGAGTATATATAGCTCATTTTATTCGTAGGGGCAACAATATTTTGGCCATAAGGAGAACTTCTCTGCCACAATTCTTTCTTGATATCCAGAACCCAAAATACAACACAAACCAAACACATGTTGTCCAACCCTGCTGAGTCAACAGGGTGGTTGAAGAAGCAGTTGTGTGTTCATCCACCTCTTCCTTGTAATCAAACATATTCGTATTAATTGTATGTTTCACAAAAAAAGTTCTCTCTCTCTCATAAAACAGGCATCTGTACAAGTGGGTAACCAACTTCAATGGTTTTTTAATCAAACCTGTATTTTTATTGCAGGTCAAGGGAATGTTGTTCTCAAATAGTATATCCTCTCAATAATACAGGAAGTTCATAGATTAGTATATATTTCGGGTATACGTATATTTTTGCATGGATTGATCCACTGGCATGGGCTTGGGAATCTTCAATTTTTGCTGGGTCCAGAAGGAGAATTCATCGTTTTTGAAAGGAATTATGATAGATTTTAAGCGGCATTTACTTGGGTGCTCTTATAAGGCAATAACTCCTACACTTTGATGTACCTTCAGATTTGATTCTATAGCTAGGGCCCTGATTTACTTACTAAAGATCTTGGGTTCAAATGTTTTGGATTCATCTAATCCATATGAACTTAATGTTGGTGTTCCGTGTCACTAGCATTAATTCTTGCAGTCTTATTTGTTGGTGCGTTTGGTTGCACGATTGCCCAATTTTTGTGATTGCAGAAAACTGTTTCCATAAGTGTGTTATCAAATAGTTTTACAGACAGATTTAGGCAATATTGTTCAAAAGCTGTAATTTTCAAAAGCTAGGTGGGGTGAGCTTCTTGCAAAATTAGTTTTAAAATTTAGATTACTGCAGAATTAATTTTACAATCGTGCAACCAAACAACCAAAATGACATTGATTTGAAGTTATATTTGAATATGAACCAAACAACCAAACCCAATGAAGGTAGGTTTGGTTTGACCTCCTCAAGTTTCATGGTTGGGTCGGATGAGAATCAGGTTAATCCTCTCCAACACCGGATTGGTTTGGAAGTTGAAAAATTCACTGTGAGATTGTCCTGTAGAACAGGCATCATTTTTATGTTTTTTTTTTTTTAAAAATCAATTCATGCACATTGTAAAGTTTTTTTTTGTGTTGTTTATATGACAATTGTGACAATTGTACGAACACACAATTTCTCCGTGATTTAAACATAGAGGATTCCAAATAAATAAAATAATAAAATCAAATTAAATAGATTAAAATGTCATAACTGAAAACAAAATTCTTAAATATCAAAACAAATCCGATCTTAAATGAGACAGACTGCAACCCACATCCCATCTTTTAAAATCGGTGTTGATATCCTGCTCTGATGCTAGGAATTGATGAAATCTTGCCCCACATTGCCAAACGGAGACAAAAGGCTTTTGATAAAAAAAAAAGCAGTTCTAGTAAGATTTGTAATATGATTAACTTTAAGCTTTGCAAAAATGTAAGGAGCCATTCTAGGATTCCATTTTCTAGTACCATGACCAAAATGTACTCTTGCTTCCATCATCTCTTCCAAATTGATGTTCCACGAACATCTTTTATAGAATCATTTTGTTCTTGGTCCCTATTCAATACTAAGCAAGTACGAACTAATTGAATACTTGTGTGAGAAATTTCTTGAATTGGTTTGCAATTTTCATAAAAGATATAATTAACAACTCGAAGTTAAGTCCAAAATTGGTGTGCATATATCAAATAAATCACCACTAATTCCTGAGAAAAAAAAATGGTGGACGATTCTTCCACAATGTAATCTGATAAGTAAGATTTTGAGTAAGTGTTTACATAATCTTTTTCTGTCTGGAGACACTATTGCACTATCAGTCTATCAGTGTGTATGACAAAAAAAAAAATTCATTTTTTCAAAACAAAAAAATTATACTATTGTATCTTAATATACATTTCAATTCGTATAACAGCATATACTTATGATTTTCCTTCAAAAATACATACATATTTTTTCCATATAAACACAACACCATAGTATATAATAAAATTAAAAACAAAAAATAATATCTACATATTTTTAGGACAATGAGTCCTCTGAATCAACATGAACTTCTTCAACACCTTCAACATCACCACCAACACAGCCCCCCTCCTCCTCATCCTCTTCGCGACCACTCCCGACCTGCTCCTCCTCCTCATCATCTCCTTCTCCGCCTCGCCCAAAGTGATGGTCCTCCTCCGCGCCTCCTCGTCGTTGAAGTCCTCCCAAAGAGAGTCCATCCTCTCCTCCTCGTCGCGGAACCGTTGCTCCCCCTCGCCTTCGGAGAGGGAGAGACTCCTCCTCTTGCGCGCGCGCGCGAGGGGTTGGTCTTCTTCTTTTTCTGATGGCGCGCGCGCGAAGTTGGGGAAGCGCGCGGAGACAGGGGAGGGGATGGACCAGAGAGGGGAGGAAGGGGTGGTGATGGAGGTGGTGAAGTCGGGAGAGGAGGTTGGGTCGGCGGTGGGGATGGTGGGGAAGCTGAATTCGTCTGATTCTTCCAACATCTCTCTGTCTCTCTCTCTCTCTCTCTCTCTGTCTGTGAAAATGGGTTTCTTGTTATTGAACTCTTCAATTAACTATGGAAATAATTATGTTTTGATAGAGAGACTATGAGTCATAACATCTCTGTCTCTAATAATTATGATTATTTGAATGAAGAATGGATGGGTGGTGAAGAGGTTTTGAGAGGATTTCGCAATCATGGGCAGTTGGGAAGTCTCAGCTGCCCCGCCGGATTGAGCGGGGAAGATGTTGATAATGATGGGAAGAGAGAGAGATACACATATAGATATTAAATTTTGGTCGGAGTTTTGGTTTTTTTTTAAGTAAGTTTAATATTTACTCTTAGGGTAAAATGTATTTGGTCTTCCAAAAGTTTTCTAAACCTGCAGAAGCACTTTTTATAGTTTAAAAACATGCAATCACACTCTCTGTAATTAGATTTTTTTTTGAGCGAAAGTTAGACATTGTATTATTATAAGAGTATCCATACAAGTCCGAAGTAGGGGTGAGGAGAAAAATAGAAAATAACATTTGAAAGACAAAAAAACATTTTGAAAGACAAAAGCAACCACAACCAAAAGATAGGGCTTTTGGCTGGAGCAATTAGATTTTTTTTTATTAAGATGAGATAAAAATACAATTTAACCATTTTAATTAAAACTTTACCATGTTTTTACTTTTGTTGGTGGGTTTTTTTTACCTTTTAGTTAATTTGATGTGATTTAATTCTTACAAAAATGCATTCAGATGTATTTGAAGAGTTAATTATTGTATAAGTTAATATTCATAAAGCATATTTAAAATGAATTATATGGATATTTAGATTAGTTAAAGGTAAAACAATAATTTTAAATTATTTTTATTATATTTTAACGAAAAAGTATAATGGGGGCGGAAGAGCATGTTTTTATATTTTAGGGGGTGTTTATGTAGATTTAAAAAACTTTGGAGGGTCCAAATGCATTATATCCTTATTCTTTCTTATTCTATTGGAATACCCAATAAATAGCTGTTTGGAATTTTTCATTCTTGTATTTATTTCTAGATATCCCGTGTAAAAAATTTTATTCCACAGAATTTATCAAAACTGGATTATTAGGAAGTAGAAATTCTTCTTTTAGATTAGAATTATCAAACGAGTCCTTAGTATCAGTTTGACATTCATTCTCATTTTCATTCTCTTTATGATTGAACATATAAGAAAATTATGTTTGACATCTTCTGTTCATTCCTGGATATTTTAGACAAAATTTTCCCTTTTACAGAATCTATTAAGACCAAAGTTATCAAAATGACCCTTTATTTATTCCCAGGCATCTATGTAATATTTTTCTACACAATCTAGATACATCTATTTAGATGAAAGGGTCTAACATGGGGAGGCTGAATGACTCCAAATTCAAGTTGGATTTAGCCATTTAGGTTGATGGTTGGGTTATTAGAGTCTAGATTCAAACCTGAATAGTAAATTTATATGTGTGTATAATTTTGATAATTTGGTCTTTGAGATAAAACGTGAATAATTTAATTTGTTTTTACCCTAAAATCTATCATATTTTCATGATGCTTTAACCATTTTTAATTGTAGTTATTGGGGAGTATGAATTATTTAGAATGGTATCAAGTTAAATCCAAACCCAAGTCTAACCCGAACCAAATATGACGGGTGGACTTCCTTTCGGAGTTTAAAGAATGGGTGGGTGAAAGTTGGGTTGACTTTCTCCCACCTCATATTGGATACTGGCCTAATTTTTTTCACAGTTGGCATGGCATGTATTTGCTAGGCATGTATTTGCTAGACAAAGATTAGGTGAGAATCAGTGGCATACACAGTATGAATAGAATAGAGAAATAAACTCCCAAGTTCAACTAGTATTGATTATTGGTGTCACTCAAAACCATAGCAATCACATTTTTAAATTGTGTCATGTGGCAAGTTGAGGATTGAATTGGGAATGTATTGCACAAGGTGAAGTTGACCTAACATTGGAATCTGGAAGGTTTGTTGGTCTGATGCAATGGGAGGGAGGGCCACTTTTTTTATTCTGCTCCATGTGAACCTTTCATCTGATGTGGTCTCTCATATTCTCTAAGGGGGAGTGGTTGCACTATCTGGACGGTTGAGATGGAGACTGTTGGAAAAAAAATTAATACATTTCCAAATAATTGTATTAATTAGTTTCTAAATATAGATTAAAGAATTTATGGGATGTTTAATTCACTCAAAAATGTTTTGTCCTACATCGGTTAAAGAATGCGATGAAGCAGTCTTTAAATATGCCTCGTGTAGATCTTGGGTCGGGACCCAAGCAGGGGCTGGGGCTTGTAAATTGCATTTGCATTTGCATTTGCTTTTGCGTATTGCGTATTTCGTATTTCATATTTCGTATTTCGTATTTCGTATTTCGGATTTCGGATTTCGGATCTCGGATCTCGGACTTCGGGTTCGGGCACGGGCACGGGCACGGGTACGGGTACGGGCACGGGCACGGGTACGGGTACGGGTACGGGTATGGGTTAAACGGAAAAATTCTTCGAAACGTTTTATGTTTTTCGCAACGGCTGACAACGTTTAAATTTAAATTTTAAACGTTGGAAATTAATATGGTAACCGTAAACGCTTACCATAATTAACGCGTGTAATTAATGCTAATGTTACACCTCCAACAGTCGACTCTCTGTGCCTATAAAAAGGCTACCTTTGCAGAGATTCATTGTATGCGAAAAAACAAAGTGTTCACCAGAAATCCTCCACAAAAAAAAAAAACATTTTCTTTTGGGCGATCAAGTCTGCGACCGGTTCGACTTCTCTTCTTGCTTGCACCTAGAAGAGAACAGCAGGGCTGGGTGGTTTTATCTTGGGAACAGATCGTCGAGAACCCTGTGCGATTGAGGGGGCGTATTCTGTTCTGAAGACAGCGTCACCACGTGACTCCATACCAGGCTCTTCTAATCCTTGTCTTCATATTTTTCAGTTTTTGTCTGATAATAGATCTATTTTTCCAACAATTTCAGAACAGAATATTTTTCTATTATCAGTCTGCTATGGCTTTTAACGATGATAAAACCTCTGCCAAACCTGATGAGAAGTTCAATGGTTCCTATTTCCGAAGATGGCAGCAACAAGTTCGGTACTGGCTTACCACACTTGGCCTTGTTTCTGCCATCCTCAAGCCTACCCCTACCGAGACTGAGAAAAATTCCACAGAAACTCAGTCCACAGACACCACCCCTGACCCGATTAAAGTCACAACCACCACTGAGACTGCTCCTTCTACCAGTACACCTCAGCTTAGTTTTATCGAAATTGATTACCTCTGTCATGGTCGTATCTTGTCCACTTTATCCCCTGAATTGTATGATGCCTACTGTTTAACAAAAACCTCCTTAGAGTTATGGACTGCCTTAGAGGAAAAATATGGTCTAGAGGATGCTGGATTGGAGCGATACACTTTTGTTGACTGGCTTGAATTCAAGATGGTCGAAACAAAAACTGTAACCGCTCAGATCCTAGAGTATACCAACCTTGTTCAAAATGCTAAGACCAAAGGTTTTACTCTAGAAGAAAATATCCAAGCTGCGGCCCTTATTGAAAAACTTCCTCCTTCCTGGAATGATTTTGCCAAAACTCTTAGGCACCGTCAGGGTTCCATGTCTATGACCAATCTTCTGAAATCCCTTAAAACAGAAGATATCCATAGAACCAAAGACAAGAAAAACAAACAAGCTGAGGTTAGTCTTGTAGAAACCAAGAAGCAGTTCAAACCTAAAGGGAAAAATTTCAAACCCAAGAAAGCCTTCTCCAAACCCACAAACTCCAAGAGCAACATCAATCAAAACCAGAAAAAGACCTTTCACTGCTACGTTTGTGGCAAATCTGGGCACTTTGCTAAAGATTGTCGCAAACGGAAGGATCCCAAGGCCAAAGAAAACCCTCAAGCCGCCATTACCTCCCAAGTCAACATGTTGACCTTAGAAGAGAACACCTCTGGAAACACTGCTAGGTTTGTTTCTTTAACTCCTGAAATTAATTCTGTTAATCTTTCCACTGATTGGTGGATTGATACCGGAGCTAATACACACGTATCCTTCTGTCGCTCCCTTTTTGACTCATATCAGAAATGCGATGGAAGAAGCGTGATGATGGGAGATTCTGGGGCTGCAATGGTTGAAGGCTTCGGACGAGTTGACCTGAAGTTTACTTCTGGAAAGGTCCTAGCGCTTCAGAACGTGCAATATGTACCCAAAATAAGAAGAAACCTAGTTAGTGGGTCCTTGTTAATCCAAGAGGGTTACAAGTTAGTGTTTGAATCTAATAAGGTTGTAATAACGAAGTTTGGTACTTTATTGGCAAAGGATATCTCTGTGATGGTTTATTTAAATTGAATGTTTTAGACTCTTGTGTTTCTGGTAGAAATGATAATTCTTCTATCGCACTTATGGCTGAATCTTGTAATATGTGGCATGCTAGATTAGGTCATGTTAATCTAAATTCCATGAGAAAAATGATGAATATGCAGTTAATACCTAAATCACATATTGATAATTCCAAGAGATGTGAAATATGTGTTCAAGCTAAATTGCCTAAGAAACCATTAAGTCTGTTGAAAGAAACTCTTGCATGCTTGAATTAGTTCATTCTGATGTTTGTGATTTGAATGGTATTCTTACTAAGGATTATATGAGATATTTTGTTACTTTATTGATGATTATTCTAAATTCTGTTATGTCTATTTGCTTAAATCAAAAGATGAGCAATTTGATAAATTTAAGACATATAAGAACTTAGTAGAAAATCAAACAGAAACAAAAATTAAAAGGTTAAGATCGGATAGAGGTGGTGAATACACTTCCAATGATCTTAATAAATTTTGTGAAGAAAATGGCATTGTGCATGAAGTTTCTGCCCCTTACTCACCTCAATCAAATGGGGTGGCTGAGAGGAAAAACAGAACTTTGATTGACATGGTTAATTCTATGCTTTCTGAATCTGGTGTTAGTAATAGAATGTGGGGGGAAGCACTTTTGACTGCAAATTCTGTTTTAAACAAAATTCCTTTTAAGCATGTTGATAAAACTCCTTTTGAACTTTGGTTTAAAAGGACACCCGTTTTGAAATACTTAAAAGTGTGGGGGTGTTTAGCCAAAGTTAAAATTCCAGAGATGAAGAAAAGGAAATTGGGCCCTAAAACTGTAGATTGCATTTTTCTTGGATATGTGATAACAGTCATGCTAACAGATTTTTTATTATTAAATCTGAAATTTCTGATTTTCGTGTTAATACTATTTTCGAAACTAGACCTGAAGATGCTGTTTATTATGAAACTATTTTTCCAATGAAAGATAAAGTTTCTAGATCTGTTGGTGAAGGTTCATCCAGTAATTTAGATACTATGAAGTTCCATCTTTAGATGAAACTGAGTATCCAAATACAAATGAACCTGAAGTTTCGGGTGATATTCGAAGAAGTAAAAGAACAAGATTTGAAAAAAGTTTTGGTCCTGATTTTTATACTTATCTTATTGAAGATGATCCTAAGACATATCAAGAGGCAATGAATTCTGTGGATGTTGGTTTTTGGAAGGAAGCAATTCAAAATGAATTTGAAAGTATCATGCATAATCACACTTGGGTTTTGACTGATTTACCTTCTGGTTGCAAAACTATTGGTTGTAAATGGGTTTTCAAAAAGAAACTTAAAACTGATGGTTCTATTGATAAATTTAAAGCAAGATTAGTTGCTAAAGGTTTTAAGCAAAAAGAAGGTATAGATTATTTTGACACTTTTTCGCCTGTAACAAAAATTGCTTCTATTAGGGTACTAATTGCCTTGGCTGCTATCCATAAACTCGAGATCCATCAAATGGATGTCAAGACCGCATTTTTGAATGGTGATCTTGATGAGGAGATTTATATGGATCAGCCTGAAGGGTTTGTAGTACCTGGACAAGAATACAAAGTATGTAAATTGGTTAAATCTTTGTATGGTTTAAAACAGGCTCCTAAACAATGGAATGAAAATTCAATAAAATTATTTTATCTGCTGGTTTTGTAAGCAATGAATCTGATAATTGCATTTACTGTAAAATTCAAAATGGTGCATGTATTATTCTATGTTTGTATGTGGATGACATTTTGATTTTTGGCACAAATATTAACATTATAAATGAGACTAAAAGTTTTTTATCCAGTCAATTTGATATGAAAGACCTTGGTGAGGCTAATGTTATTTTGGGTATTAAATTGATAAAATTTGATAATGGTATTGCTTTATCTCAGTCTCATTATGTTGAAAAAGTGTTGAAAAAATTTGAATATTTTGATTGCACTACTGTTTCTACTCCATATGATGCAAATTTTCATTTAAAAGTGAATGATGATGCACCTATACAACAAGCTAAGTATGCTCAAATAATTGGTAGTCTAATGTACTTAGCTAACTGCTCTAGACCTGACATATCATATGCTATAGGGAGATTGAGCAGATATACCAGTAATCCTAATGCTGATCATTGGTTTGCATTGCGTAGAGTATTTAGATACCTTAAGGGTACAATTAATTATGCATTGCACTATACAGGATATCCTTCTGTTCTAGAAGGATTTACTGATGCTAACTGGATTTCTGATTCTGATCAAACAAAATCTACCAGTGGTTATGTGTTTGTTTTAGGTGGTGCAGCTGTTTCTTGGAAATCAGCAAAGCAGACTATTCGGGCAAAGTCTACCATGGAGGCTGAGTTTATTGCACTCGATATCGCTGGAGAACATGCAGAATGGTTGAGAACTCTTTTGCTGGACTTGCCAATAATAAAGAAGCCTCTACCAGCTATTTCAATTCACTGTGACAATAAAGCTGCAATCGATAAGGCTAAACAAACAAAGGACAAGCCTGGAAAGAGATTCATGAGGCTCAGATATCAAAATGTGAGGGATCTCATACAACATGGTGTAATTTCACTTGATTTCGTCAAATCAGTGAGCAATATTGCAGATCCACTCACTAAAGGTCTAGCGAGGAGGCTAGTCTTTTCTGCATCGAGGGGGATGGGTCTAAAGCCCATAATATAGTACCACAGTAGACACCCTACTTATCCAAATGGAGATCCCATAAGGATAAGTTCAAAGGGAAAAACAAACTGATGTGTATCTATGTTAAGTACTGAAATAAAAATAAATAAATGAGATTCATTATTTTATTTTTAAAAGAACATCCCTATGGTGCCAGTACTTGTAACTGTGTCGGTATAGGAAGAGCAAACGCTCTGAATGAATTCAAGGCCTATAAGGCAGGGTGTAGCACCGCACAGTGCACCCTTTGAGAATTCTACTATGTGAGTGTGATCGTGGGGCCGCGATCCATGAGAACAAAGGCTGATCTCTAAAGCACTCATGAAACAAGATAAGCGTAACGGCCGTAATGCGCACACCGATAAAGAACCTGGTCTAGTGCTTATACTGTGTTGTGTGACTTACTGAATTTTGATCAAAAGGGTCTAGTTCAAGACCTAGTTCACTACGTCTCTTCAAATGAAAGCTAGTTAACACTAAGTGAGGTTCAAAGCCCTAAGCTACCTCACCGAACGCACAGTATTGTATCGCCCAATTGTTTATTTTTTTTTCTTTATAATAAAATTATTTAATCTTGTGGGGGATTGTTGGAAAAAAAATTAATACATTTCCAAATAATTGTATTAATTAGTTTCCAAATATAGATTAAAGAATTTATGGGATGTTTAATTCACTCAAAAATGTTTTGTCCCACATCGGTTAAAGAATGCGATGAAGCAGTCTTTAAATATGCCTCGTGTAGATCTTGGGTCGGGACCCAAGCAGGGGCTGGGGCTTGTAAATTGCATTTGCATTTGCATTTGCTTTTGCGTATTTCGTATTTCGTATTTCGTATTTCGGATTTCGGATTTCGGATCTCGGATCTCGGACTTCAGACTTCGGACTTCGGGTTCGGGTTCGGGTTCGGGTTCGGGCACGGGTTCGGGTTCGGGTACGGGCACGGGCACGGGCACGGGCACGGGCACGGGCACGGGTACGGGCACGGGTACGGGTATGGGTATGGGTATGGGTATCGGTTAAACGGAAAAATTCTTCGAAACGTTTTATGTTTTTCGCAACGGCTGACAACGTTTAAATTTAAATTTTAAACGTTGGAAATTAATATGGTAACCGTAAACGCTTACCATAATTAACGCGTGTAATTAATGCTAACGTTACACCTCCAACAGTCAACTCTCTGTGCCTATAAAACGGCTACCTTTGCAGAGATTCATTGTATGCGAAAAAACAAAGTGTTCACCAGAAATCCTCCACAAAAAAAAAAAAAACATTTTCTTTTGGGCGATCAAGTCTGCGACCGGTTTGACTTCTCTTCTTGCTTGCACCTAGAAGAGAACAGCAGGGCTGGGTGGTTTTATCTTGGGAACAGATCGTCGAGAACCCTGTGCGATTGAGGGGGCGTATTCTGTTCTGCAGACAGCGTCACCACGTGACTCCATACCAGGCTCTTCTAATCCTTGTCTTCATATTTTCCAGTTTTTGTCTGATAATAGATCTATTTTTCCAACAGAGATTTGACACCTGCTTGATTTTACATGATGTACGTATTTACTTCCACTAGACCAATATGTTAGGACTGGTTTGGCAATGTGATAAGATTTTTAGGAGAGAGGATAAAAAATTCATCACATTTATTTATATTTACATTTGTTAAAATTGGGACAAAAAGTTAAGATAAATGTTATCCCAGCCTTTATGCGGAACAAAATATCTC
This sequence comes from Acorus calamus, assembly GCA_030737845.1. Lineage (NCBI taxonomy): Eukaryota > Viridiplantae > Streptophyta > Magnoliopsida > Acorales > Acoraceae > Acorus > Acorus calamus. The sequence goes on from CM060876.1 coordinate 1,474,166, forward strand.
CATTTTCATTTCAAAATAAAGCCAACTTCCGCAATTTATCCCGATTATTTTTTATATTACACAGGGATAAACACTCACTCGCTTATCTCCATAATTACTCCTTATCTCATAATTTATCCTCTTACCAAACTAACCCTTAGGGTCATTTGGAAACCCGATTAAAAAACATTTGATTTTGTATAAAATAATTTAACAAAAATTTAACTTTCAAGAAATTCACTTCTTTGCTTTTTAAAGTAGCTTGATATATATAATTCTATTAATTATGATGGAATGGAGCTACCTAAATAAATGGTTAAAGTTCTCACCTTAAAATCATGATCTTTCTTTTTCGTACATATCTCATCATCCATCATTGTGTGAGAAAAGAAAATAAAAAAAAGAAGAAAGAAAAAGAAGAGGGAATTTGAGATGTCAGGCAAACAACACAAATCACCACAATGATTTTCCTCCTCTCTTGTTCCTCAAACACAGAACAGAACACCCTCTCCTCTGCCAATCCGAAGATCTTTTTTTTTTTTTTTTTTTTACCTAACCTCAAACAGAGATCAGCCTCACCACAATGATGTAACACTATCCAATGTCGAAATAATACAGGGGAAGCAAACATAACAAACATAACAAAGAGTAGTTTGCTGTTCATTTTCATTATCTTTTTTGTGAAGCACCTAAGAAAATTGTGTAGAATTTTTTATTCCTACGTATATTCATGAACATCCCAAACAGAGTACATAACAATCACTCTTTTGCCCATAGTGCTGTCTTTTTTTTTTACACCTCAAACACGTGCACTCCACCAATTTTAATCGGATAATGTTATGTACATGTCATTTTTCAGTTTCAATTCCAGTCTTTATGCGTTTTGATTTAAATAATATATATCTTCTAATGAGGTACATCATTTTATGAAAATGAAGCATATACTCCCATGAATTGGATATATGCATTTATAGAAAAAATAAAAAATTTATATCGAAGTATATACCTCGTTATATGAATATATGATGTTAATGAAACATATGGACTGTAATTGTGGCTGCAAAAAGAATTATGTTTCATAATACTCTAATTGGTTTTTAGAGATTGTAGGGCCGCCTTTAAACTGTGGACAAGGCTGCAAAACAGACTAAGTATATCAACGCCCAATGTTGAAATATGTTGAAAAAAACAAACAATTTAAAGACAGTGTGTGCGCATAAATTTGAAGGAAAAGTAAAAGAAAGTGAATGATTTTAAATCAACGGGAAAGTGATGGAAAGTTAAAAAAAAAAACTATTTGATAAACTTTTATAGTGTTTGTGCATGTGATAGAATTTTTTTTTTAGAATAATGATTTTTGGGCCCCAATTCATAGGCCCCATCTAAAGCCCCATGAGGTGACAAAGATGAAATATCTAAATTACCCTTCATTCTTAAATTGTATTTTCATATTGTAACTGATTCCACAATTAATGGCCCACAATCAATGGAGGTGGTTATGATATGCTTTTCTTTCTTTTTTGAAAATAAACAATTCAATTTAAATAAACATACAGAAAACCCTTATGATCTGTTTCGTCTATACATATTGTTTTTTTCATGATCTGTTGTTTTTTTTTTCAAAAATAATCATATCAATCGAAAGAGATTGTGATCACGAAACACATATGGATTCATCTATTTTACAAAAATAGAAAATTCAATCCGATTGCAGTTTTTGCGAGGATTTCGATTTTGATTTCGATTGCAACATTTTTATCTTGTGTTCGATTCGTGGAGTAAACATTGGCAATCCATTCAGGTATCTTGAATCTATATCTGTTAATTCAAATCCAGATAAAACTGTATTCAGCCCATTCTTTGAAGGTATTTGTTGATTCAAATTCAGATACACCTGTATCTGAATTTGAATCCCAGCCCATTCTTTGAAGGTATTTGTTGATTCAAATCCAGTCCCAGCCCATTCTTCGAAGGTATTTGTTAATTCAAATCCAGAGACACATGTATCTGAATTTGAATTCCAGCCCATTTTTTGAATGTATTTGTTCATTCAAATCCAGATACAGTTGTATCTGAATTTGAATTCCAGCCCATTTTTTTAAAGGTATTAGTTAATTCAAATCTTGTATTTAAATTTGAATTTCAATTCTATTTTTATGGGAAGAAATCTGTCATTTTTCGTTCATATGGTTTCACCTATATCAAAATCCTAAAATTCAAAATTTTTAGAAATATGTTAGGTTAGGGAGAGGATTTCATGGTGCCACCTTTTGTGGGATTCAATTATTATGAGGTTTAATTTGAATATTAGTTAGTTAGAATTTATTTTTAAAATTATAAGAAGGGTAGTCTTGTCATTGTCATTTTGGTAGTTAGAAAAAGTCAAATAGAGAACCAATAAGAGAGTGCCACCTATTGAGGCTCACAAATGGGGCTTAATTTCTGAGGCCTGGGTAGCAACACCCTTTTTTTTATTACTTTATCTTAAATTCTTATATATGAGAAATGAAGTTTTTTTTTCTCACTTTTTCTAATAAGACAAACTAGAAGAGAAAAAGTATTGAAGTTTTTTTCCTTTCATTGTTTGACACCATTGTTTGACACAAACATCCGATGATTAAAGAAAAAATTTCAATCTCTCTCTTTGCATCACTTTCAAAAATACCCAAAGTATAAGATGCACATAATCATAAATTCTGTACATCAAAACACGAGTAAAAACAAGTGCTAATCTATATATCAAGGTTCAGTAAAAAAAAATATAGCAATTGATATGATCTGTACACGCTGATTAAATCAGATAGTCGATACTCGGTTCCACACGGAATAGGAAATAAGAAGAAAAAACAAAGAGTGCTTTTACGCAGAACTCTGGTCCAAATCCCAGTTCAATATGTGTTAGAGAAAAACCTTAACAAGATATATTGTTTCGATAATTTTTTTTTACATTTTCTATAAATGCATTCATACAGTTAATTAGATAACAAATATCATTTTTCATAAAACATATATTTCACTAGATGAGGTATGATATTTTAAAAAATTTTAAATACTGGATTTAGGTTTGAAAAATGGACATGATGTAAAATTATGCCAAAAAAAATAAAGATTTGCATGGTCCACATGCAAGGTGGCGTGAGGCCCAATTGACCCCCACTTGCATGCACGTGGGCCAAGCTCTCCCTTGATCCATCCGGCCTATGAACGTCCTCAACCGGCAAATAGAGAGAGTGATTAGTACATGAAAAATGATAAGGAAAAAGTACACACAACCTCAATTGCAGTATGTTTTACAGTCCATAATCTTTTAAAAATCGTACACTTATCTTTTGAAGCACATACTATTATATGAAATGAAATATATACTAAAATACATTAGTATATTTTTTTTCATAATAAAAAAAGAAAATTGGGTCATATATTATGTTAGGACCTATATGCTATGATAACGTAGTATATACTATATTATCTTAATGTATGAGACTGCAAAATGGGCTGTAAAAAAGACTGCGTGTATCAACGCCCTAATAGGGAAAAATAATATGTCCAACCCAGCCCCCAATTATATAGGCGATCTATATATAAGATGTTTGTTTGGTCTGTTGGACGGCTTTACAAACGTCGCCTACAACAATGCTCCAATACACCAGGAAGAACCCAGCTGAGAAGCCGTCGGGGCCCAGTGCTGGGATTTCACTTTTGAACACTTCGATTTCCTCAACCGACACCTATAGAGTTCGAAGGATTTTTTAGTTGTCACTAACCAGCCGAGGCGAGCGAAGAGCGAAAATCAGAATGTGTGCTGGTATGATTGAGGATGTTTTGGAAGTGACTAGCCGCTTCGGAGCCAATATCCTCGATATGAGAGTGGACCCGCTGGCTGCAATCAATCTCGTGTATTTAGTTTTTTCCGTGGGACTTAGCCTCCGATTGTATAGGCGTCCCACGCGCGTTGGCGGTTGCGAATTCCGGCAAACGCAGTTAGCTAACCAAATAACATTTTTGGTTTCTGTGTTCGGTTTTTTTCCCGGAATTTCACGCCTATTTTTCCTCACGTCCCCGATGCTTCAAAAATACGATTCTCGCGTTCAATCAAAGCCGCGTCCCAGTGGTCTTCGCCAAACGGAACCTTAAACAAAGAAAGTAAGGAAAATGAAGTGAAACAAAATGCATTGTTTGGTCAAATGGGTTTTCAGGCCCTTAAAGCCCACATTCTCTTCATGCCCCTCTCCGCCATCTCCACACTAGATTTTAGACTCAAAATAAAAACTTACATTATATAATTCAATTTATATTAATATTATGTAATAATAACAAAAAAAGCTCAGTCCTGGCCCAGCCCATATATAGGTTGGACATATCTTTTCCATATATTAGTCAAAGAAAATGTTAGAATCAATTGGTTAGACTCATTAATCAATGGAAAAAGATACACGTAGTCTCTATGCAATCCCCAATTGCAGTCATTTTTTTTTTCAAATCATACATTCACCATTTAAAATGCATGTTATTATATGTAAAGTATATACTGTGAGATACATTAATATATTTTTTCATGTTAAAAAAATAAAAAAAATTGAGTTATATATTATAATAGAACCACATACACTATCATAATGCATTATATATTACGTTATCTTTGTGTATGAGGCTGCAAAATAGATTGGGCCATGGATCAAATGAGAGCTTGGCCCACATGCATGCAAGGTTGTCTCTCACATAGTCTCTCACAGGTTGGACCAATTGGGCCCCACGTCTACCTGGCATGCTGACCAAGCAAATTTATTTTTTCTTGGAGTATCGTTAATTCAAATCTCACGTGTATAAAAAAAATTAACAAAACATATACTTATATCAAGGAAGTATATGCTTCGATAAAAAAAAATATATGCTTTATTTTTTATATAAAAACATATATCTTATTAAATATAATATGTAATTTAAAAAAAATTTAAAACACTTGTCCATTAGATTTATATTATTGAAAATAGGCCGAATGTAACATTATCCATAGCGTGTAACCGCCGGTCGGTGATCTTGGGCTGCACGGGCGGCTCTACCTGCTCCACGAGGGGGCTCTCCCTCCCCCGCGAGGGGGGTCTCGTCTTCGACTTGGTCAAAGAGTTTCGGTGAGAGCCATAGATAACCAGCGACTAGAGCATCCGATACGAGCACGGCCCCGACGATCACGGGTACTAAAGAGGCTATTCGCTTTGCGCCGCTCCGATGATCGTCGATGGATCCACCTTTAGAACTCAATTTGAGGTGCTCATTTCCGGTGTGGTTCACTCTCACAAACGGCGGGAACGTCGGGAGAGTCCCGGAGAGGTTGTTGTTCGAGAGGTCTAGCGTGGTGAGGCTCGCTATCCTGGTCAAGGACATCGGTACATCGCCCGTGAAACCGTTGTTGGAGATGTCCAAAACTTCGAGGTTGGTCAATTCATGGAACGATTGCGGTATCGGCCCGTCGAACTTGTTCGAGCTGAGGTTCAACGCCGTGCTCAGGCTCACCGGCAAGCGTGGGATGTCTCCGCTCAATTCGTTGGCTCCGAGCGAGAGTTCAAGTAGATTCCCGAGGCCGCCTATCGATGCTGGGATGGACCCGCTCAGGGAATTTACTTCCAGGCTCAGTGTCTGGAGCGTTTGCAGGCCTGTAATCCTGGATGGTATCTGACCGGTGAGCGCGTTCCGGCTGATGTTGAGATTCAATAGGTTCTTCAACTGGAAGAGCTCGTCGGGGATCGATCCGTTGAAGCGATTCATCTGGAGCTGAAGCACGACGAGCAATTGAAGCTCGCCGAGCTCTCTCGGTACCTCGCCTTGCAAGCTATTGTTAGCGAGGTTAAGCAAGGTCAGGTTCGCGCAGTTTCGCAGCGACGTCGGGATCGTCCCCTTCAATTGATTACCGTCTAATTCGAGAGAATACAAGTCCAAAATCTCACCCACCGTGGGCGGGATCACCCCGGTGAGTAGATTATCGCCCAAACAAACACGAGAGAGCGTCCGCGACATGTTTTGCGGGATCGAACCGATAAGCTCGTTCGACGTTAGGTCCACGGATTTGAGAGACGGAGATGAAAGCAAGTCCGCGGGGAGAGGACCGCTTAAGTTATTGAAGCTGAGGTCAAGCGTGCTCAAATTCTTCATAATTCTGATCGGAATCGGTCCCGTGAAGTTGTTCTGGTTCGCGCCGAACCACAAAAGGCTCTTCAAGGCCGAAACGCTCTGCGGGATCGCCCCGGAGAAATGATTCGAAGATAAAAGAAGCATTTCTAACGCAGGAAGGCTTGCGAATTCGTCCGGAATAAACCCGGATAAACTGTTCGAGCCGAGGTCTAAGATCGTTAGATTCGAACAACTGAATAATTGCTTTGGGAGGGAACCAGTGAAGTAATTGTTAGAGAGCCTGAGCTCTCTAAGACCCAAATTCAAGCTCGTCGAAATTGGACCGGAGAAGCTATTGAAGCTCAAATTCAAGCTTTGGATATTGAGCAACGAATCGAACTGGGATTCGATCGGTCCGGAGAGCAAATTGCGGGAGAGGTCGAGGGACTGCAAGGTAGGGAACCCAGTGAAGGATGGCAGAGGACCTGAGAAGGAATTGTTGCTCATGTTGAGTGATTTGAGGTTTGGGAGACTCCCACATTTGGAGATGAGAGTGGATGATGTTGGGTTGATTGGGTTGTTGGAGAAGTTGAGGTTTTGGAGGGAGGAGAGGGTGCAAGAGAGGGAGAGGGCTTGTGGGTCTGAAACAGAGGAGGGTGGGAAGGAGAGGCCGATGACGACGGCGGCGGAGGAGGAGGAGGTGGAGCAGCGGACGCCGGACCATTTGCATGGGTTGGGTTGCTTGTTTGGGTTCCAGAGGGGAGAGAGGGTTAGATTGGAGAGGGAGAGCATTGTTTTGGTTTGGGTTTGGGGCAGAGTTTGGGAGGTTGTTGGGGTGGTGGGGATGGTGAGGAGGATGAGGAGGAGGATGAAAGGGAATGATGACATGATTAATGGTTTTTTGAAGGTTTGTGTTGTGTTGGATGTTTGGGTGGAAGTGTTGGAGATGAAGAGGATAGTTTGTTTTGTGGGGGGTGTGTTCTCTTTTAATATGATAATAAACAAGAATCAGTGAGGAATTGTAATCAGTCAATCCACTGATAGTGTGTTTTTGGATGTTTGGGTGAAGAGAGAGGTGTTCGAGATGAAGATGGTGATAAACAAGAACTGGCTGAGAAATAAAATCAGTTAATGTGTCCTTTGTTCAGGGGCTACGGAGACCGCCGAGCACCTGTTCTATACGTGCAAAGTGGCTTGGGAGTTTTGGATGTTGGTGGGGAGGTTCACGGGCCTGCAAACAACGTTCCATATGGTGGAGGAGCTATGAGCGGCAGGGAAAGCAATGAAGCGTGCAAACGATAACTCCATGGCCGTGGTGATTTCGCAATCCATAGTACCAGTGGGGGCATGGACGATTTGGTAGACACGCAACAAAGCCATCTTCAAAGAGACGAGGGTGTATCAAGAAAAAATGTGGGACATGTTTTGAGGGTGTATGTTTGATTGGGGTCGACACATTGTGAGAGCGGGGGAGGTCCAGTTTCGGAAAGGGACAATGCGCATCACAGGGTGACAGGGTGGACTTTTAATCTAGCTGGGTCGGTTAGATGCCTCTTCTAACCCAGTCCATGAGATCTCTCTTTTTGTGAATATGTTTCTTTCTTGCTTTATTTTACTATTTTCTCCCTTCATTCAGAATTTGTAATTCAAGTTCAGAAATAAAATCGGATAGCAAATATCTATCTTTCTTAAAAAAAAAAAATTCATTGATTGAATTGAGAGTTTTAAAGTATGAGGAGAGTTTGTTTTTCTATTTTTCTCACCATCGGATCCGTCCCACCACGTGGCTTAGGATGAGAAAATGAACAAAAATTTGTGTGGACTTAACATGATGCTTGGTTTTCAAGCTTTTTTTTTTTATTTAGTTTTTCTTTCTTTCCCTCCACTGAATTGACTTGTATCGGGTCACACACGTCTAGACTTGGACTTTGAATGCATTGAAGTCTGATGTAGATTGGAACCCAGCAGATGGCCCATGGCTTTGATTCTTGGGGGTGGTGGTTTGAGGAGGCACTCTTTGAGTTGGTGAAAAAACAAAAAAAAGTTTTGGATTTTTATACTATATTTTAATTTCATAGGGAACTTTAAACTGTTTTATTTCACTTGTTTGTTATCAATCCTACGTGGAATTGACTAGTAGTTAAAGCTGTCTACTTTGTTGAGGTCAGGGACCATACGTTAACAATCTACACACATTAAATTACTTCTGGGAATGATTTTTGATTTGTTTTACGCGTTTTCATCATTAAAAAAATAGGTCATGAAATGTTATATATATGACATTGTTATGCTAAGGGTGTGTTTGTGCATGATGGAAAGTGAAGGAAAGTGGAGGAAAATAAAATTTTTCTTTCTGACCATTAAAAAAGCTAGCCTTTGTGTCAAACAAGGAAAAGAAAAACATTTCCATCATTTTCCCTCTCATATTTTATCTTATTAGAAAAAGTGAAAAAAATCTTTTCCTTTTCCCATAGGTGAGAAATTGAGAGAAAGTGATGGAAAATTTTTCCACCACATGTACAAACATTTTGAAAGTTGATCAAAGGAAAAAAGTTTTACTTTTCACTATTTTCCCTTTTACCCAAATTTTTTCACTTTTTTTTTTCTTTCAAATTTGTGCACAAACACACCCTAAGTGAACATAGATTTCCAATACAATACACAAGGTACCAATTTCTTTGATTTCAAATGATCTGTAGCAATGAATAAGATCCAATGCTGAGTTAAGAAAGAGGAATTCCATTGTTTGCCCCTCATATTTACTGATTAACCTAACAAACAGAAAATCAATTCCAACATTGGGTAATAGCCAGATTTAAATAAAAATAAGAATTTACATTATATAATACAATTATTATTAAATTATGTAATGATAACAAAAAATTTCACTAAAAATCTAAAGGAGATATGCTAAATCTAAAAAGTTACTAAAAATAGTAAAAATATCATTTTGAAGGCTGAAAAATAGAAAAAAAATGGAAAAATAAGGACGTGTTGTGGCATAGCGACAACTCTTGAAGATCTTCTCGACATCTACCTCCAAGAAAAATTTCAGGCGATTCCGAGTCCGGGGCGCCATTTATTTCTACTAGCCGGTTTTTTTTGTAAATATTTGGAAATCTTCAAATGGACCCTTTCGGGTTCATCGTTCTCGGAACGCGTCGGCTACCCGTTCTGCATCAGCAGGGAACCCATTGAAGGGAGGTAGGGGACCCGAGAAGGAAGTGTTGCTCATGTTGAGTGATTTGAGGTTCGGGAGTCTCCCGCATTTGGAGATGAGAGTGGGTGATGCTGGGTTGATTGGGTTGTTGGAGATGTCGAGGTTTTGGAGGGAGGGGAGGGTGCAAGAGAGGGAGAGGGCTTGTGGGTTTTTAACACAAACGGGTGGGATAGAGGATGATGACAGCGGAGGAGTTGCCGGAGCTGCAGTGGACGCCGTACCAGTCGCATGGGTCGTAGATGGGGTCCCAAATGGATGAGAGAATGAGTTTGAAGAGGGAGAGCATTGTTTCGGTTTGGGATTGGGGGAGGGTTTGGGAGGTTGTTGGGGGTGGTGGGGATGGTGAGGAGGATGAGAAGGAAGAAAGGCAATAATAATGCCATGATCAATGGTTTTGGTTGGTTGGGTGGAGAGAGAGAGAGAGAGAGAGAGAGAGAGAGATGTTGGAGACTAGAGGAGAGTTTGATTTGTGGAGGTGTGTTATCGTTAAATATGAATAAACAAGAATCGGCTTGGAATTAAACATAAGTCAAACCACTGGTTGAACTGATTGTATATTAGTTGGAGTGATTGGATTTTAAATTATATACAAAAAAAAGCTTTTGAAAATTGATGTAGACATCATGGTCACTCATTATATGTACGGCCGAGATCAGATGCATCAACGAAAGTAGAGACATCGTGATCGTTCGGGGGCACAGTAACTTTAAACGGCCATAACTTTTAAATCGTAGATCAGAATTGCTATTATAATATGTCTACACGTTCGTATCGCCGAGCCCTACAAGAGTAGTGGCAATATGACTATGCAAAATTTTGGGGTGTTCTGAGATCGTCTTGGGGGACAAATCGACGATTGAAAGTTAATTTTGCTATTTTAGGCATTTTTAGAATTTGTTAGGATTTATCTCATTGATTTAGTTACTATATTTAGATCTGAATTTCAAATCATATATTTGAATTCAAATTTAAATATTGATTAGAAGATTTGTTTGTTGGGTTTAAGATTTACATAATTAATTAAGATTCTAGTTTGTTGAGATTCTCCACTCTATAAATAAGCATGTAAATCAATTGGCAATAAACAGATTATTGATTAGTTGAAATTTATTTATTTTATCTATTGTATTTTGTTAGGAGTAATAACATTTACATAGAAACACCAAATATTTGGTATTTCTTAAGAAATCAATAGGTGTTTGAAGCCCAACATCCCTGGTATTCTGCCTGAAGAATCAATAGCTTTGTTGGAGCCTGCAAATTCGTTCCTTAGATCGAATTAGCAGAAGAGCGTGATCCTCGCTGCATCAGTTAGTATCAGAGCTTGCGTCAAATTGTCGGCACATCGTTCTAAAAATAAAAGAAGAAAAAAGAACATGCCGCCGAGAAGACGTCCTCTTAGCGATGCCTACGACCGTGAGGAGATACAACATACCATCGCAGCAGCTACATCAGCAACTTATAGACGCATGGACGAAAAATTGGAAGCAATCACGCGCCAGATGGAGGTGGTGATGGCGTTTATGCAGCGTCATGAACGATCTCCAACCCTGCGATCACGATCACCGGCCTCACAATCTTCAACCGCGCGATCTGAGGCGAATGATTACATTGGAGGAGATTTCGATAACTCGTTCAAAAGACGATCCATCCACCTATCTTCGATGAAGACGAAGATGATGAAATTAAAGAGGCAAAACCTATCTTTGATGAAGATGAAGATGAAGAAATTGAAGAGGTAAAACCTATCTTCGATGAAGACGAAGGGGTTGAAGATGAGAACTTCCCACCTATTTTTTATGAGGAGATTGAAGATGTGAGACTTCCCCATGTCTTTTATGCAGAGATCGAGGAAAAAGACCTTCCACCTGTCTTTGATGAAGAGATGGAGGAGATTGAGTTCAAGAGTCCCCCTCAAATATTTGGTAACAATGATCACATCATTTCTTTATCTACTACCTCTCATCATAGCCTTTTCACCACCAAAATCATCGACACCCATGTATTTTACGTGACTGGAGCTTCATCCAAATTTTTCCCGCTAGACTCCTTTCAATTCACTCATACCGCTTCACCATCGAAAAAGCTATCACATGAAGCATTTCATCCACCCTACCATTATTTTGTGGATTCATTCTTTCGCTCCTTCATTTCGTCTGATCCACCACCCCTTCTTAGAAAGTTATTGCTTGAAAGCTGGATTCGTGAGTATTGGTCCGATTGAATGGATGTAATGCGGCACCCTAAAAGATTTATTGTTCGTAAGAAATCCATATCTGAAGTTCATGGTGACAGTTTTGATGAGGATCTGAATTCGAGGGTGAATTCTCTCCAGCCTGGGGAGGATGATGTAGACATCATGGCCACCCATTATATGGACGGCCGAGATCAGATGAATCAGCGAAAGCAGAGACATTGTGATCGTTCGGGGGCGCCGTAACTTCAAACGGCCATAACTTTTAAACCGTAGATCAGAATCGCTATTATAATAGAGTAGTGGCTATGCCACTACGCAAAATTTCAGGCATTCTGAGATCGTCTTGGGGGACAAATCGACGGTTGAAAGTTAATTTTGCTATTTTTAGGCAGTTTTTAGGATTTGTTAGGATTTATCTCATTGATTTAGTTGCTATATTTAGATCTGAATTTCAAATCATATATTTGAATTCAAATTTAAATATTGATTAAAAGATTTGTTTGTTAAGTTTAAGATTTACATAATTAATTGAGATCCTAGTTTGTTGGGTTTCTCCACTCTATAAATAAGCATGTAAACCAATTGGCAGTAAATAGATTACTGATTAGTTGAAGTTTATTTATTTTATCTATTGTATTTTGTTAGGAGTACTAACATTTACATAGAACCACCAAATATCTGGTATTTCTTAGGAAATCAACAGGTCCTTAAAGCCCAACATCCCTAGTATTCTGTCTAAAAAATCAACAGCCTTGTTGGAGCCTGCAAATTCATTCCTTAGATCGAATTAGCAGAAGAGCGTGATCCCATGTTGCATCAAAAATTTATAAGGGTTTTAGGGTGATATTATTATATGTAAATATTTAAAGAGTATTAGAAATATTTTCTTAAATTTTTTGTATTTTTAATATATCATTGTATCATTACTGTTTTTGATATTCTACCAGGTGATTGGACTAATGATTTTATTCATGTCATCCTTTTCTTTTCCATAAATAGCTTAGGTTTTTGAATGTTGCTTTGTATCAATATTATAGGCCTTATTTAGATCAATGGTGGACACACGTGTTTCTAAAATTTTAAAGTTCAAATCCTACGATAGAAATAAAATTATGGAGAAATTAATTAGGGGTCCCTGGAAACACCTCTGTAATAACAGTAGGTCCCTAGACTGTTTTACAATAGCAATAAGTCCCTAAACTCAAAATCTATTATCTTTGGGTCCCTCAAACTAATAGAGTTCCTAACAGCCCTTTGAAATACCCTTTATACCCCTCCCACTTACAACCCTCTCCCCCAAAATCATTCTCTCCCTGCCTTGTGTAAACCCTAGCTTCCCCTTCTCTCCCTCCCCTGTATAGCCCCCTCCACCCCCCAATTTCCACTCTCCTCTCTCACACACAACCCCATTTTCGATGTCCAACCTTGCGAAGGATTCTGGGAGCTCGAATCAGCGGTGTCTGCGCTCTCTCCGGCGAGATTGAGAAGGTGAGGTCTCACACAGAGCTCCAGAAGCTCGAATCGGCGGTGAAAAAACCTGTTTTCTCCCTCCTCACAGTCCTAGATTGAGAAGGTAGCAATGTTTTTAACATTTTCACATTTGAAGGAGAAATGTATCAATGCATTCAACATTTGACATATGAATTAATTCATTTTGTTTTCTCTTACTTGGAACTTACAACCCCATAAGTCATTCTGTTTGCTGTGTTTTGATGATGGAGATGGGATTGTAGCAATTGACAATCATTGGAACTTTATGGAATTGTTATTGATTTTATTAATTTCTTAGAACTTTGGTTGGATCTGCTTACAAATACATTATGTATGCCCCCACAACTACCCATGTCTTGATAATCACTACATATAATCACAAATTCTTCATATGTAATGGGCTTCTCATGCTATGTATGAGGATAAATGATCTTAAAACTATCCGTATAAAAGCAAATATGCTTACATTTGACATATGCTCAAAATTTATCAAATTAAATAAATAAGGCAATCTTACTCACATTTATTATATGCGTATGCATTGAAATCGTCTTTAAATTATTATATTATTCAGCCCCACTTATGTATTTAGTCTATTAATCTGACCATATTTGGTCTCAAGAATCCACTTTAGATGAAGGGCAACATACATTAAATTTCTCACTAACAACTTGAGTTGTTGTTACAATTGATAGACGCTCTTTCTTTGTGAAGCTCCTGTTATGTTCTAATGTGCTCTTGGCTTTGCAGGCTATGGACATCAACAACAACACTTTAACTTCTTTTTTTTTATTAGCAATTTATAAATTTCTCAAGTTAAGTTAGTCTACTAAACCTCTGTAGTCTGAGTTTCTTAAAACTATTATAAAATGCTAAGACGTGAAGTAACAATATGTGATTTTCTGTTTTTCTTTTCTGATTTTCAATAGGCAGGAGTTATGGGAATTATATGTTAGTTACTTCCATCAAAAACTGATTCAAGGTGATATGCGGATTTGTTTCTATGGGGCAATATCCACTACAGAGCTTAAAATTGAGATTCCTTCATATAAATAGTAACCAAAGATGGCGAGCACCTCATAAAAAGAACGGACATGGTTTTCGAGAAAAAAAACATTCCAAAATTCCGAGGGGGATACGTAGTCAAAGTCATTCGAAAAACTTAAGAGAGTGAAAATCAGATAAAGAAAATATAAGAAGATTGTGAAACATATAAACAGTAAATGTGATGTGTTTGTAATATATTGTGGTGGTGTTGTAATGTGATGTACTGTTTTATATAGGTGATGGTGATGTTTTATATGGTGTTGATGTTTTATATATTTTAAACAATATATATATGTGTGTGTGTGTGTGTGTGTGTGTGTATACTGTTGTGGATGTTACATGTTCTTTGTGTTACAATATGTACACTATTATGCAGTATGTGTACCATGTTCTGGATATTACATGTTTTGTATTTTACACTGTGTACACTGTTATACAGCATGCACACACTGTTATACCTGTTACAGGTTCTGTATGTTACACTGTGTACACTGTTCTTCTCAATGTGTACACTGTTATACCTATTATATGTGCTTATCAGGTTTACAGGTGACCATATGTACACTATTATTCTCAATTTTTATACTCTTATACCTCTTAAAGGTTCTGTGTGTTACACTATGTACACTGTTAGCAACAATATATACACTGTTGTACTTGTTACATGTTTTGTATGTTACACTATGTACACTGTTATTACCATTGTGTACACTATTATATCTGTTACAGATTCTGTATATTACACTATGTACACTGTTATCAACAATATGTACACTGTTATACCTGTTGTATATGAATATGAAGAAAATATATCATTATAAAAGAAACACAGATTATTCGTCAATCTTTTAACATAGACAGATGTTCATAAACTTTCAATAGAATACGTCATTGATAAAGATAGACAAATGTTCATAAACTATCAATAGAGTAGTACATCATTGATAAAAAAGATAGATTTTTATAAGCTTTCAAGAAAAATACATCATTCTTCGACAGCCATTGGATTATTGCATGTCTAACCTTGTCATTCTTCACGTACAAAAAATCAAATGAATGTGCTATGACATAATTGGTTAGTTGCGTTTGAAAATCTTTAATATCTTCAAACTGTTGATTGACTGAATGAATGCAGTTATCCCCAAACTTGTGAGCATCCCATTTGACATACTCCTGCAAATGGCTTCCCCTTGGGTGACCATGCTACAAGATGTAGATGTCGTATTATTCATGTTCAAATAGACTGTATTAGACATCCTGCAATTAATTTTGTCGAGGGCATGCATTAGGTATAAAAGTAATATACATTGAATTCTTGCTTTATGTGTCAAAATTATATATATGTGTGTGCACACTATTATCTCTATCTGTGTACACTAATAAAATTCATATGAAATGATTGTCATTTTTTACCTTATTCCTACATCTCCACCACAAGTTTTCTCATCATTCAGAGTTACAAATATCTCGACAACCATGGCTCCACACATCTTATGGATGTCGTACATCCTCTCTACTGCCTTATCCTTACTCATTTCTTTCCCGGAACTTTATACTTCATAATAATGACTTTGACCGCATCGAACCCCCAACTTTACACCAATTCATTGAAAATATAAGCATATGTTGATGTTCTACATATGTTAATCAGCTCTGCATCTCCCATATATGTATAAATTGTCATGGTTGGTTCCATTGTTGAACGATAATAAAGTAATATGTAAATATCAAAATGCAACTAACATGAATTTGGACTGTGTGCATGCTTAGAAAACACACAACATTGTTGACAATATACATTATTAAGTTCTCTATGCATACTATTATTCACACTTTGAGAATATTATAGTTCAAAAACATGCACAACTATACAAAGAGTAAAAGTTTGAGAATTTCATAAATGTATAACATGCATGACTACATAAAATGGACAAGCGCCGGACACTATACCATGTATTGTATGTGTACACTGATAAGTGCATTGTGTACACCCTTACACTTTGAAATTCTAAAAACTCTCTATTTGTGAAACATTCATATAAACATCCCACATTACAACATGTAAAAAGAGGAATAAAATATTGCAACAACATTCCATAAAAAAAACATACATTGGTACCTCAAGGGGGTGAGATAGAGATGCGAGGGAGGTCGGGTCGCGATCGGGGGGTTGGGGTCGTGGGAGTGGGAGAGGGGAGCCGTGGGGGACGCGGGAGATGGTCGAGGGGGTGCGATCGGAGTTGTTTGGGAGCGAGATCGGCGCAATTGGGGGCTCGTGGAAGTGATTTGATAGATTTTTGAGTTGTTTGGGAGAGAAGTTGGATGGAAGGACCCAAACAAAATACTACCACTAACTTAGGAATCTAAAGAAAACAATAAAAAGTCAAGAGACCTATTGTTTTTATATAGGTGTTCCTAGGGACCTCTAATTAATTTCCTCAAAAATTATATTTGAAAATGATAGAAAAATCGACATGGTTAAGTGTAAACCAATGGTTTTGAGCGGTGTAGATGCAGAAGCTAAAAATCTGATTGAATCTACGATGGTGTTATCCTAACTTTCTCACCATTTGTGTTTGGATATAACATTATGGTTGGTTTTCAAGCCCTTTTTTTTTCCGTTGAATTGACTTGTATCAGATCTCACACGCCTTGACTTGGACTTGTATCAGATATAACATATATATGACTTGTGCCATATATATAAGGCATAATATGAAAAATACAAGTCAAGGAGGTAGTGTGATATGAAAAATACAACTCTCAGAGATATTACACTCAGCTGGCATGACTATCATGATATATACTTTTCCAACACAAGATATATATCTTGTTAACAATTTTTTATGTTATCAATCCACTGGGTCCATAAATTAGATCATGAAATTATATACATTTTTCTTAAAAATATATACCTTATTAAATGTCGTTTACTATTTAAAAAAACTTAAACATGTGTAGACTATTGTGGGATTGTCCTTAACATTAATCTATGTCAATAATACCCTCTAAACACATTAAATTACTTCTGGGAATGATTTTGATTTGTTTCTCGCATTCATCATTAAAAAGAAATAGGTCATGAAAGGTTATATATATGACATTGTTTTGCTAAGTGAACATAGATTTCCGATATAATACTCAAGGTACAAATTTCATTTATTTTAAATGATTTGCAGCAATCAATAAGATCCAATGCTTAGTTAAGAAAGAGGAATTCCATTGCTTGCTCCTCTTATGAAAATCAATTCCAACATTGGGTAATAGCCAAATTTTAGACTGAAAATAAAAACTTATATCTTATAATACAATTATTATTAATAGGAAAAATGACTAAAAAAATCTCATAAGAGTTTGAAATACCCAAATCAGCCATTTTTAAAAATTATATCTAAAAAAGTCTCATTTCACCATTTTGGAAACACAAATGACTAATCTGCCATTATGTAATTAAATATTTAATATCTCTCTTTATTCCACACTAAAAATTTATTTTTCTTACAAAACAACAATCTCTTTATACATGATGAAAATCAATCCTCTTAGAAGTTTTGTTATTATATAATATATATCATACTGTGTATTTCTTATATATATCTTGCATGATGTTTATCATTTTTTATTGTGTATAATCATAATATGTAATTTAAATATGTGTTGTGCCCTAATGCAGCAGATGATATTTTAGTATTCTAAATTTTTATTCATATTTTTTATTTTTTGGCTATTTACATATTTTTATGATATCATTAGTATATATCCATTTTAGAAAAAAAATATCAACATTTAATGGAGTTCATCATAAAAAATTCAAATTATATTGATACATATTTTACAAAATCCACATAATCACAAAAAATTTACAATATAAAAAAATTGATCTACATTAAAATGTATGAAATATATTAATAAAATTAGGAGAGTGAAATATTTTAACAAAGTTAAGAGATATGAAATGTATTAAGAATCTAATTGTATAAGGGTAGATTAGTCTTTTGTGTTTTTAAAATTGTAAAATGAGACTTTTTTAGGTATAATTTTAAAAAGTGGCTGATTTGGGTATTTCTAATTTTTGAGAGACTTTTTTAGCCATTTTCACTTATTGATATTATGTAATAATAACAAAAAAATTGTTGAATGCAATCAAAATCAATAGATCAATACATAAAAAAAAATGGTTTGCTTTAAGGAAAAGCACAACAAATCACAAGTCTTCTGAGACACAACCCAACTACTCCCAGGTGTTCTCTTCATGCCCCTCTCCACCATCTCCCTGCGCACGCCCTCCGCCTCCGCAAACCTCCCCGTGCCCGCATAAACACTTGCCAACGCCACATAATTCCTCAAATTCTCAGGATCGATCTCAAACAACACCCTCCCCACAACCTCCGCGAGCACCACCTCCCCGTGCTTCCGACAAGCCCTGAGAAGCACCCCCCAAGCCTTCGCACTCGTCCTCACCATCGGGCATCCCCTGATCGCCTCATTTTATAAATGCATTTATTCAATTAATTGAAGTATATGTTTTATTTTTTTATAAAAGTTTGTAACTATTTAGATGATGTATATTTTTAAAAAGAAATTTAAAACATGTGTAGACTGAAATTGGGACGGTACACATACACTATTTTAAGTATTATCAGTATCCAATATGAGAGTGACATTTGTACCGCTGTACGATTTGATTCACAAGTTATGTACTTCGATTCATAGGTTGGAGTTCAATTGTTGGGTACAGATGTCACCCTCCTATTAGATACTGATGGTTCTGACCAAACCCAGATCTGATTGGATCCAGACTTAGAAAAACACTATCTCCCTATTTTTATTTCCTTATATTTAAATGGTAACTCCAAACTTAGTCTTTATTTTTTCCTCTTTTCAAAATTTTATGGTATTCTCATAGTACTATTGAGGCAACATCTAGACATCGTTTGGATCCGCGATTGACCGCGATAAAAAATATCGCATAAAATCACCGCATCTCCAAACAAATAACGTTTCTCTACCACATGCGGGCCGCAGGCATCCGCATCTTCATCCCAACGTTTCTCAAAGTTTATTTAAATGTATCAAAATTATATGGCGGGTCAACTTATCTCCTAATGTTTCTCAGAGTTGGAATGGCATAGATTTGCTAGACAAAGATTAGGTGACAATCAGTGGCATGCACAGTACGGATAAATAAATAAACTCCCAATTTCAACTGGTACTGATTAATGATGACACTCAAAACCTTAACAATCACTCTTTTGGCAAGCTGGGATTGAATGGGAATGTGTTGCACAAGGTGAAGTTGACCTTAACATTGAAAGACATTCTGAATGTTAAAACTAGTGTTACAAAAAAAAAGAAAAAAGGGATATATCTTTATTTTTTTCACTTACTTTCCCCATGGTTCCGAAGCACATGAAGACTGTCAAATGTTCTTAAAAACCCAGGGTTGAAAAAAATGTTTATCTTTACCTCCGCTAGACGCTGATATGCTTTAAAAGTTCAGGGATCTAAATATAAAAAAGGGTAGAAAAAATAATTTAGGAATTAATTTTCCCAGAGTTCGAAAGACATAAAGACCGTAAAACAACATGCAAATGTAAAAGGATAATGTTATACTCAATCCATTTTACAATCTAACACGCAAGTTGCACCTTTTGTTTTTTGGTTGTTGGTGAAGTCGAGGTTTTGGAGGGAAGAGAGGGTACATGAGAGGGAGAGGGCTTGTGGGTCTGAAACAGAGGAGGTTGGGAAGGAGAGGCTGATGACGGCGGAGGAGTTGCCGGAGCTGCAGCGGACGCCGGACCAGTTGCATGGGTTGGGCTGCTTGGTTGGGTCCCAAAGGGGAAAGAGGGTCAGATGGTAGAGGGAGAGCATTGTGTTGATTTGGGATTGGGGGAGAGTTTGGGAGGTTGTTGGGGGTGGTGGGTATGGTGAGGAGGATGAAAGGGAATGATACCATGATCAATGGTTTTTTGAAGGTTTGGTTATGTTTATTTTGGATGTTTGGATGGAGAGTTTATTTGAAGGTTTGGTTATGTGTTCTCTCTTTGAATATGAATATGCTTGGAATTAAAATTAATCAATCCATTGGTATTATTTGGAGTGATTGGATTTTAAATTATAAAAAGAGTATTTGAAATTTGTTAAAAAGGATTTTAGAGTGATATTAGATAAATACTTAAAAGAGTTTTAGAAATTTGTTTTTGTATTTTTAAGAAATTAAAAATTAATATATTATTATATCATGACTATTTTTGATACTTTACTGTGCCATTGAAATTATGATCTTCATCAGTGGGCAATGAATCACTATTATAAGCCCCATTTGAATCCGTGATGAGAGACGTTTGTGTTGTGAAAATCCATAGGTTGGAAAAGCTATGTTTAAAGTGCATAAGTTAATTTGATAACTTTATTTTTTATTTTTTAATATATTTTTTTATAATTGAATTGACTTGTATTGGGTCACACACGCCTAGACTTGGGACTTCATCTGCACTAAAGTCTTGATATTGACTGTTTTATTTCACTTGTTATTCATCAATCCTACGTGGAATTGACTAGTAAGTAAAGTTTTGTTTTCGAGAAAAGGTCGACTATGATAGCGTGGGGATGAACAAGCATAGAATTAAATATCAATGTTTTAAGAGCGTTGATACCAGGGCTGACCTTGAAATCTGAAAATTTAAGTTGGGCCCTAGACGAAATTTATAAATGAGATCCTATAAAAAAATCTTGTTTAAATATAACTTAATAGACTATCGTGATATTGATATAATAAAAGCATAAAAGATCAAATACTCTGATATACTTTATATTTATTTTACATGCGGAAATTAAATATTTAGATAATGAATAAATAAATAAGAATTTTCAATATTTGTCATCTAAAAAAAATAAGATTTCATGTCTAAACTTTTAAATTTTATCTTCAATTAACCATAATATGTGAACATAATTATAAAAAAACATATATTCAATAACAAAAAAGAAAAAAAAAAGCAAAACTAAGAAATATAACAATTGGAAGGATTAAATTATATTTGGATGGATGAATTTGCTTACATTATTTTTCCATTTGGGGCTCAAATGGGTTATAAAAATAAGTGTTGTTTCATAGTGTTTTATTTCACTTGTTAGTTATCAAACCTATGTGGAATCGATTGTTTTATAAATAGAAACATTTTAAAATAAATTCTATAAAATTTTCAAAAAATTTACATTCATCAGAATAAACCTTTTTATATATATATATAAAAATTATGTGGCTTCCCTGCGTGTAAAACTGTAATATGAGTAAGTTTGGGTCCATTGACCCCACCACATATAAATGTGGCATCACATAACATTATCTACTTTGTTGGAGTAAGGTAGTTTGATCCATCTTGATTAATTAAATGCATATGTTTATGAGCGTTGTTATACATAGTGTCACGCCCCAGGGCGGCCGTCCCTGAGACATGACAAATATATAAATGATATCAGCAATCCATACACGAGATCAAATAAGGACTCCACAACATCAACGACACTAAAGTAATAACCAAATAACTGACATTAAATATATACAAACAGCGGAAGCTCAAACGACTAAGTCTGTAATTCAAAGACATATTTACAGACTAGAGTACACAATCAACTATCCTGTGAGAGCCAATATATAAACAAAAGACATCAATAATCCACATACCGTACACAAACACAAGTATAATACATATAAGGAAAAGGGAATGCTGATGGCCTCTCACTCGCAAGACATCCAACGCGAACGCGGGTCTCCTACTTGTACTGCGCCAAGGGGAGCTCTTCTCTTGGATCTGACTCAGCGACAACTGGAGGAAAAAATATGCGAGGGGTGAGTCACATGCTCAGTGAATGAAACAATCCATTGCAACACAACTCATATTTATCATTTCAAGTAATTTAGGTTCCAACAGATGGAAACAACTCCTTAAGCTGGTGGGTCGAGTATCAACCCGAGCCCACCACTCCCGCACCCTCACCTCCGCAAGGTGACATAGGACTTTAGGGAGCAATACCCTCACCCTCACCCTCACCCTCCTTAGGGATGACCTAGGCTTTGGAAAATTGCACAACTGGCGGATCGAACCAACGCCGACCCACTACACCCTCACCCTCACCCCCTCCTCGGGGTGACATAGGCTCTTGGGAGGAAACTAGATTGTTTTTACACCCTTGGTCCACCAGTATCCCTTATCTAGGGAAGCCCATACCTGGTATACTCTCATGATCAGCACATCCTTACAAATCGGCAGCATCTACGGATGGGAGCCCTCTGTCAGGCCAGCTGTCTCAACCAGGAAGTCCCTACACGGATCCAACGAAGGAAAGAAACCAATCTACACACGTGAATATGATCCCCTTGGATCCGTCGTCATCGG
The DNA here is from genome assembly GCA_030737845.1 of Acorus calamus. Lineage (NCBI taxonomy): Eukaryota > Viridiplantae > Streptophyta > Magnoliopsida > Acorales > Acoraceae > Acorus > Acorus calamus. Next base: position 1,496,604 of record CM060876.1, read on the forward strand.
TGACTACGCACCGGTACGGTAACGAATTCTCAAGAATTTTCTCCAGGGTGCATAACTCTAATGCGGGGAAATTCTATCATTCGTAATGACTATGCCATGGTATGACCCCCTAATATATCATACACTTGTCCAAACTCATTTAGACAAGATTCATGGCTCATACAGGCATAAATAAATATATAATGTATAATTTAATGAAGAATTATTCCAGATATTCCCTGCCTTGGGGAAAGAACCCCTTGGGAGGGCACCTTGAGGTTTCGATATAGGATACCCCGACAACCAAACAAGGAACACGGAGCACCCTAGCCCAGGTCTCAATGATGACCTCACAAGGTCCCTTAATCCCGAGTAGGAATATAGGAATTAAATATACAATTAAGGAATTAATCATTGAAGTAATCATGAGAGCATGTAATAATATAATAACAAGTTATAATATTTTCTAAGGCATGCTTACACCACTTATACTTTTCATAGATAGGCCTAGGACATGCTTGGGATAAGTGGGGCATGTAGAAATCAATGTATGCTAGCATGGACATGATGCATAGGCAAGCATGGGTCCCTATGCATGACACTAGCATGTATAATCCTAGCATATTTTCTCTAACATGATATGGATACAACATATCAAGACAAGAAAATAACATATACATGCAAACAAGGTTAATATGCAGTTATGGTGCCCCAGGGGAAGGCAATGCATGTCTACGTGCATCGCATGCCTCCCAACCGGGTTGGATTGACCCACTCACCGCAACCTAGGTCGATGTGTGACCGTTCGCCAAGATCTGCACGGCAAGGGGCATCAAATTGGTGAGTATAACTACATAAAAACACATTAAAATTAACTAAAAATGCCAAAGGCTTAGATATGCGCGCATACGGGCTCGCACGCATGCGAGTACACGCGTACGCACGCATATCCGAGCACCCCGACACCTACCCGAGCCCCCGGGCAGCCACACGCGTGGCCCCCGCACACATGCGCATGTGCCCGTCCGTGCGCCCAGGCATGCTGCCCGCGCGCGCAGACACCCAGCCGTGCTCCTGCGCGCACTTGCGCGCCCCCGCGCGCGCCTGCGCACACTTTTGCGCTCAGCACACCCGAGCCGGATCCTCCGCGTGCACGCCCGCGCGTCTGCGCGTACGCGCGCGCCCCCGCCAGCGCGCCCGACTGCGCGCACCAGCGCCCTCCTGCGCGTGCGGACAGCCCCCCTGCGTGCGCCCAGGCCCTTTCCATCCCCTCCCCTGCCCTCTCACACCCCCAAACCCAAATGCCTATCATGCATGACCTCTACCACATCCCCTAACACAAGAAAACCAAAGAAAAGAAGGGGGAGAGCTCACCAAGAGAGGGGGAATGAATGGGGGAGACTTGGGGACCCTCGATGCGCCCACGACCACCACAACCCCTACCACCACTACCATCACCTCCTCAGCCTCTCCAACAGCCCTTCTAGGCTGAAAAACAGGGGCAATGGGAGCTTGAGAGGGAGCCAAAGAGAGGGAAACAACAACAACAACAACAACACTCACCTTTTAAACCTTCTTTGTGTTCCTTCTTCTTCTTCTTCTTGTGCCACCATTCACCAAAGACACCCACACAAAAGAGTTGGACTTGAGGGAAAGAGGGGGACAGCCACTCAAGAACACAAGAACACCAAACCCACCACAAGACCTCCTCTTCATGCCCAACTCCTTCTTAATCTCTTTCTTTTTCTCTTTGGGGCATTTTCACAAACACAAGGGGAGGGTGTGAAAGAGAGAAAGAGAGACCAAGAGAGGTCCACGTTGAGAGGGAGAGAGGGGTGAAGAGAGTGACAAGTCACATTTGGGGGGTGAACACAAGAAAAAAGAGGGAGGTACACATAACCCTAAACTCACCCACACACACACACACCAAAAGACCAATGGAAACTTAGCCCCTAAGCAAGGGGGAGGTGAGGTTACCAAGGGTCACCACATGCACATAAATATCCCAACACTATTCCACTTAATGAATCAGTTTCGAAGAAAACCCGGATACGATTCGGAACTGCATAATTTTCCAAACGTTATCGGAATTCAATGAAATTTTTATGGGTAGTACAGAATAGTACCAGAACCCATAATATGCAGTCAGATTTTCAATCGGAGTACTCTAACTCATGCAAATAGCTAAAAACTAAAATTTTAGCGGCTCCGATCGAAAAATGAAAAATTAGAAAATGGCCAGAAATAACCCAAATATTACCCATAGGCTAAAAAGTGACACAAATATAACACATAGTCTGCGTGATACATGGCTATTGAGGTTACCTCCCACACAAGGTATATGCTCATTAGCAATTTTTTTATATTATTAATCCAATCGATCCATACAATAGATCATGAAATCATATACACTTTTCATTAAAAATTAAACATGCGTGGACTACAACGGGATCATCGATTTATGCATTCATCAATCAATTCGAAATTCATGAAACTTAGTCATCAAAGGTTATATACATGACATCGAATTCTCAGGCTTGATCAGGAACAACACCCTCCCCGTGACCTCCGCGAGCACCACCTCCCCATTCTTTATTTTGGGGAGGTTGTGGGGGATAGTCTAACAGAGGTCCTCTGTATGAATGGAGTTTAAGGATAATCTTTCATTGTGCGCGTTGATAGAAAATCATTGGAGCATATACTCACATTAATGAGATATATGTTTTAATATATGTTTTATTTTTTTATAAAAGTTTCTACCTCATTAGATGAAATATATTTTATTTTGTAAAAAAATCAAAACATGTGTAGACTGGAATTGAGACTGTACATACACACTATTTTAAGTAGTACAATATCCAATATGAGAGTGACATTTGTACCACTGTGCAATTCGATTAATAAGTTATATACTTTGATTTATAGGTTGGGGTTCAATTGTTAGGTACAAAAGTCACTCTCCTATTGGACACTGATGGTACTGATCAAGATCAGGCCTATTTGGATCCGGACTTAGAAAAACACTCTCTCCCCATTTTTATTTCCTTATATTTAAATGGTAACTCCAACCTAATTGGACACTGATGGTACTGATCAAGATCAGGCCTATTTGGATCCGGACTTAGAAAAACACTCTCTCCCCATTTTTATTTCCTTATATTTAAATGGTAACTCCAACCTTAGTCTTTATTTTTTTCTCCTCTTCAAAATTTTATGGTATTTTCATAGTACTACTGAGGCAGCATCATTAAGATAGCGTTTGGATCTGCGATTGGCTACAGAAAAAAAAATCGTGTAACATCACCGCATATTCAAACAATCTTCTCGCGTCCACAGTGGCAAGGTGAAAATGGTGTTAATAGGTCATTTTTATCATTGGTATGAAAACTCTAGAAATAATGTTTCTCTACCGCATCTGGCTTTCTCTACCGCAGGCATCCACATCTTCGCGCCAATGTTTCTCAAAGTCTATTTAAATGTATCAAAATTATATAGCGGGTCAACTTATCTCCTAATGTTTCTCAAAGTTGGAATGGCATATATTTGCTAGACAAAGATTAGGTGACAACCAGTGGCATACACAGTATGAATAGATAAATAAACTCCCATGTTCAACTGGTATTGATTAACGATGACACTCAAAACCAAGCTGGGATTGAATTGGAATTTGTTGCACAAGGTGAAGTTGACCTAACATTGGTGGAAGGTTTTTTGATCGGGCGTTGTTACACCCAGATTCATTTTCAGCCCCTATTCCAACCCCTATATGCGTCGATAGATTTCTATCGACGCATATGCTCACGTTAACAAGACATATGTTTTGAGATAATTTTTTTATATTTTCTATAAATGCATCCATGCAATTCATTGGATTATATACTTCATTTTTTTTTATTATAAAAGCATGTACCTCATTAGATGAGGTATACTATTTTAAAAAAAATTGAAACACATGTAGACTATAATTGAGGCTGGAAATGGGGCTGGATGTAATATTATCCTTTTTGGTCAGATGCAATGTTAGAAAAAGGCCCACTTTTTTAGTCTAACCTTCCATTTGATGTATTCTCTCAAATTCCCATTAGGGGGTGGTTCAACTGTCTCAGCTGTTTAGGTTGAGACTTGACACTTGCTTGATTTACACATGGATTCTTTCGTTACAGTATAGACATTCTGAATGTTAAAACTAGGGTTAAACAAAAAAAAGTAGGATATATCTTTATTCTTTTCACTTACTTTCTCCAGAGTTTCGAAGCACATGAAGACTGTCAAATGTTTTAAAAACCAAGGTTGAAAAAAATGTTTACCTTTACCTCCTTTGGACGTTGAGATGCTGTAAAAGTTCAGGGATCTAAATATAAAAAAGGGTAGAAAAAATAATTCTAGGAATTATTTCCCCGGAATTCGAAGGACATAAAAGACCATAAAACAGACATGCAAATGTAAAAGAAAAATGTTACACTCAATCTATTTTACAATTTAACACGCAAGTTGCACCTTTTTTTTAATCATATACTTCATTTAAAGAGGTATGTACTTATATAAAAGATAAAATATATACTCCAATAAGTTAAATGATATTATCTTGATACAGTGAGAGGAAGGGGATAGTGATGTATATATGACTGCTTTTGTGACGGTAAAAATGATGAGCTCAATATAAAATTATACAACTGACATGTCAAAACTACAAGAAAAGATGACTAACACGTGATCAGCCAAAGTTATTTCATTAAGTACAAGTCAACAACTTTAAACATGTATCCTTCATCTTCTACAAAATGAATGAATTTCCTCTACACTTGTTTTACACATGTGATCTCTGTTTTTTTTCCATATAAATTACATCTTGTTAACTTTTCAAGATTGAGAATATGGAAAACAATATCTGCCCAAATAAAAAAGCTGAGGATTTTGAACAATTGAAGGTAAAGATAAATAAACATCATATACTCTCACATATAAGGTGAAGTAAGCAGAGCTTCACTGGACATGCTAAGAACCAATTTCACTTCCCTTCTATTCGCAAAAGCATAATAATGAAAGGGAAATCGGTTGGTGGAGCGTGTCTATCTTTTTAAAAAAAAAAAAATAAAATAACAACACTCACGTATTAATCAAGGAAAATGTTAGACACAGTCTGTTAGACTCATTAATCATGGTTGAAGACGTTCATGTGCTGAGGTGGATCAATGGAGAGCTTGGCCCACGTGCATGCAAGTGGGGTCGCTGAGCCTCTCACGGGTTGGGCTAATTGGATCCCACGTCCACCTTGGATGTAGACCATACAAATCTTCTTTTTTTTTAGTATTGTTACACACTGTTTTTATTTTAGTCACAATTCCAGTCCCATGTACATCGATAAAAAATTAGCAGAGCATTTATCAACTCAAAGAAGTATATATATGTTTCGATACATTTTTTTTACATTTCTATAAATGCATTTATCTAATTCACTATAGTATATACTTCATTTTTTATATGAAAATATGTATATCATTAGATGAGATATGCTAATTTTAAAAAATTCAAAACACATGTAAATTGAATTTAGGGTTAAAAAATAGACTGAATGTAACATTATCCTCCGTGGCTATCCATGGTGTGGAACCGCCGGTCGGTGATCTTGGGCTGCGCGAGTGGCTTGACCTCCTCCACGAGGGGGCTCTCCCTCCTCCGCGAAGGGGTTCTCGCCTTCGACTTGGTTAAAGTGTTTCGGTGTGAGCCATAGATAACCGGCAACTAGAGCATCCAATACGAGCACGGCCACGACGATCACAAGTACTATAGAGTCTCTCTGTATTATTGCACCACTCCGATGATCGCGCTGAGGATAGTGAGCTATGCAACTCGGATCCACATCCAGAAGAGGGGCGTCAGGCGCAGAAGGTGGAGCACCACTAGAAGAAGTATCTGTAGGAGGAATGGGAGAGGAGGTCAGAATATCACACTCGATCAGAGAAGACTCAATAGGAGGAGGACTAAGAGAGGGTAAAGACACGGAAGGTAGCTCAGGGAGAGGTAGGGACTTAAGTGGAGATGACCGAGTAGAAGTAGACTCATGACTGGACTCAGTGGAGGTAGAAGAAAAATAGGGAACATCCTCGATAAATAACACATGTCGAGCGATCCAAAAACGACGACCCACGGGATCGTAACAATGATAACCCTTGTGCTCGAAACTGATCCCTAAGAAGACACATTGAACTGACCGGGCATAAAGTTTGGTACGAGCATGAGAAGGGAGAAGAACATAGCATGTACAACCAAAAACACTCAGATGACTTTAATCAAGACGGGAGGATAAAAGTGCTCGTGAGAAAACATGCCAGAGAGAACGGTAGATGGAGTGATATTAATGAGATGAACAAAAAGAAGAACTGCTTCAGCCCAGAAATGTTGGAGAACTGAAGAAGAGAGTAACAAAGCACAAGTCGTTTTAAGAATGTGACGATGTTTGCGTTCAGCAATACCATTCTACTCATGAGTGTAAGGACAAGACTGTTGAAAATGAGTACCATGAGATTGAAGAAGGGAACACATGGTAGAGGAAACATACTCTGTAGCACAATCAGACTGAAAAGTTTTGATGCGAGCCTGAAACTAAGTGTGTATCATGGTGGTAAAGACATCATAAATGTGAACAATCTTGGATCGATTACGTAACAAATACACCCAAGTAAACCGATAACAATCATCAACAAAGATAATATAATATGAAAAATCACTCATAGATTGCTTAGGAGTAGGACCTCAAATGTCAGAATGTACTAACTTAAAAGGACTGGTCGACTGACTATTACTAGAACTAAAAGGAAGGGCTACAGGTTTGGTCAGTTTACAGCCCTCACAAATAGATAAAGGAGAAAAAGAAGCAAAACCTAAAACACCAAAGTCAAAGAGGCTTTTAAGACGAGACTTAGAGACATGACCTAACTTTTTATGCTACAAGTCGGTGTGTGAGGTAACACTACCATAAAATACAGAGGGATATGGAACTGGAAGATGCAGATACTCCACGAAGTATAAGCCACCAACCCTACGACCAACGCCGACCTCTGTCCCGATCGTGGATCAACACAATACAATCATATGAAGTGAAAGAAACTGTCATGCCAGAATCACATAGATGACTAATGGAAATAAGATTCATGCAGAGATCCAGCGCATGCAATACATAGGGAAGGGAGAGACGGCCAGTGAGATCAGAGGTGGTGGTGATAGAACTACACTGTGTGATGACCAAGGAGGAACCATCAGCAGTGTGAATCGGAGGTAAATGGGAAGGGGCAGGTGAGCAAGCAGTAAGCACAGAACCATCATGCGTCATATGATGGGATGCACTAGAATAAAAAAATCCAAGAGATAGAATCACCCGTTGTGGAAGAGAAGGCAGAATGAGTAGAAGGAGCAGACAGAGGCAGTGGAAGTTGATTGAGGCGCTGAAGCAGAAGCTGATCGATGCGTTGAATGAGCAGTCCAAATTGGTCCGAGGAAGGCTGACATGGTGTTCTGGAGGTAGCTGTATCAGCAGTAGGACAACGCTGGCCATGACCACATAAAATCTGACACCTTTTCAGAAGAAATTTCCAACAGTTGACATTCTGATGACCTGGTTTCTTGCAATAGGAGCAAAGAGATCACGCATGAGAGGAATTCGCATGAGGAGTGGCACCCAGAATACCCTCATATATAGTCTGAGAAGCAACAGTAGTGATCTTTGACGATGAGTCCAAATATACTGGATCCGAAGGCGGTAGGTTTATCAACGTCATGATGAGAAGATGTCAGATGAAAACGAAAAATACATAAATGTGTAGAGGATGAAAAATGGAGCAACATGAGTACCAAGATTACTATATTCGGAGTCAGAACGAATTCAGAACGCAGAGAAAGAAAATACCAGAAAAAATAACAAAATAAAATACCAAATAAGAAGAGCTTCCGTCACTGCCTCTTTTGTTTTATTTTTTATTTTGCTGCTGCTACTGCTTACGTGGACTCTACTAAACCCAACATCTTTTTTTTTTGTTGGGTTAAGGGAGACGTCAGAACCAATTTTTTTTATTTTTTTATTTTTTTTGTGGACACAGAGACTAGCGCGATAAAACCTCGGGGCGCGATAGGTTAGATCGGCGTGATGAGCGCGACGAAGACGATGAAAACAACGGAGACGACGGTGCACAAAGATGACGATGGAGACGATGAAAAATAAGATTTCAAAAGAAGAAGGAGATCAAAAAATAATAATAATAATATGAAGAAAGAGATCTCAAAGAAGAAAATTTTAGGGTTATGATTTTTGAGGTGGCACTGATAGCATGTTAGATTTGGAGAAGAAAAGAATAATGAGACCTGATTTTATTAGAGAGAGATTAAAGCCTTTTATATATAAGACCTAATACACGTGTAACACAATAAAACAAGACATGTAATCTAACACTCTAATAAGTTTTAGTTTAATAAAAGTTTTATATTCATGATTTTGAAGGCCTAAAAAAATTAAGGGCAGCTCTACCCCCACCAACCAACAACCTGTCCCCCCCCCCAACCATAAAAAATTAAAGAAAAATAATTTATTTGGTTTTGTAATCCACTATCCCCACTTCTCCACACCAACCGAAAAATTTAAAAATACCATCCCCACCACTTGAAATCACTAAGCTAAGGATAATCGATGCATGTGTTCTGGAAGTCGTTCGACAACCCTGAAGTCGAATAGATGTACTGGCGGATGTTTGAAGCAAAGACACGATCGGCACAGATGATTTTAGAACAATTATCTTGTTTTCCTTGTGCTTGTCAACCCATATATCAATCAATGCTTATATTTTTTTTTTATTGAAGTGGAGACTAAATCCCAAGACTAACAAAGTGAATGATTTAAAATATTTTGAATGTTCATGTTTGAATGAATGAATGAATTGGTAAGCATAGTTAGTGTGAATGGTTTAAAACATTTTAAATGTTTACAATCAAAGTCATAGATCACTACACTGTATACGTTCAACGGATCTTCCATCACCATAAATCCCTCAAGTCGACTGACCTGTTGTCGTCCTCCAGTACATATGTTCGACAGTAGGACTGTCGAACTCCATCCATAACACATGCTGCCTAATAGTTTGTTCGACGGACCTCCCGTCGTGCATGACCCCCCATGTCGACTGACCTGTTATCGTCCGCCAGTACATCTATTCGACTTCAGGGTTATCGAACGACTTTCAGAACACATGCATCGATTATCCTCAGTTTAGTGACTTCAAGTGGTAGGGATGGGCTTTTTAAATTTTTCGGTTGGTGGGAGGGGAGGTGGGGATAGTGGATTACAGAATCAAATAATTTTTTTTTAAATTTTTTCTGGTTGGGGGGGACAGCTTGTTGGTTGGTGGGGGTAGAGCTGCCCAAAAATTAAACCTCCTCCACTTTTTCTACACTTTCTTCTTCCCAAGTCCTCGAGGTTGTGCATCCAAAGGCTGACTGCCAAAAGAGGTAGAGAGAAGGAAAGAAGAGGCTAAGCACAAGCAGGAGGCAGAGATCCACCACCACTCTCAAAAGTGAATCAAACCACCTACTTCATGCCCTCTCTTTCTGCTTCCAGAAAGATGCAAATCAAGAACACATTATATTTGGCAAAAAATGATGCTTACAAATGCACCATTACAAAATAGAAAATGCAAACATTATCGTTACCTTGTTTAAATAATTCACCTGAGTAACCACACAAGTGGCTACAACTAAGGTGAAAAACCAAGTTTGGGGATAAATTAATTGATTCATTCCAGAAAAAGTCAACTTCAGAGCAATTCCTAAAGCTTTGACACTCATCACCTGTCAGACAACATTAAACATCAGAATGCAAACAAGCAACTGCAAACCAGCAAATGGAACAGAATTAAAATGATAAGTTGGCCATACAGATAGTCAGATACTTACTGATAAAGAACCTACAAGGGAACAAAATGGAATACAAGTATACTTACTGATAGTCAGATACTTACTGATAAGTTGGCCATTGTGTGTGTCTGCCCATACTGGGGACAGAATGGAATACAAGTATAAATACTGCCGCTGCCACTATGGCCGCATACAATAGGAAACCTGCAAATACAGATAAAAACTCACTATGGCGGTTTCTCTGGAGACAACCCAATAACAATTAGAGTTTTTTTTAATTCAAACACATCAATACTGCATTTTACTACTGATGACAGTTTATCTAAAGAACCACAATCTAGTGTCAATACACCCCTAAAACATAAATCTGTAGAGAGTAAATTTTTTTTTCACATTTTCTATAAATATATTTATCCAATTCATTGAAGTATATGTTTTATTTTTTATATAAAAATATGTCCATCATTAGATGAGGTATTTTATTTTTAAAAAATTCACAACACTTACAAATTGGATTTAGGGCTAAAAAATAAAAAATAAAAAATTCAATAACAATTAGGTATTTTATATTTATCCAATTCATGGCTATCCGTAGCGTGGAACCGCCAGTCTGTGATCTTGGGCTTCGCGGGCGGCTCGACCTCCACGAGGGGGCTCTCCCTCCTCCGCGAGGGGAGTCTCATCTTCGACTTGGTTAACGCGTTTTGGTGCGAGCCATAGATAACTGGCGACTAGAGCATCCGATACGAGCACGGCCCCGACGATCACGAGTACTATAGAGTCTCTCCGCACTATGCCACTCCAATGATCACTCAATTTGAGATGTTTTTTTTTTTTGATTGGTAATCGAGAACTTTGTATTGCTATAAGAATTCACAAAATGTACAATAGTTAGTAGGTTAATAAGGAAGAGAGGAGGGGGAAAGAGACCCTGCCTCCTACCTACCTCATTCCCCTATCTTGATACACTGACCAACAAATTACAAAGTTAAACAAAAAGATTCAGTTGGTGTGAAAGTTCCAGATAACTAGCACAACCAACAGAAAAAGGATCTTGGACTCTACAGATAAATGAAGGTCTAAGCACAAAATATTTCAGACCAACTACTTGCTCCTCAGGTAGAGAGTTCCAGTTCTGTCTGAGTTCAAAGTTTCTTCAAGCTTCCCCCATAATTGATGGCAGAGATAGAGCTCTTCCCCCATTGTCTGGCGACGAGAGGCGATGACATCCGCCGGGCCATTTCCTTCACGGAAAATGTGGGACATTTTCCATTCATCCAAAAGCTGAATGTCTTGAGAGAACTTCCTCATCAGCCTGATGGCTGACCATGGGAGAGAACCCTTGCCCTTTATCCAAGCCATTGCCGTTGTGGAATTTGTTTCAAACCATATTTTTTTGTATTCTCTTTGAATGCCTAGGGAAAGGCCAGCCACTATTCCCTGGAGTTCAAGAAGATTGATAGAGAGCAGAGGGGACCGACCAGCAATACCAACTATGAAATTTGAGGAGGAATCCCTTAGGAGAGCACCATATCCTCCTCGGTCTTCAGCAAGAGAGCCATCCGAGTTCGATTTGACCCAGGATGGTAAAGGGGGGGACCATTTTACTATGCAGGGTAATTTGGCTGGTTCTGAAACTACCACTTGAAACACATCCACTAATCGTTGGATTTCGGGGGAGATAAGAGACTTCAGCCTGGCAGAACTGAATCTGAGTTTAATCTCCTCCTTTATGCCTTGTAGAACTCGACTTTTTGGAGAGGGTTTTCCCCTAAATATGCGGGTGTTTCTTTCCTGCCAAATGGCCCAAAAGGTGCTGGAGATTAATGCAAGAGCCAGTGTTTTTGCCACCGGGTTGAGAGGAAGATTTTTCCACCATAAGGGGAGCTGCTCGAGCAAGTGAGGGGGTCTCCGACGAATGCCCAGGTCTCGGAACAAGGTTATCCAGATGAAATGAGAGTACGAGCATTGGAGGGATAGGTGGTTCAAGCTTTCTGAGTCAGATTGACAAAGTTGACAATCCGTGACCTGAAGCAAGCCTTTCCTCAACAATCTATCCCTTGTAGGCAGTTTGTTATGGAACAATCTATCCCTTGTAGACAAAGTGGACAGTCAAGAAAAGAGCTAAACGAAGTTGTATGGATCCCGGGTACCAAAGCGGGTAGTACTTTCTTATTGGAAGTGCCTCGTCCACGACCACTTCGGATAAGACCGAGTGACAACACTAGGGATCGAGAATGAGACAAGTAAGGGGGCGCGTAACTCCTCACTCGCCTCCTTTTTTGAGTGATCGGGAATGCCAGTCAAAGGCCAACCACAATAACCTCCTTTATAAAGTCATATGTTGGTCGAGTGGAATTTGATCATTATCAGAAGAACCTCCTTCTCTTTGAAGATCTCTGACGAATCCCATTTCTGACCACCCAAATATACCTATACTGAGATCAGAAGGGCCCCTGACCTACCGACCAAAACCTTTGCTTCTCGTTTCCTTGGATTTTATGTTCCGTCTTAGCAGATCAATAAATAGACCGTCGCTGAAACCAAAAGTCGAACAAAGTGAAGTATTTTGTGAACCAAAGTACCAAACGACTCTATCTGAGAACAATCCGCCAGTTGTCAATGTGTTTCAACCCGAATAGGCGAGCTTGTTGTATCCTTGAAGCCCCGAGAAGAAAGAGGGGTTGAGGGAGTTTTAAAGGGCTTTCCCTAGCCTGGAGAAGGAAGAGTAACCGTCGACTTGTGCGAACGTTCTGATGCGGTGAGGGCGAGCCTGACACCTCTTTTCGTAGTGAGGTGCCGAACGCTGCAGAAGAAAGAAAGAAAGCAATCCGTTCTTCCTTAATGAGGGCGAGCGACAGCGACTCCCGTTCCTTCATCGACCACTGATCGAACACTATAAGTTACTGGATCTGTCACTGCATCTGGAAATCAATCGAATCCAGTAGTCGCCTACGAGCATATTTCTAGTTATTTGAAAGAAGGAGTGTTGCTTTCTCGTTACAGGATCGAATCAAAGGCCTCGTTTGTGGTAAATATTTTGTCAACTTTTCAACTTATGGATTGGCTCATCGAAGGTAATTCGGGTTTAGTCAAGTTTCGTTTTTGTCGACCGGCTCATCGATATGAAAGATTCGTTTTTTTCGATTGGCTTCCCTAAGCGACCCCAGGTAGTGAGTTTTCCTTGTGAATGTCGGAATTCGAGTTGCATCTTTGAGCGGAGTTCTAGTTGCTTCTCCTTACGAAGGGAGCTTGTCTCTTCTTCCTTTGGTAAAGCAGAAAAAAGAAAGCAAAACAAACAATTCATCTCCAAAGAAAAACAGAATCGACAAGAAGAACTTCCATTGTTGACGGGTTTAGTCAGGTGAACGAAGTCCGTATTTTTCCTACTTCTAACTATCTACTACATTGTTGGTAGCGACCAATGAAGAAACAAAGAATGAGAACGTCGGGGGCTTTGGGTATGGAGAAGCGTGACAGTGACTATCGTCCTCGGCTTTGAGATGTTTATTTCCGGTGGCATTCACTCTCATGTCTGGTGGGAACGTCGGTAGATTCCCGGAGAGCTAGTTGTTTGAGAGGTCTAGCGTGGTGAGGCTGTCCATCAGGGCCAAGAATGTCGGTACGTCACCCGTGAAACCGTTGTCGGAGATGTCCAAAACTTCGATGTCGGACAATTCATCGAACGATTGCGGTATAGGCCCGTCGAACTGGTTCGAGCTAAGATTCAACGCCGTGCTCAGGCTCGTCGGCAACTCCGGGATGTCGCCGCTCAATTCGTTCGCTCCGAGCGAGAGTTCAAGTAGATGATATAGGCCGCCTATCAATGCTGGGATTGACCCGTTCAGGGAATTCTCTTCCAGGTTCAGTGTCTGGACGGTATCGGACCGGTGAGCGCGTTCCGGCTGAGGTTGAGATTCCCCAGGGCGTACAACTGGAAGAGCTCGTCGGGAATCGATCCGTTGAAGCGGTTCATCTGGAGCTGAAGCACATTGAGAGATTGAACCTCGCCGAGCTCTCTGGGTATCTCGCCTTGCAATCGATTGTTAGCGAGGTTAAGCAAGGTCAGATTCATGCAGTTTTGAAGTGACGTCAGGATTGCCCCTTCCAATCGATTACCGTCTAATTCGAGAGAATACAAGTTCCAAAGCTCCCCCACCGTGGGCAGGATCGCCCCGGTGAGTTGATTATCGCCCAAACGAACACGAAAGAGCCTTCGCGACATGTTTTGCGGGATTGACCCGCTAAGCGCATTTGATGTTAGGTCCACGGATTCAAGAAACGGAGGCGAAAGCAAGTCCGTGGGGAGTGGACCGCTTAAACCATTGAAGCTGAGGCTAAGCGCTTTCAAATTCATAGTAATTCCGACAGGAATCGGTCCCGTGAGGTCGTTATAATTCGCGTCGAACCACGAAAGGCTCTTTATGGCCAAAATGCTGGGTGGGATTGGCCCGGAGAACGAATTCGAAAATATAAGTAGCGTATCCAACGGAGAAAAGCTCGCGAATTGGTTGGGGATTGGACCTGACAAACTGTTCGAGCTGAGGTCTAAGATAGTTAGATTCGAACAACTGAATAACTGCTTTGGGTGGGAACCAGAGAAGTTATTGTTAGAGAGTCTGAGCTCTTTAAGACCCAAATTTATGTTGGAATTTTGTGACCAAAATACATAATCAAATGTGTTGTGAGTTGTATCTGATCCCATACAATTTCATGCGTTACATATGTGGATAGTCGTTGCATGTTTCATCAAATGCATGTCCCTTTTACATTTTAATCCCCTCTGGCTGTTTTAAATAGTTGGGGCTAATAAACCATTTTTCACAGCTATTGCATGCGTTTCATATCATAAAATGAAACTGCTAGCCACCTTGATGAGGTGTAATTGGTTTGTGATTTAATTGGTTGCATACGTTGGGTTCATCAACTCCTATATAAGTGACTCACACTGTGTGATATAGAATATGAAAAATTGCTCCACCAAATCATCAACAAGAGACTCATCTTTTAACCATTGTGATAAGATCAAATTTTGTGATCTTTCTTTTTTCCATAAACTACAAAATTGTGAGAGGATGTGTTCATGCAATATTCTATTATCAACTTCTAGCTATACTTTTGATCTGGGCGTCTGAAAGGATCGTAGTCTGTTCACCGTGGTTCTTCCGTAGCTCGCACCCCGGAAGAACAAAACTTATTGTGGTCGTATCTTTCAGTGGTAGGAGCCATTCAACCCTGTGCGTGAGGGGGCCTTATTCACCGAGGACAGAGTGTTTTCACTCGCTTCCACATTTCCGGATACACTTTTCTAATCTCTAACTCTTTTATTTCATGCTTTTACAATATATATTAGAGAATGAATGATTTAATATATAATCGATGTTTATACTCTTGATGTGATTATTATAAGAATTTGTGTTTAGCCTATATTTATTTGTCACGCACAACAATTTAAGCTCGTCGGGATTGGACCGGAGAAGCCATTGGAGCTCAAATTCAAGCTTTGGATATTGAGCAACGAATCAAATTGCGATTCGATCGGTCCGGAGAGCGAATTGTGGGAGAGGTCGAGGGACTGCAAGGCAGGGAACCCATTGAAGGGAGGCAGGGGACCCGAGAAGGAAGTGTTTTTCATGTTGAGTGATTGGAGGTTTGGGAGTCTCCCGCATTTGGAGATGAGAGTGGGTGATGTTGGGTTGATTGGGTTGTTGGAGATGTCGAGGTTTTGGAGGGAGGGGAGGGTGCAAGAGAGGGAGAGGGCTTGTGGGTCTGAAACAGAGGGTGGTGGGAAGGAGAGTGATGCAGACATCATAGCCGTACAATATATGGATGACCGAGATCAAATGGAACACAAGAAGAAAAGACATCTTGATGAATCAGGAGGATCATGACTTCAAACAGACATAACTTTTGAACCGTAGATCAGAATCGCTATTATAATATGTCCACGCGTTCGTATCGATGAGCCCTACAGATGTAGTAGCTATGCTACTACGCCATTTTTCAGAGCATTCTGAGATCGTCTTGGGGGTCAAATCGAGGGTTCAAAATTATTTTTACTATTTTTGGGTTGTTTTGAGGTTGTTAGGATTTTATTTCTTTGTTAGGATTTACTATATTTAGATTTGAATTTCAAATCATTATTTGAATTCAAATTTGAATTTTAGTTAGGATTAGATAAAGATCTATTAGATTTGTTTGTTAGATTTAGATAATTAGTTGAGATCCTAGTTTGTTGGGATTCTCTTATATAAATAAGCTTGTGAACCCATTTGATTATTTAGATTATTGATATTTGAAATTTAGTTTATTTATCTCTTGTATTTTGTTAGGAGTACTAACAATTGCAAATACCTCCCAATTCTCTATTATTTCATCCGAAGTAGTAGATTATTGAAGCCCAACCCCCTGGCATTCTTTTGAAAAATCAACGCGACGTTGGAGCGTACCGATTTCGTTCTTTTGAACGGATCCGTAGAAGAGCGTAGTTACACGCTGCATCAGGTGGTATCAGAGCCTGCGTCGATCTTCGGCGCATCGTTCTAAAAAAAAAAAAAGAACATGCCGCTGAGAAGACGTACTCTTATCGACGCCTACGACCGAGAGGAGATACAACAAACCATCGCAGCAGCTAACGCAGCAACTAATAGGCGCATAGATGAATGGTTTGAGGCAATGAAGCACCAAATGGAGGAGATGATGGCGTTGATGCAACGCCGAAAAGGGTCTTGAACTCGACGACAACGGTCACCGGTTCCACAATCTCCAACCACGCGATCTGAGGCGGATGATTACATTGGAGGAGATTTCGATAACTCGTTCGAAGAGACGATCCGTCCACCTATCTTCGATGAAGATGAAGACGATGAAATTTAAAAGACAAAACTTATCTTCGATGAAGATGAAGATGAAGAGATTGAAGAGGTAAAACCTACCTTCGATGAAGACGAAGGGGTTGAAGATGAGAACTTTCCACCTATTTTTGATGAGGAGATTGAAGATGCGAGACTTCCCCATATCTTTTATGCAGAGATCGAGGAAAAAGACCTTCCACCTATCTTTGATGAAGAGATGGAGGAGATTGAGTCGAAGAGTCCCCCTCAAATATTTGGTAACAATGATCACATCCTTTCTTTATCTACTTCCTCTCATCATAGCCTTTTCACTACCAAAATCAACACCCACATATTACGTGACTTGAGCTTCATCCAAATCGTTCCTGCTAGACCTCTTTCAATTCACCCATACCGCTTCACCATCGAAAAAGCTATCACATAAAGTATTTCATCCACCCTACCTTTATTTTGTGGATCCATTCTTTCCCACCTTCATTTCATCTGATCCACCATCCCTTCTCAGAAAGTTATTGCCTGAAAGTAGGATTCGTGAGTATTGGTCCGATTGGATGGATGTAATGCGGCACCCTAAAAGATTCGTTGTTCGAAAGAAATCCATATCTGAAGTTCATGGTGAAAGTTCCGACGATGATCTGAATTCGAGGGCGAATTCGGGGAGGATGATGCAGACATCATAGCCGTACAATATATGGACGACCGAGATCAAATGGAACACAAGAAGAAAAGACATCTTGATGAATCGGGAGCATCGTGACTTAAAACAGACATAACTTTTGAACCGTAGATCAGAATCGCTATTATAATATGTCCATGCGTTCGTATCGATGAGCCCTACAGGAGTAGTAGCTATGCTACTACGCCATTTTTCAGAGCGTTCTGAGATCGTCTTGGGGGTCAAATCGACGGTTCAAAATTATTTTTACTATTTTTGAGTTGTTTTGAGGTTGTTAGGATTTTATTTCTTTGTTAGGATTTACTATATTTAGATTTGAATTTCAAATCATTATTTGAATTCAAATTTGAATTTTAGTTAGGATTAGATAAAAATCTATTAGATTTGTTTGTTAGATTTAGATAATTAGTTGAGATCTTAGTTTGTTGGGATTCTCTTATATAAATAAGCTTGTGAACCCATTTGATTATTTAGATTATTGATATTTGAAATTTAGTTTATTTATCTCTTGTATTTTGTAGGAGTACTAACAATTGCAAAGACCTCCCAATTCTTTATTATTTCATCCGAAGTAGTGGATTATTGAAGCCCAACCCCCTGACATTCTTTTAAAGAATCAACAGCGCGACGTTGGAGCCTACCGATTTCGTTCTTTTGAACGGATCCGTAGAAGAGCGTGGTTACACGCTGCATTAGAGAGGCTGATGACGGTGGAGGAGTTCCCGGAGCTGCATGGGTTGGGCTGCTTGGTTGGGTCCCAAAGGGATGAGAGGGTTAGATTGGATAGGGAGAGCATTGTTTTGGTTTGTGATTGGGGGAGAGTTTGGGAGGTTGTTGGAGTGGTGGGGATGGTGAAGAGGATGAGGAGGATGAAAGGGAATGATACCATGATTAATGGTGTTTTTTTTTTTTGGGGGATGGGGGGGCAGTTGGTGAAGAGGAGAGTATGTTTTGTGGGGGTGTGTTCACTTTGAATAAACAAGAAAATTTAGTTTGGAATGAAATAGAAGTCAATCTGCTAGTTAAAATGACGGTTTTGATTAGTTGGATTGATCGGATTTTGAATGGTACGAAAAAAATTTAAAATTTATTAAAAATGGTTTTAGGGTGATATTATTATTAAATATTTTAAGAGTACTAGAAATAATTTTTATTATTTTGCATTTTTAAGTGAATAAAAATTAATATATTATTATCATGACTGTTTTTTATATTTTGCCAGAGTGATTGAACTAATGATTTTCAATTAGGACAGATTTTTTTTTCAATGAACGAGTCAGTTTTTGAATATTGCTTTGAATTGATATTATAAACTTTTTTTTTTTGATATACGGGTGCGTTTGTTTTGATGTAAAGCTCGTTGCATACTTTAGTTTTCAGGAAAAGTAATCACAAAGCAGTGTTTTGGTTGTCACCTAAAATCATGGTGAATGGAGAAAGTTTTCCATAACCGCTTTAAAATTCTGATTTTGGGATCAGTTTAAAAAGAATGTACGTTTTCCGTGACACCTTTTGTTTCTGAAAGTTTTATTCATGATATTTTTTATGACACAAATATTAAAAATTACAATTTATATGATACATCAAAAACATTAAATAGTTTTAAATCAGATAAATAGTATAATATTTAAAATCATGTAAAATATGTTTATTTGAATTACAATATATTTTCTTATATATGAAAAGATAAGACAAATCTTTTAAAATACATGGAAAAACATCATTTAAAATTAAACATATTTGGAAAGATGACAGATATTTTAGGATAGGGAAAATGATTTAAAAAGTCTCTCAAAAATTAAAAATACCCAAATTAGTCACTTTTTATAATTATACCTAAAAAAATCTCATTTTACAATTAGAAACACAAAAGACTAATCTACCCTTATACAATTAAATCCTTATTAATACATTCCATATATCTTAACTTTGTTAAAATATTTCACCATCTAAATTTTATTAATATATTTCACACATTTTCATGTAGGTCAATTTTTTTTATTGTAAATTCTTTGTGATTAGATTGATTTTTTAAAATATCTACCAATATAATTTAAGATTTTTATGATGAACTCCATTTAATATTGATTTAAAAAAAAATGTAATAATGATATGATAAAAATATGTAAATAGATAAAAAATAAAAAATGTGAATAAAGATTTAGAATACTAAAATATCATCTGTGGCATTGGGGCACAACTAGGGCTACAACTCGGGCGGGTTGGGTTCGGGTTGACCCCAACCCGAATTCTAAACTACTCAACCCTGACCCGACCTAACCCGATTTTTAACCCGAATTGGACTAACCCAACCCCAACCCGAATTTCAACCCGAATTGGACCAACTCGACCCAACCCGAATTTTCTAACATGATGTGTAAATTAAATAAATCAACCTGACTCAACCCGTAAGATTAGCTAAGTTTACCTAAAATTTGGACTACCCATATTAGAAGCTACAGAATGAAGCCATAATTTTTTTTAACCATTAGTTTACGGGTTCGGGTTGGGTCGGGTTGGGAGTGAGGCCAACCCGAACCCAACCCGATTTGTGAGTCAACCCGAATTGGCCAACCCGAACCCGATTTGGTCAACTTAACCAATGTAAAAATCGGGTTCTGGTTCAACCCAACCCAATTTGCAGCCCTAGGCACAACACAAATTTAAATTACATATTATGATTATTCACAATGAAAAATGATAAACAATATCATGTAAGATATATATAAGAAATATACAATATAATATATAATAACAAAACTTTTACGAGGATTGATTTTCATCATATATATTGTTGTTTTGTAGGAAAAATAAGTTTTTAGAGTGGAATAAATAGTGATATTAAAGATTTAATTACATAAGGGCAGATTAGTCTTTTGTGTTTCTAAAACTGTGAAATAAGACTTTTTTAAGTATAAGTTTAAAAAATGGCTGATTTGGGTATTTTAAACTCTTATGAGATTTTTTTGGTCATTTTCTCTTTAAGATAAATATAGAGTTAATAAATATTCTCAAATATTTTTTTTGAAGAAAAGATATAAAAAAAATATATGATAAATATTTTCTAAAAATTGATTTGATGATATCTTTAATATTATTTTGTAAAAAAATTACGTAAATGACTCACAATCTCTAACAAAATATTCATAAAAATATTTTATAAATTTTGTTAATCATAAATCATGTTAAATAAGATAAGGTTTGTTGTTAGAATATTTGAATGGGTCACAATATTTTTTGTGAATAAGGTTTGTTGTCAAGGTTTGAATGAGTTGTATTTTGTTTTTAGAGAAAAAAAAGGAGAATCAGATCTGATCTTCGTGAAAGTGTTAAATGTTAACGCTTGCTACTATTTAAAAAAAATTATCTCAGGTTTTGTAGATTTATTTAAATTAATGTGTGAAAAGATCATTATCTTATATAAATAATTTTGATTTGTTTATTGTTATTAGATTTTTATATGATATTAATGTATATGAAAAAAAAATTCAAAATTTATGGAAGAAAACTCTAGAAAACAATTTTATGTCAACATTTTAAAATAAATAAATAAAACAAACGACGAAAATTATTTTTCCTAAAATAATTTCAACACAATGAAATGTCATTACGTGGAACGAAATGGACCCAGGCTTTATGAAAAATGGTTTAAATCTGACGGTGAAAAAAACTTATGTAACATTATGATTGCTTTTCAAACTTTTTTTTTTCTCCCTTCTCCATTTAATTGTCTTGTATCTAGGGCTGGTAAATGAACCAAGCCGCTCGGACTCGGCTCGGGCTTGGCTCGATTTAAGCTCGTTCAGGCTCGTTCATTTAGACAAATGAGCGAGCTTGAACAAGTTTAAAAGCTCGGTTAGGCTCGGGACCTGGATCGGGTTTCATTTTATGTTCAAATTCGACTCATTTATGTTATTAAAACTTAATTGAAGCTTGACTAAACTCCTTTATAAAATTAGAACATTAAATTAATACAAAGATATACTTGTTTAAGCTCATGAACTTAACTCATTTAGGTTAAAATTTTATTTTCAATTCTTAAAAACCCTAAATGAAGAAGAATGATGGGCTCCTTGAGACTCGTGAGCTCGGCTCGGCTCGACTCATTTATAAATGAGTCGAGCTTGAACATGTCAAAGCTCGGCTCGTTCGGCTCGTTTACCACCCTTGCTTGTATCGGGTCACATACGCCTAGACTTGGACTTTGACTGCAATAATGTCTTGATATATATTGAAACCCAAATGGACCAAGGCTTTGATTTGGGGGGGGGGGGGGTTTGAATGTTTGATGAGGGCCATGAGGCACCTCCTTGAGTTGGCAACAAAAAAAAATGTTTTGAATTTTTGTTTAGGTTTTTATTTCACATAGGGGACTTTAGGGGACATTTGGTTTGACGAAAAATAAACACTTATTTGATTTATTATTTAAAATAAACATTTATTTTTTATTTGGGTGTTTGTTTTAAGTGTTTATTATAAGTATTTTTTAATAATTAAACAGTTTAATGCTTATTTAAAAAGCATTTTACTTATTGATTGTTGAGAAACCATTCTACCTCAAATCTTTTCATTTTATGAAAAGTGGTAAATTAAATATCAATTAAAAATGTATTTAATAAAATAGACATAAATACTTTTATATAAGCACCACAAACAAAAATTTATTTTTCATATCGAACTGAAAAGTTTTTCACTTAAAATATCACACTTGTATTATTTGCATTTATAAATAAGCACTTAAAATCAGTAATCCGCTGAACCAAACGCACCTTAGACTGTTTTATTTCACTTGTTGGTTATCAACCTGACATGGAATTGACTGGTAATTAACGTTATTATATTAATGAGTGCTATTACACACAGTCGACGTGGCCATCAAGGTATACACCTTCCAATATAAGATATATATCTCATTAATGTTGTGAATAAAGTGGATACCCACCACTCCTCCTAGTCATAACCTCCCCCACTCTTCAACTCCATAACCTCTCTCATTCAATTGCATAAATCCTACTATTAATCACCCCACTATCTACCCCCTCACCTCTATGGAGTTGTAACTTCTCACATTTGGAATTCCTCCATGCACCCTACAAATAGAGGGGTCTCTCATGTATTCCATAACCAACCAACATTGGTGAATAAGAAATCTCTCTCTACCTCTACTTCTCTATTTGCTTGAGTGTTTTGTTTATGTATTCATATTCTATTTAGTTTATAACACGTTATCAGCACGACGACGCTCTTGTCTAATTCGCTAAAGAGGTTTGTATTTTGGTGAGTTCATGATGCTCAAATCATCATGACTATATCTTATATTTTGTGTACGATATGATTGACAATTTTATGAATTTCTTTTTTGATAAAGAAAAATGAGTTTTCTTACTCTATACTACATAATTAAATATACCCATGCGTTATATTTTTTTTTAAGAATGCATTTCTTTATGCGTTTTTTTGTTATATAGCAAAGTATTAAAAAAAAAAGCCTACTATTTGTAAACCTATTACGCTTAGATCAGAATTCATGTATCTGTTTTCTGTTTCTTCGTATGCTTATCATTGCCTAATCGTTGTACAATAGCATTTGTGATTTTAATACATCATACCTTCATGCTTTTAGAACAAAGTTAATCACCTCTTATACCATTATTCTTTATGGCAGAATCTATCCATCTTTTCTTTAAAAATATGCATTATATGCCCTCAATAATGTCTATGTTCATAACGAGTAGATAGACCATTATGAACATAGATAGACCAAATATGTTTTCTTCTTATTCTTAAAAACATACATACTGGTCGATCAAAATTTTAAAATTTGTCCATCACCTACTCATTTTGACATGGTACACAAACTTGAAAGACATGATATCATATTGATTAGATGTTAAATGACTATAAACATATTCATTTCTATTTGTGTCTTTAAACCTGATTCCAAGAAGGTCAGATAGACCTGACTATTCACATGTATTTTTCAATTTGAGGTTGTTCATGCTTCTCTTAAAAAAAAAAAAAGTAGATAGTGCACATTTTTCCAATAAAGGCAGATCCCTTTTGTATCAATTTTAATCCATGCCTTTTAAAATTATTATGGTTTATTCAAATATGTTAGTAATACTTGTTGCCGAACCTACATATTTAAGGTAAACGATTAATGCTTCAAGTTTTGTTGTTTATATATTTTTTTTATATTCTCGATACATGTGGTGACATTACTTCATTTTTCTTATAGAGATATCTACCATGTCGAATCTTACAAAACTTGAATTCACCGCACTTGACATTTTGGGCAACAACTATCTCTCGTGGATACTCGATGCTGAAATCCACCTTGATGCCATGAACCTTGGCAACACGATAAAGAAAGAAAATCAAGAATCCCTGCAGGACCGCGCAAAAGCAATGATTTTCCTTCACCACAACGTTCATGAGGATCTCAAAAGCGAGTACCTCACGGTGAAAGATCCTCTTACCCTTTAGGAGAGCTTGAAAGATCAATACGATCATCAAAAGACTGTCATCCTCCCCAAAGCTCGGTATGATTGGATGCACCTGCGATTGCAAGATTTCAAATCTGTTGCTGATTATAATTCTGCCCTTTTTAAAATTAGTTCACAACTAAAGTTGTGTGGTGAAAAGGTGACAGACGAGGATATGTTAGAAAAAACATATTCTACTTTTCATGCCTCGAATGTGCTCCTGCAGCAGCAGTATCGAGAGCGAAGATTTGACAAATACTCGGCATTAATTTCATGCCTCCTTGTTGCCGAGCAAAACAACGAACTTTTATTGAAAAATCATGCATCACGTCCAACTGGTTCTGCATCACTGCCTGAAGCAAATGCATCAATGCCTGAAGCAAACGCATCCACGATGTCTACCCGTGGCCGTGGACGTGACCGTGGACGAGGACGAGGACGAGGTCGTGGTAGAAATGACAATCGGAATTACAAGGTTCATAAAGATAGCAACTCCAACCACCAGAAGTGGAATGAAGGACATCACAACAAAGGAAAAGGTTTAATGAACAAACCTTCAAAAAATAATGAGACTGCATGCTATCGATGCGGTGGTAAAGGACATTGGTCACGTACCTGTCGTACGCCAAGACATTTGGTTGACCTTTATCAGGCATCAATCACAGACAAGGGAAAGAATGTCGAAGTAAATTTTGTTGACCCCGTAAACCATGTTGGCCCATCAGATATTACTCATTTGGATGTATCTGATTTCTTTGCTAATTCTAATGGCAACATCGGTCATATGATTGATGATGGAAATGTCCACATCAACTGATATTTCCCTTTTTAGCATTTATTTCATGTAATTTTCCTTCCTTTTTATGTACTTTGTTTTATTTCAATAAAATGCAATTTCATGTTTTCTATATTTATCTTATTTATTTCATTTTTCTTTTTACAAGAATGGCTATGGTTGGTGACATCTGTCTTGCAGACAGCGCAACAACGCATACGATCCTACGAAATAAAACATATTTCTCGACATTGACATTAATCAATGCAAATGTTAATACCATCTCTGGTACTACAAACTTAATTGAAGGCTCCGGAAGAGCAAATATAATATTACCAGGAGGTACAAAATTTTGTATTAATGATGCATTATATTCAGCAAGATCCAGAAGAAATCTGCTAAGTTTTAAGGATATTCGTCTTAATGGATATCATATTGAGACTATAAGTGAAAATAATATGGAGTATTTATGCATTACTTCAATTATTTCAGGCCAAAAAGCATATATTAAAGAAACTTCATGCTCTCTCATCTGGGTTGTATTATACAACCATTAAAACAATCGAATCATACACTGTAATGAACCAGAAGTTCTATGATTCAGATATTTTTACGCTTTGGCATGATCGTCTCGGGCATCCAGGGTCTACAATGATGCGTCGAATAATTGATAATTCATTTGGGCATCCGTTAAAGAACCAGAAGATTCTTTTACCTAATCACTATCAATGCACTTCGTGCTCACAAGGCAAATTGATAGTTAGACCATCCCCTACAAAAGTCAATGTTGAGTCACCAACTTTTTTGCAAAGAATTCAAGGGGATATATGTGGCCCAATCCATCCCCCATGTGGACCATTCAAGTATTTTATGGTATTAATAGACGCATCTGCTAGATGGTCACATGTTTGTTTATTATCCACTCGGAATGCTGCATTTGCAAGACTACTTGCTCAAATAATCCGATTACAGTCTCATTTTTTGGATTATCCTATAAAGTCAATACGCCTTGATGGAGCTGGTGAATTCACATCGAAAACTTTTAACGACTATTGTATGTCGCATGGCATCGATGTTGAACACCCTGTTGCTCATGTGCACACCCAAAATGGATTAGCTGAATCATTTATTAAGCATCTTCAGCTAATTGCACGTCCTATGCTTTTGAGGACAAAATTACCGGTTTCAGCTTGGGGTCACCCTATATTGCATGCAGCAGCATTAATTCGCCTTCAACCAACTGCTTATCATCAATATTCCCCTTTACAGCACGTATTGGGTCATCAACCAAATATTTCACATCTTCGTATTTTTGGTTGTGCTGTACAAGTTCCTATTGCCCCTACACAACGAACTAAAATGGGCCCTCAACGTCGATTGGGAATTTATGTAGGATTTGATTCTCCTTCTATTATAAGATATCTTGAACCATTGACATGAGATGTTTTTACCGCTCGATTTACGGATTGTCATTTTGATGAGACAATATTCCCGTTGTCAGGGGGAGAAAATCCATCGCCAGAAGAACGACGTGGACTTACTTGGAAAACTCCATCTTTGGATCATCTTGATCCTCGCACAGTCACACTAATCAATGTGAAACTGAAGTGCAAAAAATCACCCATCTTCAAAGAATTGCGCATCAATTGCCAGATGCATTCAATGATGCAGCAAAAGTGATGAAATCACATATTCCAGCTGCTAATACTCCAGCTCGGATTGATGTTCCAATAGGAAAAATTGTTAATATGCCGGCTAATGAATCAATAAAGACGCGCCTGAAGCGTGGAAGACCTATAGGCTCAAAAGATTCGGCTCCCCGAAGGACAAAAACAATGAAGAATAATTCTCTAGAAAAGCATGAAACACTTGAAAGACTCACAACAATAAATCCTACAGAAGAAGTCCCTGAAGTGACACAAGTCCCCGAAGAGACTGACATCTCTGAAGAGATACCCGTGCATGAAGATCAAGTACAACGAAATGAAGAAATTTCCATAAATTACGAAAATTCACAAATATTGTGGGATCGAAAGCAAGTGCTTGTTGATGATATATTCTCTTTTGCAATAGCTACATAAATCATTTCATATGATGATTCAGAACCACGTTCAATGGATGAATGTAGACGAAAAAATTGTTGGCCACAATGGAAAGCTGCTATTCAAACATAATTGGATTCACTTGCAAAACACCAAGTATTTGGACCAGTAGTCCTAACCCCTGAAGGTGTTAAACCAGTAGGATGTAAATGGGTGTTCGCAATAAAACGAAATGAAAGAAACAAGATTGTTAGATACAAAGCTCGTCTTGTGGCACAGGGTTTCCTGCAAAGACCTAGGATCGATTTTGAAGAGACATATTCTCCTGTGATGGACACAATCACATTTCGGTATTTAATTAGTCTTGTAGTCTCAGAAGGACTTGACATGCATCTAATGGATGTGGTTACTGCATATTTATATGGAAAATTAGATACCGATATTTATATGAAAGTTCCTGAAGGACTAAAATTGCCTGAAGCAAAACCACAAAACATGTACTCAATCAAGCTAAGACGATCCTTGTATGGATTAAAGCAATCTGGACGAATGTGGTATAACCGTCTTAGTGAGTACTTAATAAAAGAAGGATATGCCAATGATCCAATATGCCCCTGTGTATTTATTAAGAAAACGGAACTCGGATTTGCCATTATTGCAGTATATGTTGATGATATTAATCTAATTGGGACTCCTGAAGAGCTCGAAATGTTAGACCTGTGTCATTTAGAGTTCTGATTTCGATCGGAGTCGCTAAAATTTTTGCTTTTTAGCCTACCAAGGGGGGTTTGAGGACTCTGATTGAAATATAACTGCATATTATGGGTCCTGGTATTGTTTAGTACTGTCCATAAAATTTTCGTTTAATTCCGATAACGTTTTTGGAATTATGCAGTTTTGGATTGGTATTCGGATTTGATTTTGTTAAAATCCAAGATGATGAGATAAAAATCCGATATTATTACGATATGTTCAATTTGGAGATAGCTTCCATATAGAAGTGGAATTGGATTAACTGGATTCGTATATCAAAAGTTATGGGTATTTTTCCGAGTATACCCCGAAGATGAGAAATCCAGGCAGCAGCCCTGTAAGATGTTTAGCCTAGATTTAGGAATAGCTGGAGGGGTTATTGGATCTAGATGTAAACATGAAAGCTGTAGATAATCTTCTTATCTTTCCAATGCCACTAGAATCGTGCAATTCGGAGCTGTATTGAGGAAGTTATGGCCATTTAAGTGAAGGCTGCGCAGAGTTTTAGTCCGAGGACGACTTGGTCTTTCAGCCCGACCTTGCCTATTTAAACCCCCCCCAAATGTGCACGACCTTGTGCCTCTCTTTTCTGGTCGAGCCCTAAGTGTTAGTGGAGAGGGAGGAGGAGTAGGAGAAGGTGATGGAGAAGAAGAAGTTGATAAAGGTGTGTTAGAGATGTTGTTGTTGTTATTGGTTCTTTCCTTCTCCCTTCTCATGCTTTCCCCCCTCCCTATGTTTTGCCTCCCCTTTGTATCACAGCCCCCCTAGGTGGTTGTTGAAATGCCCAAGTGAAGAAGAAGAGCAAGGCTGAGGTGGTGAAGCGGTGGTGGCGTTCGAGGTGGTTGCGGGCGTGCGGATGAGCCCCCACACCTCCCCCTCCCTCTCTCTTGGTGAGTTTCCCTCTTCTTTTATTGGTTTATATGCTTGTTGGGGTGCTTGGGGAGGGCATGCATGGGTGGTATTTGAGTTTGGGTGCATGTGAGGGCTTGGGGGAGTGCTGGGCGCGCGCGCGGGGCTGTCTGTGCGCGTGCGTGCGCAGGGGGCGCGGGCTGGTGCTAGCGGGCGCGTACGCGCAGGCGTGCGCGTGCGGGTGCGCGTACGCGCGGGTACGCGCGGTAGCGTGAGGGGGTGCGTGCGGGAGTCGCGCGGGGATGCCCGGGGCTCCCCGGGGTGCGTGCGGGTGCTGCCCGTGACCCGGTTTGGGCGGCTGAGGGTCGGCACCTCGGGTGGGTGTTCGGGGGGCTCGGGCACGCGTGCGTGCGTGCATGCTTGCGTGCGTTCGAGCCCGTATGCGTGGATGTCCAATCTTAGGCATCCCTAATTGATTTTTATATGTTTGTATGTGGTTTTACTCACCCCTTTTGGTACCCTTAACTTGCAGACCTCGTCGGTTGGGATGTGCGACGACCCGGGTATCTGTGAGTGGTTTGATTCCAACCCATCCGGGAGCGCTCGATGCACGTAGTCGTGCTTCGCGCTTCCATGGGGCTTTAATTGCACCCTAATTATGCTAGATATCATGCATGCTAGGTTGTATAGCTCGTATATTGTGTAGAACCCCTATTCTACCTTATACTTGCCTATGTATTGTATAGAATATGACACGACTTAGGTAATTTCGTTTGAAATACTACCCCTACTTAGCAAGCATGTTTAACTTGGGTTAATAACGGGGTGTATGCGTAATAGTCCTGATTTAGTACTCGAGGGTATGGTATAGTTGTTGCACCCATCTAGTTGGGGCAAAGCTATGACCCGCTTCAAGAGAGGATGAGGTTTTCCCTCTCTCTCGCCCTCCCTCTTTTCGCGAGCTGAGTAAGTAGATGCAGTTCCTACTTGACTCATGCTTGCTTGGAATTATTGGCATGCACTTGTTATTGCGCAGATCGCACTTAACCCTTCCCTTCTAGGTTGGTGTTATCCAACGTATGTTAGGTTGTAATTTGTGTGTGTTTACCTGTTTGATGCCACGTATGCATGTTTAAGTAGGCCATCGTTGGGTAGTTAATTGCATATATATATATATATATATATATATATATATATATATATATATATATATATATATATGCCGATATTTGTCATGATTCTTGTTTAATGTGTTAGACAAGTGTATGACCTCTTGTGGGATCATACCATGGCTTTGACATTTAGAATTAAAAGTCTTCCCCGCATCTGAGTTATGCGCCCTGGAGGGAATTCATGAGAATTCATTGCGCTTATCGGTGTTTGATAACCGATGATGACGGATCCATAGGGATCGTATTCGCGGGTGTCGAGTGTTCTTTCCTTCGTCGGCTCCGAGTAGAGACTACCCGGCGTAGCAGAGTCCGGTGAGGAGCCCTCCCAGATACTACTCATGACGCGTGTTGGCATGCCCATATGGTTGAGGTAGTGATCATGCGAGGCTAGTCCGGTAGGGGCCTGAACCCTGTGAGGTGCCGGGAGGCTGCCAGGTAGTATGGGCCACACCGGGAGAGACTACCGGAGGACGAGCGGTATAGAACAATCGACCTCTTCCCCCAAGAGCCTATATCACCCCGAGGAGGGGGTGAGGGTGAGGGTGTAGTGGGTCGGTGTTGGTTCGATCTGTCAGTTTGTGCAATTTCCCAAGATCCTATGTCACCCGTCGGGGTGAGGGTGAGGGTATTGTTCCCAAGATCCTATGTCACCCGTCGGGGTGAGGGTGATGTTGGTGTGAACGGGGTGGGCTCGAGTTGATACTCGACCCACCAGCTTGTGTAGTAGGTTTTCCCATGGGGTTCGCACTGCAAACAAGTAGTGGTTCCTCCCAATATCGTCGTATGTCGTGGCCCCGACGTTGAAGCTGCCCTGACAAAGGACTCCCACTTGTAGGTACTCCCGATGCATTCGGCGGATCTACTGATCATGGGAGTGTACCAGGTGAGGCTACGCGAGGGTGGACCACCGAACGATATTGTGAGCATGAATTGTTCTCCCCTTCGTCGGCTCCGAGTAGAGACTACCCGGCGTAGTAGAGTCCGGTGAGGAGTCCTCCCAGATACTACTCATGACGCGTGTGGGCGTGCCCATACGGCTGAGGTAGTGGTCATGGGAGGGTAGTCCGGTAGAGGCCTGAACCCTGTGAGGTGCCGGGAGGCTGCCAGGTAGTATGGGCCACACGGGAGAGACTACCGGAAGACGGACGGTGTAGAACAGCAAATTCTGCCCTTCAAGTCCCTAGACTCAACCCTGTGGGGGCTAGGGCGAGGGCGGGGTATGGTCGCACTGCCGTGTGACCTTGTTAACCGTTGGGTTTCTATCCCCTGGCTTTCCTTGATAGGAGATTGCCTTGTATTGAATGATTATGTTGGTGTTTGGTTTCTGACCACTCACTGAGCTTGTAGCTCACCCCTCGCTTATGTTTTTCCCCAGATGACGCTGAGTCGGATCCAAGAGAAGAGCTCCCCTGGCGCAATACGAGTAGGAGACCCGCGTTCGCGTTGGATGTCTTGCGAGTGAGAGGCTATCAGCATTCCCTTTTCATTGTATGTGTTATACTTGTGCTTGTGCACGGTATGTAGACTGTTGATGTCTGTTATTGTTTAATTTGGCTCTCACAGGACAGTTAATTGTGTACTCTAGTCTGTAATATGTCTTTGAATTACAGACTTAGTCGTTTGAGCTTCTGCCATTTGTATATATTTGATGTCAGTTACTTGTTTATTGCATTTTCTCTTGTGGAGTATTTATTTGACCTCGTGTATGGATTACTGATATCATATATATGCTTGCCACGTCTCGGGGATGGCCGCCCTGGGGCGTGACACGAAAAGGCTTCCAAATATCTAAAAAAGGAGTTTGAAATGAAAGATCTTGGAAAAACAAGATACTGTCTCGGCCTGCAGATTGAGCGGAGTTCAAATGGGATACTTGTTCATCAAACAACATATGTTGAAAAAATCCTGAAGCGTTTTAATATGGACAAATGTCATCCATTAAGTACTCCTATGGTGGTAAGGTCACTTGATCCAAAGAAGGACCCTTTTCGTCCGAAAGAAGATGATGAAAATCTTCTTGGTCCTGAAGTACCTTATCTTAGTGCAATTGGTGCCTTATTATATTTAGCTCAATGCACTAGACCTGACATTGCATTTTCAGTTAATTTATTGGCTAGATTTAGCTCTGCACCAACTTGACGGCATTGGAATGGTGTGAAGCACAGTTTTCGTTATCTTCGTGGAACGCCAGACATGGGCCTATTCTATGCAAAGGATTCCAATAATAGTGCACAATTGAAGGGTTATGCAGATTCAGGATATCTTTCAGATCCTCACAAGGCTCGCTCACAAACAGGGTATGTATTCACTTGCGGTGGCACAGCGATCTCTTGGCGATCTATGAAACAGACTTTGGTCGCCACGTCATCTAACCACTCAGAGATTCTTGCACTCCACGAAGCAAGTCGGGAATGCATGTGGATAAGGTCTTTGGTTCATCATATTAGTACTGCATGCAGACTATCTCTTATTAAAGATGTTCCAACAACTATTTATGAAGACAATGCAGCATGCATTGCTCAAATCAAAGGGGGATATATCAAGGGTGATAGAACGAAGCATATTTCTCCAAAATTCTTTTCCACTCATGAGCTCCAGCAGAGACATGAAATTGATGTTCAACAAATTCAGTCAAATGACAATCTTGCAGATTTGTTCACTAAAGCTTTATCGACGTCAACATTCAAGAAGCTGGTGTATAACATCGGGATGCGACGAGTTAGCGACCAAAATTCTTGAAATCTTGTACTTATGAGGGGGAGTAGTTTTTTTATGACATTTTGCGAACTGTACTCTTTTTCCTTCGCCTAGGTTTTGTCCCAATGGGTTTTCCTAGCAAGGTTTTAACGAGGCAGTGTTAAACGCATACACCATTATACGATTAAGTTAAATTGTACTCTTTTTCCTTCGCTTTGTTTTTTTCCCACTGGGTTTTCCAAGCAAGGTTTTAATGAGACAATTATCTTAGCGTGGTGGTCATCCAAGGGGGACTGTTGTGAATAAAGTGGATACCCACCACTCCTCCTAGTCATAACCTCCCCCACTCTTCAACTCCATAACCTCTCTCATTCAATTGCATAACCCCTACTATTAATCACCCCACTATCTACCCCCTCACCTCTATGGACTTGTAACTTCTCACATTTGGAATTCCTCCATGCACCATATAAATAGAGGGGTCTCTCATGTATTCCATAACCAACCAACATTGGTGAATAAGAAATCTCTCTCTACCTCTACTTCTCTATTTGCTTGAGTGTTTTGTTTATGTATTCATATTCTATTTAGTTTATAACAATTTTTTTTGTGTTTTCAATTTGTTGGGTCCATGTAATAGATCATGAAATTATATACATTTTTTAAATAAATATATATATATATAAATTAAACATTTGTGGAATATTGTAGGATTGTCCCGCAGACTCTCTCTCCAATATTATTTTATGATAATAGGACCCCCTAAACGCGTTAAATTACTTCTGGGAATGAAATGATTTTGATTTGTTTTACAACGTTCATCAATCAATTCAAAATTCATTAAAAAAAAAAAATAGGACATGAAAGGTTATATATGATATTGTTTTGCTAAGTGAACATAGTTTTCCAATTAATTAATACTAAGGTACAAATTTCCATAGATTTTAAATGATTTGTAGCAATGAATAAGATCCAACGCTGAGTTTGAATCAGATTCTCTAGTAAGTGAAACCGGCAGTGTTTTGGGTGATATAGAGGACCCGGAACGATGCGATATTCAAGAACTCGCGTGTATACGTGGAGAACATATGAGAGGCGGTGGTGATTTATTTCAGGGATTGGGCTTACGGTACAGAGGAAGCAAGGGGGGGCCGCATTGTCCTCCGATTAGATTGTAATTACTGAATAGTGGCAGATTAGGTGGGATATGGGGTGTGTCGGTAGATAGCTCATCTATACTCACCTTTCTTTTTCTTTTTTTTTTATCTCATATAGCCCTTTCACTTGTTGTTTTCTTTATTTTACTTTATCTCTTCTCCTCTCATCCATATCGACCTGTAACATTTACTTTGAAATATAAAGGCTGTCCACCTTGTTTTCAAAAGAAAAAAAAAGAAAAAAAAGAAAGAGGAATTCCATTGCTTGCTCTTCATATTTACTAATTAACCTAACCAACTGAAAATTTATTCCAACATTGGCTAATAGCCAGATTAATTATTTTATAATACAATTATTATTAATGTTATGTAATAATAACAAAAAAAAATGTTGAATGCAATCAAAATCAATAGATCAATATATGGAGAGACACGAGGCTCTCAAATAGTGCAACCAAAGTCACACTAGCCTAAGACTCACAACCAAAAGTAGAAGAAGAATGAACAATTCAAAGATGAGGAAAAATTGGCAATTTGATATTCACTACAAGAGACAAGCTTACATTCAAAATTGGGCTATTAGAGACAAGCTTGCACAAGTGTATATTTTAGGTGGTGTTGGGATTTTGTGGAGTGAGATAGATTGAGTTGAGTTGAAATGGTGGAGAGGGTCTCCTTTTATAGGCAAAGTAGTATGGAAAATGGATTGTGGGTAGTTGGATTCATAACACCTAGTGTAGAGTACCAAAACATAGGTAAATGGAGGTTTGTGGAAAAATGGTAATCAAAGCGGTTTACCAAGGCATAGGTAATAGCGGTTTATGGTTTTCCATACATGGGTAAATGGTGGGTAATATGGCAAGTCAAAAACTTGGGAAATGATGAATTTAAAATGGTATGGATAAATGGTGGGTAATATGGCAAGTCAAAAACTTGGGAAATGATGAATTTAAAATAGTGGTTGGTAGTGGAAAGTGTAGGAGATAGGTGATGGAGAATAATTGTGCAAGTAAAAGATGTCCCCACACAAAATACAAAGTTGCCTCACTATATCTCTCAATATAAAAAAAACTAAGATAGATAGATAAATAGATGACAAAGTTCACTTTAAAATTTCACACAATACATAAAAAAAAGGTTTGCTTTAAGGAAAAACACAACAAATCACAAGTTCTTCTGAGACACAACCCAGCTACTCCCAGGTGTTCTCTTCATGCCCCTCTCCACCATCTCCCTGAGCACGCCCTTCGCCTCCGCGAACCACCCCGGCTCACATAAACATTTTTTTTTTAATTGGAGCCCTAATTCAAGTCTCATATACATCGATTAAAAATTAACAGAGCATATACTCATATAAAATATGTTTCGATAAGAAAATTCACATTTTTTATAAATACATTTATGTAATTTATTAGAGTATATGTTTTATTTTTTATATAAAAATATGTGCTTTTGTATATTATTTTAAAAAAACTCAAAACACTTGTAAATTGAATTTAAGATTAAAAATAGATTGAATGTAACATTATCCATGGCTATCTATGGCGTGGAACCGCCGGTTGGTGATCTTGGGTTGCGCGGGTGGTCTCATCTTCAACTTGGTTGAAATGTTTCGGTGCGAGCCATAGATAACCAGCGACTAGAGCATCCGATACGAGCACGGCCCCAACGATCACGAGTACTATAGAGTCTCTCCGCACTGCGCCACTCCGATGATCACTCAATTTGAGATGTTTATTTCCGGTGGCATTCACTCTCATGTCTGATGGGAATGTCGGTAGATTCCCAGAGAGCTGGTTGTTTGAGAGGTCCAGCGTGGTGAGGCTGCGCATCTGGGTCAAGAACGTTGGTACGTCGCCCGTGAAACCGTTGTCGGAGATGTCCAAAAGTTCAAGATTGATCAATTCATCGAACCGGTTCGGTATTTGCCCGTCAAACCTGTTCGAGCTGAGATTCAACGCCGTGCTCAGGCTCACTGGCAACTCTGGGATGTCACCGCTCAATTCATTCGCTCCGAGCGAGAGTTCAAGTAGAAACTCGAGGCCGCCTATCCATGTTGGGATTGACCCGCTCAGGGAATTCTCTTCCAAATTCAGTGTCTGGAGGAGCTCGCTTGAAATCTTGGATGGTATCGGACCGGTGAGCGCGTTCCGGCTGAGGTTGAGATTCGATAGGTTCTTCAACTGGAAGAGCTCGTCAGGGATCGATCCGTTGAAGCGGTTCATCTGGAGGTGAAGCACGATGAGAGATTGAACCTCGCTGAGCTCTCTGGGTATCTCGCCTTGCAAGCGATTATTAGCGAGGTTAAGCACGTTCAGGTTCCTGCAGTTTCGAAGTGACGTCGGGATCGCCCCCTCCAATCGATTAACGTCTAATTCGAGAGAATACAAGTCCAAAAGCTCACCACCGTGGGCGGGATCGCCCCGGTGAGTTGATTATCGCCCAGATTAACAAGAGATAGCTTCTGCGACATGTTCCAAGGTATCGACCCGCTAAGCGCATTCGACATTAGGTCCACGGATTCAAGAAACGGAGGCGAAAGCAAGTCCGCAGGGAGCGGACCACTTAAACCATTGAAGCTAAGGTCAAGCACGCGCAAATTCATAGTAACTCCGACTGGAATCGGTCCTGTGAAGTTGTTCCGATGCGCGTCGAACCACCGAAGGCTCTTTAAGGCCAAAACGCTCTGCGGGATCTCCGCGCTGAGGGAATTCTCTTCCAGGCTCAGTGTCTGGAGCCTCTGGAGGCATGAAATCCTGGATGGTATTGGACCGGTGAGCGCATTCCGGTTGAGGTTGAGCTTCGATAGGCATTTCAACTGGAAGAGCTCGTCGGGGATCGATCCATTGAATCGGTTCATCTGGAGCTGAAGCACGACGAGAAACCGAAGCTCGCCGAGCTCTCTCGGTATCTCTCCTTGCAAGCCATTGTTAGTGAGGTTAAGCAAGGTCAGGTTCCCGCAGTTACGCAGTGACGTCGGGATTGCCCCCTCCAATCGATTGTTATCCAATTCGAGAGAATTCAAGCCCGAAAGCTTCCCCACCGTGGGCGGGACCGCCCCAGTGAGTAGATTATCGCCCAGACGAACACGAAAGAGACTCTGGGACATGTTTTGCGGGATCGACCCGCTAAGAAAATTTGACGTTAGGTCCACGGATTCCAGAAAGGGGGGCGAAAGCAAGTCCGCGGGGAGCGGACCAATTAAACCATTGAAGCTAAGGTCAAGCACGCGCAAATTCTCCGTCATTCCGACCGGAATCGATCCCGTGAAGTCGTTCTGATGCGCGTCGAACCACGAAAGGGTCTTTGAGGCCCAAACGCTCGGCGGAATCTCCCCGGAGAACTGATTCAAAGATATAAGAAGCGTATTCAATGCAGAGAGTCCCGTGAATTCGTCGGGAATAAATCCGGACAAACTGTTCGAGCTGAGGTCTAAGATCGTTACATTCAAACAACTAAATAACCGCTTTGGGAAGGAGCCAGAGAAGTTGTTGTTAGAGACTCTGAGCTCTTTAAGACCCAAATTTAAGCTCGTCGGGATTGGACCGGAGAAGCCATTGGAGCTCAAATTCAAGCTTTGGATATTGAGCAACGAATCAAATTGCGATTCGATCGGTCCGGAGAGCGAATTGATGGAGAGGTCGAGGGACTGCAACACCGGGAACCCAATGAAGGGAGGCAGGGGACCCGAGAAGTAAGTGTTGCTGATGTTGAGTGATTTGAGGTTTGGGAGAGACCCGCATTTGGAGATGAGAGTGGGTGATGGTGGGTTGATTGGGTTGTTGGAGAAGTCGAGGTTTTGGAGGGAGGAGAGGGTGCAAGAGAGGGAGAGGGCTTGTGGGTCAGAAACAGAGGAGGGTGGGAAGGAGAGGCTGATGACGGTGGAGGAGGAGTTGCCGGAGCTGCAGTGGACGCCGGACCAGTTGCATGGGTTGGGCTGCTTGATTGGGTCCCAAAGGGGAAAGAGGGTTAGATTGGAGAGGGAGAGCATTGTGTTGATTTGGGATTGGGGGAGGGTTTGGGAGGTTGTTGGGGTGGTGGAGATGGTGAGGAGGATGTGAAGGAAGAAAGGCAATAATAATGCCATGATCAATGGTTTATTTGAAGATTTGGTTATGTTTGTTTTGGATGTTTGGATGGAGAGACGTGTTGGTGATGAAGAGGAGAGTTTGTTTTGAAGGTTTGGTTATGTGTGTTCTCTTTGAATAAGAATCTGCTTGGAATTAAAATCAATCAATCCAAATTCCATATGTGTGAACCGACGGTTTTAAAGTACCAATTATGCATTATTTGGAGTAATTGGATTTTAAATTATAAAAAGAGTATTTGAAATTTGTTAAAAAGGGTTTTACAGTGATATTAGATAAATACCTAAAAGAGTTTTAGAAGAAAAGAAAATTGTATTTCTAAGTAATTAGAAATTGATATATTATTATATCTGGACTATTTTTTATACTCCGCTCTGCAATTAAAATTGTGATATTTAATAAATGGACAAGTGTTTCTTTTCAATGAATGGCTCTGAGTTTTTAAAAATTGATTTGAATCACTATTATAAGTTCCATTTGAATCTGTGATGAGACGTTTATGTTATGGAAATCCAAAGATTGGAAAAGTTATGTTTGAATAGCGTTTAAAAACTCTAGGAAATTTCAATGTAATTGAGGCGATGTGGATGCGAAAGTTGAAAACTTGTTTGGATTTGCGGTGACTCTCTTTTCAGTTTCCCCACCATGTAATCCACCCCATCATGGATCCAAAAAGGGTCATAATATAGTATGAATGGTAATTCTAGGGTTTTGTTAATCTATATTCACTTTTCTCAATGTTAATATATTCAATCTATTTTTTAATCTGTTTTCTTGTTCTAAGTGCATATGCACTTTAATTAAAGGTATATAGATACCATAAACATTTGTTTAAAGTGCATAAATTAAAATTTGATAATGGGTGTAACTTTATTTTTTATCTTTTTTTTTAATTAAATTGACATGTATTGGGTCACACACGCCTAGACTTGGACTTTATCTGCACTAAGGTCTTGATATAGACTGTTTTATTTCACTTGTGAGTTATCAATCTTACGTGGAATTGACTAGTAAGTAAAGTTTTGTTTTTGAGAAAAGGTCGACTATGATAGCGTGGGGATGAACAAATTTAGAATTAAGTACCAATGTTTTTAGAGCGTTGATACACTCAGTCCGTTTTGCAGTCTCATACATTATGATAGAATAGTATATACTACGCTATCATAATGCGTAGAGTTCTATCGTAGTGTATGATGTAAAAAAAATTTATAATTTTTTCAATGCGAAAAAAAATATTAATATATATCTCAATATATATTTCATTTCAATATGGAAGTGTGTGATTTTTTTTATATAAAAAAATACCGGTGTGAACTGCAATTAGTATTGCAATGGGGGATTGACATATCATTTTCCATGTTTTAAACATCATGTTGCAGGACTCGATAGATTTCTCCTTCGCCGTCTCTGCAACGTGGGGCGATGGGCGATCTGGCGTGCATTTTCTCTTTTAGTTCTCTATATCTCTCTTAGGCAGTGTTTGGTAGCAGAATTGCATAACTGATTTTCTGCAAATGATGAAGTTTAAAAATAATTATGTTAAAAGCTGCCCCGCTCAGCTTTTGAAAATAACAATTTTTTAGCATTATTTATGTAAAATCTATATGTAAAAAACTGCTCTTTTTTTTATTTGTTGCACGATTGTAAAAATCTAAATTATATACCAATTTGACTTGTATCGGGTCACACACGCCTAGATTTGGAATTTAACTGCACTAAAGTCTTGGCATTGATTGAAACCCAAATGGACCCATGGCTTTGATTTCGGGGGTGGGGTCTCTTTGAGTTGGTAAAAGAAAAAAAAAAAAGCTTTGGATTTTTGTTTTTGTTTTTTATTTCATAGAGAACTTTAAACTGTTTTATTTCACTTGTTAATTTTCATTCCTACGTGGAATTGATTGTTTTATAAATGGGGGCATTTAAAAAAATAAATTCCATAAAAATTTTCCAAAATTTACTTTCATCAACATAAACTTTTTTTTTAAAAAAATAAAACAACAATGTGGCTTCCTACGTGTAACACTGTAATATCAGTAATTTTGGGTCAATTGACCCCACCACATATAAATGTGGCATCACATAATGCCATCTACTTTGTTGAAGTAAGATAGTTTGATCCATTTTGATCAATTAAATGCATATGTTAATGAACGTTGTTACACATAGTCCGCGTGACACGTGTCTATCGAGGTATATACCTCCCACACAAGTTATACTCATTAGCATTTTTTTTATATTATCAATCCATGCAATAGATCATGAAATTATATACATTTTTTATAAAAAATTAAACTTGTGTGGCCTACAACGGGATCATCGATTTATGCATTCATCAATCAATTCAAAATTCATGAAACAAAATTAGTCACCAAAAGTTAT
Organism: Acorus calamus; assembly: GCA_030737845.1. NCBI lineage: Eukaryota > Viridiplantae > Streptophyta > Magnoliopsida > Acorales > Acoraceae > Acorus > Acorus calamus. Next base: position 1,536,407 of record CM060876.1, read on the forward strand.
TTTTTGGGAGGTTATGGGGGATAGTCTGACAGAGGTCCTCTGTATATATGAAGATTAAGCACAATTTTTCAGTGTGCGCGTTAATAGAAAATAACTGAAGCATATACTCACATTAATGAGATATATGTTTTCATATAGGTTTTATTTTTTTTATAAAAGTTTGTACCTCATTAGATTATATATATTTTATTTTGTAAAAAAATCAAAACATGTGTAGACTGGAATTGAGGTTGTACATACATACTATTTTAAGTAGTATCAGTATCCAATATGATTTGATTAGTAAGTTATGTATGTCGATTTATAGGTTGGGGTTCAATTGTTGGGTACATATGTCACTCTTCTATTGGACACTGATGATACTGACCAAGCTCAGGCGTAACTGGATCTGGACTTAGAAAAACAGTATCTCCTCATTTTTATTCCCTTATATTTAAATGGTAACTCCAACCTTATTTTTTCATCTCTTCAAATTTTTATGGTATTTTCATAGTACTATTGAGGCAACATCTATAAAGATAGCGTTTGGATCTGCGATTGGCTACGGAAAAAAATCGCGTAACATCACCGCATATTCAAACAATTTTCTCACGTCCACGGTGGCAAGGTGAAAATGGCATTAATAGGTCATTTTTGTCAACGGTATGAAAACTCTAGAAATAACATTTCTCTACCGCATGTGGCTTTCTCTACCGCAGGCATCTGCATCTTCGCCCCAATGTTTCTCAAAGTTTATTTAAATGCATCAAAATTATATAGCTGGTCAACTTATCTCCTAATGTTTCTCAAAGTTGGAATGGCATGTATTTGCTAGACAAAGATTAGGTGAGAATCAGTGGCATACACAGCATGAATAGATAAATAAACTCCCAAGTTCAACTGGTATTGATTAAAGATGACTCTCAAAACCAAGCTGGGATTGAATGGGAATGTGTTGCACAAGGTGAAGTTGACCTACATTGGAAGGTCTGTTGGTCTGATGCAATTAGGGCTGCAACTTGGGTCGGGTTGAACCCGAACCCGACAGGTTGAACCCGATTTTTACATGGGTTGGGTTGACCAAATCGGGTTCGGGTTCGGGTTGGCCAATTCGGGTTGACTCACAAATCGGGTTGGGTTCGAGTTGGCTTCACTCCCAACCCAACCCAACCCAACCCGAACCCGTAAACTAATGGTTAAAAAAAATTATGGCCGTTCATTCTGTAGCTTCTAATATGGGTAGTCCAAATTTTAGGTAAATCTAGCTAATCTTACGGGTTGGGTCGGGTTGATTATTTAATTTACATATCATGTTAAAAAATTCGGGTTGGGTCAAGTTGGTCCAATTCGGGTTGAAAATCGGGTTGGGGTCGGGTTAGTCCAATTCGGGTTAGGTCGGGTTGGGTCGGGTTGGTTTATTTAATTTCGGGTTGGGTTCGGGTTGGTCCAATTCTGGTTAAAAATCGGGTTGGGTCGGGTTAGGGTTGAGTAGTTTAGAATTCGGGTTGGGTTCGGGTTGGGGTCAACCCGAACCCAACCCGCCCGAGTTGCAGCCCTAGATGCAATGTTAGGGAAAGGCACACTTTGTTAGTCTAACCTTTCATCTGATGTATTCTCTCAAATTCCCGGACCGGATCCGGTCAGTACCGAACTCGGTCAGTTCAATCAGTACCGAATTGCAACACGTGTAAATCGAATTGCACCACTTATAAATTGAACTGCACAACCAATTGTTGAGTATATTTTTTACTCTCTTATTGAATTCAATTAGTTATTGGAGAAAATATGAATTCATAAGTATCATCAGTATCCAATAAGAGAGTGAAATATATACCAACAATTGATTGTGTAATTCGATTTATAGGTGATGCAGTTCGATTTGAACGTGGTGCAGTTCAGTACCGACCGAATTGACCGAGTTCGGTACTGACCGGATCCGGTCTCCAAATTCCCATTGGGGGTTGTTTGCACTGTCTCAGCGGTTTAGATTGAAACTTGACACCTATTTGATTTACACAGAGATTCTTTCGTTTCCGTAGAGATATTCTGAATGTTAAGACTAGGGTTTAAAAAAAAAACAAGTAGAATATATCTTTATTCTTTCACTTACTTTCCCCTTGGTCTTTATTTTTTCCTCTCTTCAAAATTTTATGGTATTTTCATAGTACTACTGAGGCAGCATCTATTAAGATAGCGTTTGGATTTGCGATTGGCTACAGAAAAAAAAAAATCGTGTAACATCACCGCATATTCAAACAATCTTCTCGCGTCCACAGTGGCAAGATGAAAATGGCGTTAATAGGTCATTTTTGTCAACGGTATGAAAACTCTAGAAATAACGTTTCTCTACCACATGTGGCTTTCTCTTCGCGCCAATGTTTCTCAAAGTTTATTTAAATGTATCAAAATTATATAGCGGGTCAACTTATCTCCTAATGTTTCTCAAAGTTGGAATGGCATATATTTGCTGGACAAAGATTAGGTGACAATCAGTGGCATACACAGTATGAATAGATAAATAAACTCCCAAGTTCAACTGGTATTGATTAATGATGAAACTCAAAACCAAGCTGGGATTGAATAGGAATGTGTTGCACAAGGTGAAGTTGACCTAACATTATCCTTTTTGGTCTGATGCAATGTTAGGGAAAGGCCCACATTTTTAGTCTAACCTTTCATCAGATGTATTCTCTCATATTCCTATTGGGGGGGTAAGATTCCCATTGGGGGATGGTTGCACTGTCTCAGCGGTTTAGATTGAAACTTGACACTTGTTTGATTTACACAGGGATTCTTTCATTACCGTATAGACATTCTGAAAGTTAAAACTAGAGTAAAAGAAAAACAAGTAGGATATATCTTTATTCTTTTCACTTACTTTCTCCAGAGTTTCGAAGCACATGAAGACTGTCAAATGTTTTAAAAAGCCCAAGGTTGAAAAAAATGTCTACCTTTACCGCTTTTGGACATTAATATGTTGTAAAAGTTCAAGGATCTAAATATAAAAAAAGGTAGAAAAAATAATTTTAGGAATTAATTTCCCTAGAGTTCGAAGGACATGAAGACCATAAAACGGACATGCAAATGTAAAAAGAAAACATTGCACCCACTCCATTTTACAATCTAACATGCAAGTTGCACTTGTTTTTATTTATTTTTTAATCAATATATCTCATTTAAAGAGGTATGTACTTTTATAAAAGCTAAAGCATACACTCCAATAAATTAAATGATACTATCTTGATACAGTGAGAGGAAGGGGCTAATGATGTATATATGACTGCTTTTGTGACGATAAAAATGATGAGCTCAATATAAAATTATACAACTGACATGTCAAAACTACGAGAAAAGATGACTAACCACATGATCAGCCAAAGTTATTTCGTTAAGTACAAGTCTACAACTTTAAAGAATGTATCCTTCATCTTCTACAAAATGAATGAATTTCCTCAATACTTGTTTCACACATGTGATCCCTGTTTTTTTTTTTTTTTTTTTTACCATATAAATTACATCTTGTTTAGTTTGGAAAAACACTTCCCTTTTCAAGATTGAAAATATGGAAAGGAAATCTGCCCAAAGAAAAAAGCTGAGGATTTTGAACAATTGAAGGTAAAGATAAACACCATATACTCTCACATATTACTTGATGTAAGCAGAGCTTCACCTGGACATGCCAGGAACCAAAATCACTTCCCTTCCATTCGCAAAAGCATAACAATGGAAGTTGGCATTTCAGATCCCCCCGACGCATGAAAATGTGGAGTGCAAAAAAGAGGTGAAGATGTATGTGCATTACACTGAAGACCTAAGAGATTCCTGTCGTCTTAGAGGGATGTCCTCCGCGGAAAATCCATCCTCATCTGTATGTTTATTAAGACGTATTGGCAGCGTCGTCGACAGGCCTGTAAAAAACGTGTATCAAGACTAATTTATAGTTCAGGGAAAACTATTTGAAAAATTAAGGAAATGCATCAACTGTTCATGTATGTGTGACCAGAAAGGATGCATTTCACAAACATCACTTACTGTCACTCATGTCCGTTTTATGAAGGAGAAATGTCCCAGAAAGGATCGTCACAAAACCGCACAACTCTGTGACTATTTGAGTTGGATTTTGACGGTCCCAGTCCTGGAACATGAAAGATATTAGAACTGTAACTAATGAGAAATAAAATTAAAAAAACGGTGTAAAATTCAAATCAAATTACAAGGACCCGTGAAACAAAACCACAATGATCAAACTTCTAAAATTTGATGGGTCTTCATTGGTTCCAACTATAAAATAAAAATAACGGAACATAAATACACCACAACAAATGAATAGTCAATGTTATACCTGAATCTCAATCAACTAAACACAGATCTCTCTGAATCACACTCCAAGTGAAATACAAATTCAAAGAGTTTGATTGGTAAGGAAAAAAATGATGTAGATCATCATACAAGTACAACTATACAAACTGAGGACACTTATAAATGAACCATGATGGCCATGGCTTGTAGTAAACAAAGTAATATCACGAGACTGATGATGCTGATGACATATATATCAAAAATGGTGGTTAAAACTTAATCAAGGTATCCATGATGTTGTATTTCCATTGCTGACATTCAAAAGTTCAAAGCTACATCCTTTTGAAATACACCTCCACTATCTAAATAGATAGCATGCATTTCACAAACATGTAAATATGATGCATTTTTCAACCATAATTTGATACGAATATGGAAAATATTGCATTCTAAACAATGTCATGTATTTAGGTGCACGAAGGGTGAGAAATTACAGCAATGGTAGGTTTGAAATCCTAAGTAGAAAACTTCAGCTTGACCTCAACAAGAAAAGTTCATCCACACTTTGCTACACACAAAGCCACAACCAACTTCCCAAGATAAATAAATAAATTTTACCTTAAACATGATAATTAACACTTGCCAATATGGTGAAGGACGTATACATCACATAGTATATAGGTGAGACAACTGCTGTATTGAATAAATCAAGGGCCTGCCATAAAAATTAATTTCCCCATAATTCGAAGGACATAAAGACAGTAAAACAAACATGCAAATGTAAAAGGAAAATGTTACACTCAATTCATTTTACAATCTAACACGTAGGTTGCACCTTTTTTTCTTCTTTTTTTTAAATCACATACTTCGTTTAAAGAGATATATACTTTTATAAAAGATAAAGTATTTATCTTGATACAGTAAGTGAAAGGGGCTACCGATGTGTATATGATTGCTTTTGTAGCGGTAAAAATGATGAGCTCAGTATAAAATTATACAACTGACATGTCAAAACTACGAGAAAAGATGGCTAACCACATGATCAGCCAAAGTTATTTCATTAAGTACAAGTCAACAATCCTTCATCTTCTACAAAATGAATGAATTTCCTCTACCCTTGTGTTACACATATGATCCCCATTTTTTTTCCATATAAATTACATCTTGTTTAGTTTGGAAAAGCACATCCCTTTTCAAGATTGAGAATATGGAAAAGAAAATCTGCCCAAAGAAAAAAGCTGAGGATTTTGAACAATTGAAGGAAAAGATAAACACCATATACTCTCACATATAAGGTTAAATAAGCAGAGCTTCACTTGGACATGCCAGGAACCAATTCCACTTCCCTTCCATCCGCAAAAGCATAACAATGGAAGTTGGCATTTCAGATCCCCCTGATGCATGAAAATGTGGAGTGCAAAAAAGAGGTGAAGATGTATGTGTATTACACTGAAGACCTAAGAGATTCATGTCGTCTTAGAGTTCAAAGCTACATCCTTTTGAAATACACCTCCACTATCTAAATAGATAGCATGCATTTCACAAACATGTAAATATGATGCATTTTTCAACCATAATTTGATATGAATATGGAAAATATTGCATTCTAAACAATGTCATGTATTTAGGTGCACGAGGGTGAGAAATTACAGCAATGGCAGGTTTGAAATCCTAAGTAGAAAACTTCAGCTTGACCTCAACAAGAAAAGTTCATCCACAATTTGCTACACACAAAGCCACAACCAATTTCCCAAGATAAATAAATAAATTTTACCTTAAACATGATAACACTTGCCAATATGGTGAAGGATGTAAACATCACATAGTATATAGGTGAGAGTGTGAGACAACTGCCGTATTGAATAAATCAAGGGCATGCCATAAAAATTCATATGTTAGACAGATCTAAATTCTTCCACTACCACAAAATATTTATAACAGATGCAACCTATCCCAATGAACAATAGGGACCTTGTATACTACACAAGAAAAGGGTTATCCATTTCCAAGTAAATAAACTGAAATCCAAGACATCATTATTAATTTATGGTTTTTGAAGCAGTAAATGGTAGACAAGGTGGTAGACTGACAATTCCTGGCCATAATAGGGAGTGTGAATTCCCATCTCATATACAAATTATAAGGGGGATTACTCGCACGTCATTTTTTTTTGGTGCTGTTTGGAGAATTTTCCAGATCGTGAATAAAATTCCATCCTATATGTGGGACTATAAATAGATTTTTTGTTTTTTTATCGAGTTTACTCTCACAATATATTAGCTGAGAAACTCGGAATGCAGTCTTACTTGCATGTTGTTTGTACATTCAATGAAACTCATAATCATTAAAACTGAAAATCCATGTATTAAAATATTGATCCTCATGACTAGATTGTCAATAAAAAATATTGGAACTTTCATTCTAAATCCGACCATCTTTCTCCAACAACTCCACAGCTGCTATCTACACCCAGGTAAAACTCTTGCATCCGTAATCACGTATCCTTTCTCTAATAAGTTTTAGTTTAATAAAAGTTTTATGTTCATGAACTTGAAGACCTAAAAAAAATTAAACCCCCTTCTCTCTTCACTTTCTTCTTCCCAAGTCCTCGAGGTTGTGCATCCAAAGGCTGACTGCCAAAAGAGGCAGAGAGAAGGAAAGAAGAGGCAAAGCACAAGCAGGAGGCAGAGATCCACCACCACTCTCAAAAGTGAATCCAACCACCTACTTCATGTCCTCTCTTTCTGCTTCCAGAAAGATGCAAATCAAGAACACATTATATTTGGCAAAAAATGATGCTTACAAATGCACCATTACAAATAGAAAATGCAAAGATTATCCTTACCTTGTTTAAATAATTCATCTGAGTAACCACACAAGTGGCTACAACTAAGGTGAAAAACCAAGTTTGGGGATAAATTAATTGATTCATTCCAGAAAAAGTCAACTTCAGAGCAATTCCTAAAGCTTTGACACTCATCACCTGTCAGACAACATTAAACATCAGAATGCAAACATGCAACTGCCAACCATTAAATGGAACAGAATCAAAATGATAAGTTGGCCATAAAGATAGTCCGATACTTACTGATAAAGAACCTACAAGGGAACAAGCCCCAATATAAACCATTATGTGTGTCTGCCCATACTGTGGGACAAAATGGAATACAAGTATAAATACTGCCGCTGTCACTATGGCTGCATACAATTCGAAACCTGCAAATACAGATAAAAACTCACTATGGCGGTTTCTCTGGAGACGACCCAATAACAATTAGAGTTTTTTAATTCAAACATATCAAGACTGTATTTTACTACTGATGACAGTTTATCTAGAAAACCATGCACATTTTAGTGTCAATACACCCCTAAAACATAAATTCATAGAGAGTAAATTTTTTTTCACATTTTCTATAAATATATTTATCCAATTCATTGGATTATATGCTTTATTTTTTATATAAAAATATGTTCATCATTAGATGAGGTATATTATTTTTAAAAAAATTCACAACAGTTATAAATTGGATTTAGGGCTAAAAAATAAAATGTAACATTACCCATGGCTATCCGTGGCGTGGAATCGCCAGTCTGTGATCTTGGGCTTCGCGGGCGGCTCGACCTCCTCCACGAGGGGGCTCTCCCTCCTCCGCGAGGGGAGTCTGATCTTCGACTTGGTTGAAGCGTTTCGGTGCGAGCCATAGATAATCGGCGACTAGTGCATCCGATACGAGCACGGCCCCGACGATCGCGAGTACTCTAGAGTCTCTCCGCACTATGCCACTCCAATGATCACTCAATTTGAGATGTTTATTTCCGGTGGCATTCACTCTCAAATGTTGGTACGTCGCCCGTGAAACCGTTGTTTGAGATGTCCAAAACTTCGATGTTGGACAATTCATCGAACGATTGCGGTATAGGCCCGTCGAACCGGTTCGATCTGAGATTCAACGCCGTGCTCAGGCTCGTCGGCAACTCCGGGATGTCGCCGCTCAATTTGTTCGCTCCGAGCGAGAGTTTGAGTAGATGATATAGGCCGCCTATCGGATTGGCCCGTTCAGGGAATTCTCTTCCAGGCTCAGTGTCGGGAGATTTTGTTGGCCTTTTATAGTCCAGGATGGTATCGGACCAGTGAGTGCGTTCCGACTGAGGTTGAGATTCTCCAGGGTGTTCAACTGGAAGAGCTCGTCGGGGGTCGATCCGTTGAAGCGCGCGGTTCATCTGGAGCTGAAGCATGTTGAGAGATTGAACCTTGCCGAGCTCTCTGGGTATCTCGCCTTGCAAGCGATTTTTTTTTTTTTGAAGGAAAGGAAGATGTTAGCTACCCGATTTCATTTACTGAATTCGAATTACAAACTCCAAACGGAGAGAGATTAGAAACATAAGACAATAATAAAAAAAAAAGCCTTGCGAGGAAACGAAAAACATGTCCGCGAGGTTAGATGAGACATCTAACAGACAGAAAACGCGCACCCGATTACCCCTCTATGAATATGGTCTCATTGCGGAATTGGATATCTTTCGCCTTCGCTATATAGCGACTCCAATCCCGCATACACCCTCGAAACATCTCCCACATGTTTTCTTGATACACACGTGCCCCGTTGAACACCGTGTCATTTCGCGTCCTCCAGATAGTCCATGCTCCCACCGGTATAATGGCCTGCGATACCACCGCCACCAAGCTGTTGTCGTCCGCCCTCTTAATCGCTTTGTCGGCTTCCCATAGCTCTTCGATGGTGTGGCAAGGCATCTGAATCCCCGCCCTCTTAAGCGCTTCCCATAGGCCTTGCAAGCGATTGTTAGCGAGGTTAAGCACGTGCAGGTTCGTGCAGTTTCTAAGTGACGTCAGGATCGCCCCTTCCAATCGATTACCGTCTAATTCAAGAGAATACAAGTTCAAAAGTTCCCCCACCGTGGGCGGGATCGCCCCGGTGAGTTGATTATTGCCCAAACGAACACGAAAGAGCATTTGCGACATGTTTTGCGGGATTGACCCGCTAAGCCCATTTGATGTTAGGTCCACGGATTCAAGAAGCGGAGGCGAAAGCAAGTCCGCGGGAAGCGGACCGCTTAAACCATTGAAGCTGAGGTTAAGCGCCTTCAAATTCATAGTAATTCCGACAGGAATCGGTCCCGTGAAGTCGTTCTGATTCGCGTCGAACCACCAAAGGCTCTTTAAGGCCAAAACGCTCTGCGGGATCGCCCCGTTCAGGGAATTCTCTTCCAGACTCAGTGTCTGGAGTCTCTGCAGGCCTGAAGTAATGGATGGTATCAGACCGGTGTGCAAGTTCCGGCTGAGATTGAGATTCGATAGGTACTTCAACTGGAAGAGCTCGTCGGGGATCGATCCGTTGAAGCGGTTCATCTGGAGGTGAAGCACGACAAGCAATCGAAGCTCGCCGAGCTCTTTCGGAATCTCGCCTTGCAAGCCATTGTTAGCGAGGTTAAGCAAGGTGAGGTTCGCACAGTTTCGCAGCGACGTTGGGATCACCCCCTCCATTCGATTATCGTCCAATTCGAGAGAATTCAACGCAGAGAGGTTCGCGAATTCGACCGGAATGAATCCCGACAAACTGTTTGAGCTGAGGTCCAGGATAGTTAGATTTGAACAACTGAATAACTGCTTGGGGAGGGAACCAAAGAAGTTATTGTTAGAGAGTCTGAGCTCTCTAATACCCAAATTGAAGCTCGTCGGGATTGGACCGGAGAAGCCATTGGAGCTCAAATTCAAGCTTTGGATATTGAGCAACGAATCAAATTGCGATTCAATCGGTCCGGAGAGCGAATTGATGGAGAGGTCGAGGGACTGCAACGCCGGGAACCCAATGAAGGGAGGCAGGGGACCCGAGAAGTAGGTGTCGGTCATTTTGAGTGATTTGAGGTTTGGGAGTCCCCCACATTGGGAGATGAGAGTGGGTGATGTTGGGTTGATTGGGTTGTTGGAGATGTCGAGGTTTTGGAGGGAGGAGAGGGTGCAAGAATGATGGAGGACAGATTATGCAGATTGAACCAAAAGTGGTCCATCAATTCAAATTAATGATCACGATCTCGAAATAAATTTGACATAGTGAAATATATCGAGGAGATCTTCTGGATTAGTTGTTATACAACTAACACTTCTTATTTTTTGAAAATTCATTTATTTAAGTATTTAAATTAGAGGTTTTACTATTTTTAGTAAGATTTAGATTTGTGATATCTCAATCATAACATATCAGAACTGATTTCTATGTCATTTAGGATGTCATAGAATCTGAAAAATTAGTTTTAGGATTTTACTATTTTTAGTAATTTTTTATTTTATGCTATTAATATAAATAGCAGACTTTTAATTTATGGTTGACAATTTTTATCAATAATATTTCAAAATTTCCTCTGTTTGGGGACTTCTTCCTTATGGATTCAAGGTGTTTATGAGATCCCAACGCTTGTTGGAACTCTTTATCTAGTTTTTCGCTGCGTTAAAGAGAGGGAGAGGATGTGGGTTTTTAACAGAAGAGGGTGGGAAGGAGAGGCTGATGACGGCGGAGGAGTTGCCGGAGCAGCAGCAGACGCCGGACCAGTTGCATGGGTTGGGCTGCTTGGTTGGGTCCCAAAGGGGAAAGAGGGTTAGATTGGAGAGGGAGAGCATTGTGTTGATTTGGGATTGGGGGAGGGTTTGGGAGTTTGTTGGGGTGGTGGGGATGGTGAGGAGGATGAGGAGGGAATGATACCATGATCATTGATTTTTGAAAGGTTTGGTTATGTGTGTTCTCTTTGAATATGAATATGCTTGGAATTAAAATTAATCAATCCATTGGTATTATTTGGAGTGATGGGATTTTAAATTATAAAAAGAGTATTTGAAATTTGTTAAAAAGGATTTTAGAGTGATATTAGATAAATGCTTAAAAGAGTTTTAGAAATTTTTTTTGTTTTTTTAAGTAATTAAAAATTAATATTATTATATCATGACTATTTTTTATACTCCACCGTGCGATTGAAATTATGATCTTAATCAACGGGTAATTGTTTCTTTTCAATGAATGGTTCGAGTTTTTAAAAATTGCTTTGAATCACTATTATAAGCCTTATTTGGATCCGTGATTGGACATATGTGTTGTGGAAATCCAAGGGTTAGAAAAGCTATGTTCGAAGAGCGTATGAAAACTCTAGGAAATTTCAATGTAATTCGGGCAATGTGGATGTGAAAGCTGAAAACTTGTATGGATCAGCGATGACTTTTTTTTCAATTTGGGAATCCACTCCATCATGGATCCAAACAGGGCCATAATATAATATGAATGATAATCCTAGGGTTTTGTTAATCTATATTCATTTTTTTGAGTACTAATGCATTCAATCCCTTTTTTAGTCTGTTTTTTTTTTTGTTCTAAGTGCATATGCACTTTAATTAAATTTCTATAGATACCATAAACATTTGTTTAAAGTGCATAAGTTAAAATTTGATAATAGGTGTAACTTTATTTTTTATTTTTTAATATTTTTTATAATTGAATTGACTTGTATTGGGTCACACACGCCTAAACTTGGACTTTATTTGCACTAAAGTCTTGATATAGACTGTTTTATTTCACCTGATAGTTATCAATCCTACGTGGAATTGACTAGTAAGTAAAGTTTTGTTTTTCAAAAAAGGTCGACTATGATAGCGTGGGGATGAACAAGCTTATAATTAAGTACCAATGTTTTAAGAGTGTTGATACACTCAGTCTGTTTTGCAGTCTCATACATTATGATAGAGTAGCATATACTGCGCTATCATAGTGCGTAGAGTTCTATCATAGTGTATGATGTAAAAAAAATTTATAATTTTTTCAATACGAAAAAAATATACTAATGTATCTCAATATATACTTTATTTCATATAATTGTACGTACTTCAATAGGGGAGTGTGATTTTTTTTATAAAAAAAAAATGATGTGGACTGCAATTGGGGCTGTAATGAGGGATTGACATATCATTTTCCTTATTTTAAATATCATGTTACGGGATTCGACAGATTTCTCCTTTTCCATCTCCGCAACGTGCGGCGATGGGCGATCTGACGTGCATTTTATCTTTTAGTTCTCTATATCTCTCTTAGGCAGTGTTTGGTAGCCGAATTGCATAACTGATTTTCTGTAAATGAGTTTAAAAAAGATTCTGCTAAAAGCTATCCCGCTCAGCTTTTGAAAATAATTTTTTAGCATTATTTATCTAAAATCTATATGTAAAAAACTGTTCTATTTTTTTATTTGTTGCACGACTGTAAAAATCTAAATTAAATACCAATTTGACTTGTATTGGGTCTCACACGCCTAGATTTGGAATTTAACTGCACTAAAGTCTTGACATTGATTGAAACCCAAATGACCCATGGCTTTGATTTCGGGGGTGGGGTTTTAGTGAGGCACTCTTTTGAGTTGGTAAAAGAAAAAAAAAAGGTTTTGGATTTTTGTTTTTGTTTTTTATTTCATAGAGAACCTTAAACTGTTTTATTTGACTTGTTAGTTATCAATCCTACGTGGAATTATTTGTTTTATAAATAAGAACATTTAAAAAAATAAATTTTACAAAATTTTAAAAAAATTTACTTTCATCTACATAAACTTTTTTAAAAAATAAAAATAAAATAACAATGTGGCTTCTCTGCGTGTAACACTGTAATATAAGTAATGTTGCATGTAACACTGTAATGTGAGTAATTTTGGGTTAATTGACCCCACCACATAACATCACATAACATTATCTACTTTGTTGGAGTAATGTAGTTTGATTCATCTTGATCAATTAAATGCATATGTTAATTAGCGTTGTTATACATAGTCCACGTTCGGGACCGGCCTACTGGCGGGCCTAGGCCTGATTTTGGACTTTAGGCCCGGCCCTGGCCCAAGCCTCAAGTCCCTTAGGTGCATGCCCAAAAAACGCCCAGTTCGAGCCCGGCCCATATATAGGTTGAACATATCTTTTTCATATATTAAGGAAAATGTTAGACTCAGTCATATTCACCAACAAAAACTCACACCTCACATGTGTTCATTTTTTTTTAAATAGTAAATATCATCTAATGATGTATATGTTTTGATAAAAGTATATGTATATCAAACCTCAACGAAGTATATATTTCGGTTAATTTTTTTTACATTTTTAATAAATGTATTTATGTAATTCATTAGAGTTACGTGCTATTTTTTATATAAAAATATATACATTGATGTATATTATTTTTAAAAAATTTAAAACACTTTTTAGATTAAGTTTAGAGCTAAAAAATAGAATGAATGTAACATTATCCATGGCTATCCGTGGCGTGGAATCGCCAGTCGATGATCTTGCGCTGTGCGGGCGGCCCGACCTCCTCCACGAGGGGGCTCTCCTTCCTCCGCGAGGGGAGTCTGATCTTCGACTTGGTTGAAGCGTTTCGGTGCGAGCCATAGATAACCAGCGACTAGAGCATCCGTTACGAGCACGGCCCCAACGATCACGAGTACTATAGAGTCTCTCCGTATTATTGCACCACTCCGATGATCGTTGAATTCATTTCCGGTGGCGTTCACTCTCACGTACGACTGAAACGTCGGCAAAGTCCCTGACAGCCGGTTGTTCGAGAGGTCTAGCGTGGTGAAGCTAATCATATCGGTCAAGAAAATCGGTACATCTCCCGTGAAATCGTTGTTGGAGATGTCCAAAACTTCGAGGTTCCTCAATATTTCGAACGATTGCGGTATCGGCCCGTTGAACCGGTTCGAGCTGAGATTCAACGCCGTGCTCAGGCTCACCGGCAACTCCGGGACGTCGCCGCTCAATTCGTTCGCTCCAAGCGAGAGTTCAAGTAGATGCTCGAGGTCGCCTATCGATGCTGGGATTGACCCGCTCAGGGAATTCTCTTCCAAGTTTAGTGTCTGGAGCGCCCGTATGCTTGAAATCGTGGATGGTATCAGACCGGTGAGCCCGTTCCGACTGAGGTCGAGATTCAATAGGTTCTTCAACTGGAAGAGCTCGTCAGGGATCGATCCGTTGAAGCGGTTCATCTGGAGCTGAAGCACGTTGAGAGATTGAACCTCGCCGAGCTCTCTGGGTATCTCGCCTTGCAATCGATTGTTAGCGAGGTTAAGCACGTTCAGGCTCGTGCAGTTTTGAAGTGACGTCGGGATCGCCCCGGTGAGTTGATTATCACCCACACTAACAAGAGATAGCGTCTGCGACAAGTTTTGCGGGATGGACCCGCTAAGCGCATTCGATGTTAGGTCCACGGATTCAAGAAGCGGAGGCGAAAGCAAGTCCGCGGGGAGCGGACCGCTTAAACCATTGAAGCTGAGGTTAAGCGCCTTCAAATTCATAGTAACTCTGCGCGTCGAACCATGAAAGGCTCTTTAAGGCCAAAACGCTCGGCGGGATTGGTCCGGAGAACGAATTCGAAAATATAAGTAGCGTATCCAACGCAGCAAAGCTCGCGAATTGGTCTGGAATGATCCCGGATAAACTGTTCAAGCTGAGGTCTAAGATCGCTAGATTCGAACAACTGAATAACCACTTTGGGAAGGAACCAGAGAAGTTGTTGTTAGAGAGTCTGAGCTCTCTAAGACCTAAATTCAAGCTCGTCCGGATTGGACCGGAGACGTAATTGAAGCTCAAATTTAAGCTTTGGATATCGAGCAACGAATTGAACTGCGATTCGATTGGTCCAGAGAGCGAATTGCGGGAGAGGTCGAGGGACTGCAAGGCAGGGAACCCAATGAAGGGAGGCAGGGGACCCGAGAAGGAAGTGTTTTTCAAGTTGAGTGATTGGAGGTTTGGGAGTCTCCCGCATTTGGAGATGAGAGTGGGTGATGTTGGGTTGATTGGGTTGTTGGAGATGTCGAGGTTTTGGAGGGAGGGGAGGGTGCAAGAGAGGGAGAGGGCTTGTGGGTCTGAAACAGAGGAGGGTGGGAAGGAGAGGTCGATGACGACGGCGGCGGAGGAGTCGCCGGAGCTGCAGTATACGCCGGACCAGTCGCATGGGTTGGGTTGATCGGTTAGGTCCCAAAGAGAGAGGGTTAGATTGTAGAGGGAGAGCATTGTGTTGGTTTGGGATTGGGAGAGAGTTTGGGAGGTTGTTGGGGTGGTGGGGATGGTGAGGAGGATGAAGAGGATGAAATGGAATGATGCCATGATCAATGGTTTTGGTTTTTTTTTTTTTTTTTGGTTTGTTGGGTGGAGAGAGAGATTGGAGATGTAGAGGAGAGTTTGATTTGTGGTGTGTTGTCTTTGAATATGAATAAACAAGAATCAGCTTGGAATTAAAAATAAGTCAAACCACTGGTTGAACTGATTGTAGATTGATTGGAGTGATTAGATTTTAAATTATAAATAAATAAATAAAAGCTTTTGAAATTTTATAAGGGTTTTAGGGTGATATTATTATATGTAAATATTTAAAGAGTATTAAAAATATTTTCTTAATTTTTTTTGTATTTTTAATATATTATTGTATCATTATTGTTTTTGATACTCTACCAGATGATTAGACTAATGATTTTAATCATGTCATCTTTTTTTTTCCATAAACAGCTTAGGTTTTTGAATATTGCTTTATATCAATATTATAGGCCTCATTTGGATTCACAGTGGGACATCCGTGTTTCAAAAATTTTAAGGTTCAAATCCCATGATAGAAAAAAAAAACTATATTTAGGGAGTTTTTGAAAATGATAAAAAAATTGACATGGTTTAGTGTAAATCAATAGTTTTGGGCGGTGTAGATGTGCGATGGTGTTATTCATTCCATTCTATCATGAATCAAAATAAGAATTTGTGTCTGGATATAACATTATGGTTGGTTTTCAATCCCTCTTTTTTTCTATTGAATTGACTTGTATCGGATCTCACACGCCTTGACTTGGACTTTGGACTGCACTAAAGTCTTGATATGGATTGAAACCCAAATGGACCCATGGCTTTGATTTTGGGGGGTGGGGGTTTGATGAGGCACTCTTTGAGTTGGTAAAAAAACAAAAAAAAAGGTTTTGAGTTGTATTTTATATTTTTATTTCATAGGGAGCTTAAAACTGTTTAGAAGGAAAGAGAACCGTTTCTCCTCTGTCCGAGCGATGAGAGGCTAGGAGATCAGCTGGGACGTTCCCTTCACGATGTATGTGAGTGGCAATCCAGTCTGTGAGATTGTCCAAACCTTGGTGAATGTGACGGAGACAACGAATTGAGCTCCATGGATGGCATCCATTACCTTTGATCCACGCAAGGGCAGTGGTGGAATCGGATTCGATCCATAGTTTTGTGACACTATAACTTATAGCCATCCAAATGCCCACCTCTATTGCTTTGAGCTCAAGAAGATTGATGGAGAGAAGGTCAATGCATCCAGCGATACCCCGGAGAAAGAGAGTGTCTTCATTGCGAAGAATCGCCCCATATCCACCCGT
The DNA here is from genome assembly GCA_030737845.1 of Acorus calamus. Classification (NCBI taxonomy): domain Eukaryota; kingdom Viridiplantae; phylum Streptophyta; class Magnoliopsida; order Acorales; family Acoraceae; genus Acorus; species Acorus calamus. The sequence goes on from CM060876.1 coordinate 1,553,093, forward strand.
CTTCAAATAAAGAGCCATCAATGTTAATCTTCAACCAACCGGGGGGAGGTGGACGCCAATGCACTTCTAACACAGAAGATGGTCTTTGGAAAATAGAGGCGCCAAAGAAAGAGGCTATATTGCATACTTTAGGCGACGAGGGGGAGAGGAGATTAATTGTTTTTAGTCTAACCTTAAGTGTATCTTTGATCATCTGGAGAACAACCAAAGCATGGCTATTCTGCCTTTTTAAAACCCTGGCATTCCTTTCCAACCAATGTGCCAAAAAAAGATGGTGAGGAGGAGCTGCAATAAGGATTTTTGAATTGGAATAGTTGCAACTTACCCCAGCCAACTTGGTAAGGAATCAAGAGAATGAGGGGGTGCCCTTGAAATTTTCAGTCCATGCAGTAAAGATATCCAAATACCTCTAGAAAAGGGCAATTGAGGAAGAGGTGGTTCACATCCTCCATTCCAGAATGGCAGAGAGAACAAGAGGGGTCCATAATTATACCTTTGGAATGTAAACGGAGACAAGTGGGGAGCTTGTTATGGAAGGCTTGCCAAGCATAAACCGAGTATCGAGGCATTTGGTTTGGTGACCAGATCCAAAAGGGCCAAAGAGGGCAAGTCCCAACCGACCTCACCGCTTGCCAAGCCGATGATTTAGACTACATGATTTGCTTGGAGACCATATCAAGATGTCTTCTCCAGACCCTCCTACTTCAATTTCAACAATGTCAGTCCAGATCGCGTCCAGGGAGGCTGGCCAACGAGGAGGTTTCCTCCAATGGCCATCCTGAATTAGAATATCCAAAGTGACAGATTGCGGAGGACCCCAAATGTAAGGTAAACGGCCAAGAAAGTGCTTCAAACCATGTCCATGCAACCACAGGCCAGTCCATATATTAATAATTTTGTTATGTTATCAATGCACTGGGTCCATAAAATAGATCATGAAATTATATACATTTTTCTTAAAAATATATACTTTAAATGTCGTTTACTATTTTGAAAAACTTAGACATGTGTAGACTATTGTAGGATTGTCCCTAACACTATTCTATGTTAATAATACCCTCTAAACACGTTAAATTACTTCTGGGAATGATTTTGATTTGTTTCACGCATTCATCATTAAAAAGAAATAGGTCATGAAAGGTTATATATATGACATTGTTTTGCTAAGTGAATACTCAAGGTACAAATTTCATTGATTTTAAATGATTTGTAGCAATGAATAAGATCCAATGCTTAGTTAAGAAAGAAGAATTCCATTGCTTGCTCCTCTTATTTGCTGATTAACCAAAACAACTGAAAATCAATTCCAACATTAGGTAATAGCCAGATTTTAGACTGAAAATAAAAATTTATATTTTATTTAATATTATGCAATAATAACAAAAAAATTGTTGAATAAAATCAAAATCAATACATCAAAAAAAAAAGGTTTGCTTTAAGGAAAAGCACAACAAATCACAAGTTCTTCTGAGACACAACCCAGCTACTCCCAGGTATTCTCTTCATGCCTCTCTCCACCATATCCCTGTGCATGCCCTCCGCCTCTGCGAACCTCCCCGTAACCTCAGCGAGCCCCACCTCCCCGTGCTTCTTACAAGCCCCGAGAAGCAGCCCCCAAGCCTTCGCACTCGCCCTCACCATCCGCATCCCCTTGATCACCTCATACGCCTCATTTTATAAATGCATCTATTCAATTCATTGGAGTGTGTTTTATTTTTTATAAAAGCTTGTATCTCATTAGATGTGGTATACTATTTTTACAAAAATCAAAACATAAGTAGACTGGAATTAGAGCTTTACATACACACTATTTTAAGTATCATTAGTATCCAATATGAGAGTGATATTTGTACCATTGTGCAATTCGATTCATAAGTTATAAGTTGTGTACTTCGATTCATAGGTTGGGGTTCAATTGTTGGGTACAGATGTCACTTTTCTATTGGACATTGATGGTACTGACCAAACGCAAGCCTGGCTGGATCCGGACTTAGAAAAACCCTACCTCTCAATTTTTATTGTTTTATATTTAAATGGTAACTCCAACCTTAGTCTTTATTTTTTTCTCTCATCAAAATTTTATGGTATTTTATAGTACTATTGAGGCAGCATCTATTAAGATAGCATTTGGATCCGCGATTTGACTACGGGAAAAAAAACTATCGCGTAACATCACCGCATATTCAAACAATTTTCTCGCGTCCATGGTGACAAAGTGAAAATGGCATTAATAGGTCATTTTTGTCAGTGGTATGGAAACTCCAGAAATAACATTTCTCTATCAGAGGCAGCTTTCTCAACCATCCGCGTCTTCGTCCCAATGTTTCTCAAAGTTTATTTAAATGTATCAAAATTATATGGCGGGTCAACTTATCTCCTAATGTTTCTCAAAGTCGGAATGGCATGTATCTGCTAGACAAAGATTAGGTGAGAATCAGTGGCATACACAGCATGAATAGATAAATAAACTCCCAAGTTCAACTGGTATTGATTAAAGATGACTCTCAAAACCAAGCTGGGATTGAATGGGAATGTGTTGCACAAGGTGAAGTTGACCTACATTGGAAGGTCTGTTGGTCTGATGCAATGTTAGGGAAAGCCACACTTTTTTAGTCTAACCTTTCATCTGATGTATTCTCTCAAATTCCCATTGGGGGTTGGTTGCACTGTCTCAGCGGTTTAGATTGAAACTTGACACCTATTTGATTTACACAGAGATTCTTTCGTTACCGTAGAGATATTTGAATGTTAAGACTAGGGTTAAAAAAAAACAAGTTGAATATGTCTCTATTCTTTCACTTACTTTCCCAGAGTTCCGAAGCACATGAAGACTATCAAATGTTTTAAAAACCTGAGGTTGAAAAAAATGTTTATCTTTACCTCCGTTCGACGCTGATGTGTTGTAAAAGTTCAGGGATCTAAATATAAAAAAGGATAGAAAAAATAATTCTAGGAATTAATTTCCCCGGAATTCGAAGGACATAAAAGACCATAAAATAGACATGCAAATGTAAAAGAAAAATGTTACACTCAGTCCATTTTACAATCTAACACGCAAGTTGCACCTGGTTTTTTTTTAAAAAAAATCAATACTTCATTTAAAGAGGTATGTACTTCCATAAACAATAATGATTTTTGGACCTCAATTGACCTCATCCCAAACCCCATGAGATAGCAAGATTGAATTCTCTAAAATATCATTTTATGTTATATTCACATTTTTTTATCTCATATATCATAACCGATCCCCCATATCATAACTGTCCCCTTAATTAATGGAAGTGAAATTTCATTGTTCTTTCTTTTTATTAGAACGATTAATTCAATCGAGAATTCAATTGGAAGCAATTGTGTATACTGAATACATTAATTGATTTAGATTGATTAGAGAAATAGAAAAAAAACATCGATTCTCTATTTTGGGGGATTCCATTTGTTTTTATTTTTGTTTCAGTTTGATCAGTGAAGAAGAGAAGAATTTTGATTCATTTAGTTTTTTTTTTTTAACCAGTTTTTTGTGCAAACAATGGCGATTCATTCAGACTAGTTCTTTTTCGATCTGAATATATTATTTTGATTTTGATTTTTTGTCATTCCTTATGATTCACATCATATACATGTATTGAATCTGAATTTCATTTTAAATTCAGATACATGACATGTATCTTGACTTACATACATTGTTGTATATCAAGTATGATCTGTATAATCGTTTATGATTGTGTGTTTGTGTATAATTATGCATAATGTGTCATTCATCATATTTTTTAACTTTGTATCAGCATTATTCGACTCATTCAGATTCAAGATTTTCAAATACAGTGCACATTCACTTGTATGGAATGTGTATTTGTTATTTCAAATTCCAGATACACCTGTATATGAATTTGAATTCCAGCCCTTTTTTTTAAGGTATTTGTTAATTCAAATTTCAGATATACCTGTATCTGAATTTAAATGACAACCCATTTTTTAAAGGTTGTTATTTTTATTTTTATGGAGGATTTGATTAATATATAGTTGATTAATATTTAATTGCTTATTGTTGACATTTTGAAAACTTTTTATGAATTTTCTGTGCAGTTCTCACTAGCATGTAAACCATATTTGTTTATTTGGATTTTCAGATACATTATTATATCTTAATTGATAATATATGATAATATATGATTGATATTCTTTTTTTTCACTAGGCAGTAATGGTGTTTCAGATTTTTTAAAAATATGTTACATCAGAGAGAGGATTTAATAGTACACGATTCAGTTACAAGGTTTAATGAATTTATTAGTTAATTGAAACCAATTTTTAAAATTATAAAAAAGGTAATCATGTCATTATCATTTTGATGATTAAAAAAAGTCAAATACAGAACCATGCCACATATTGGGGCTTACAAATAAGACTTAATTTCTAAGGCCCAGGTAGCTCTCGTAAAAGATAAAATATATACTCCAATAAATTAAATGATATTATCTTGATACAGTGAGAGGAATGGGCTAATGATGTATATAAGAAGTATATATAACTGCTTTTGTGACGGTGAAAATGATGAGCTCAATACAAAATTATACAACTGACATGTCAAAACTACAAGAAAAGATGACTAACCACATGATCAGCCAAAGTTATTTCATTAAGTACAAGTCAACAACTTTAAACATGTATCCTTCATCTTCTACAAAATGAATGAATTTCTGAATGAATTTCCTCAATACTTGTTTTACACGTGATCCCTGGTTTTTTTTTCCCATATAAATTACATCTTGTTTAGTTTGGAAAAACACTTCCCTTTTCAAGATTGAGAATATGCAAAGGAAATCTGCCCAAAGAAAAAAGCCGAGGATTTTGAACAATTGAAGGTAAAGATAAACACCATATACTCTCACATATTACTTGATGTAAGCAGAGCTTCACCTGGACATGCCAAGAACCAATTTCACTTCACTTCCATCAGCAAAAGCATAATAATAGAAGTTGGCATTTCAGATCCCCCCCGACGCATGAAAATGTGGAGTGCAAAAAAGAGTTGAAGATGTGTGTGTATTACACTGAAGACCTAAGAGATTCCTGTCGTCTTAGAGGGATGTCCTCCACGGAAAATCCATCCTCATCTGTATGTTTATTAAGACGTATTGGCAGCGTCGTCGACAGGCCTGTAAAAGACGTGTATCAAGACTAATTTATAGTTCAGGGAAAACTATTTGAAAAATTAAGGAAATGCATCAACTGTTCATGTATGTGTGACCAGAAAGGATGCATTTCACAAACATCACTTACTGTCACTCATGTCCTTCGTTTTATGAAGGAGAAATGTCCCAGAAAGGATCGTCACAAAACCACACAACTCTGTGACTATTTGAGTTGGATTTTGACGGTCCCAGTCCTGGAACATGAAAGATATTAGAACTGTAACTAACGAGAAATAAAATTCAAAAAAGGGGGTAAAATTCAAATCAAATTACAAGGACCCGTGAAACAAAACCACAGTGATCAAACTTCTAAAATTTGACAGGTCCTCATTGGTTCCAACTATAAATAAAAACAACGGAACAAAAATACACAACAAATGAATAGTCACATGTTATACCTGAATCTCAATCAACTAAACACAAATCTCTCTGAATCACACTCCAAGTGAAATACAAATTCAAAGAGTTTGATTGGTAAGGAAAAAATGATTTAGATCATACAAGTACAACTATACAAACTGAGGATACTTATAAATGAACCATGATGGCCATGGCTTGTAGTAAACAAAGTAATATCACGAGACTGATGATGCTGATGACATATATATCAAAAATGGTGGTTAAAACTTAATCAAGGTATCCATGATGTTGTATTTCCATTGCTGACATTCAAAAGTTCAAAGCTACATCCTTTTGAAATACACCTCCACTATCTAAATAGATGCAAGCATTTCACAAACATGTAAATATGATGCATTTTCCAACCATAATTTGATATGAATATGGAAAATATTGTATTCTAAACAATGTCATGTATTTAGGTGCACGAGGGCGAGAAATTACAGCAATGGCAGGTTTGAAATCCTAAGTAGAAAACTTTAACTTGACCTCAACAAGAAAAGTTCATCCACAATTTGCCACACACAAAGCCACAACCAATTTCCCAAGATAAATAAATAAATTTTACCTTAAACATGATAACACTTGCCAATATGGTGAAGGATGTAAACATCACATAGTATATAGGTGAGACAACTGCTGTATTGAATAAATCAAGGGCCTGCCATAAAAATTCATATGTTAGACAGATCTAAATTCTTCCACTACCACAAAATATTTATAACAGATGCAACCTATCCCAGTGAACAATAGGGACCTTGTATACTACACAAGAAAAGGGTTATCCATTTTCAAGTAAATAAACTGAAATCCAAAACATCATTATTAATTTATGGTTTTTGAAGCAGTAAATGTTAGACAAGGTGGTAGACTGACAATTCCTGGCCATAATAGGGAGTGTGAATTCCCATCTCATATACAAATTATAAGGGGGATTACTCGCACGTCATTTTTTTTTGGGTGCTGTTTGGAGAATTTTCCAGATTGTGAATAAAATTCCATCCTATATGTGGGACTATAAATAGATTTTTTGTTTTTTATCGAGTTTACTCTCACAATATATTAGCTGAGAAACTTGGAATGCAGTCTTACTTGCATGCTGTTTGTACATTTAATGAAACTCAACACCATTAAAACTGAAAATCCATGTATTAAAATATTGATCCTCATGACTAGATTGTCAATAAAAAATATTGGAATTTTCATTCTAAATCCGACCATCTTTCTCCAACAACTCCACAGCTGCTATCCTACACCCAGGTAAAACTCTTGCATCCGTAATCACGTATCCTTTCTCTAATAAGTTTTAGTTTAATAAAAGTTTTATATTCATGATTTTAAGGGCTAACAAAAATTAAACCCCCTTCTTCTTCCCAAGTCCTCGAGGTCGTGCATCCAAAGGCTGACTGCCAAAAGAGGCAGAGAGGAGGCAAGAAGAGGCCAAGCACAAGCAGGAGGCAGAGATCCAACACCACTCTCAAAAGTGAATCCAACCACCTCACTTCATGCCCTCTCTTTTTGCCTCCAGAAAAATGCAAATTAAGGTCACATTAAATTTGACATAAAATGATGCTTACAAATGCACCATTACAAAATAGAAAATGCAAAGATTATCGTTACCTTGTTTAAATAATTCATCTGAGTAACCACACAAGTGGCTACAACTAAGGTGAAAAACCAAGTTTGGGGATAAATTAATTGATTCATTCCAGAAAAAGTCAACTTCAGAGCAATTCCTAATGCTTTGACACTCATCACCTGCCAGACAACATTAAACATCAGAATGCATATACAAGCAACTGCGAACCATTAAATGGAACAGAATTAAAATGATAAGTTGGCCATACAGATAGTCAGATACTTACTGATAAAGAACCTACAAGGGAACAAACCCCAATATACACCATTATGTGTGTCTGCCCATACTGTGGGACAAAATGGAATACAAGTATAAATACTGCCGCTGTCACTATGGCCGCATACAATACAAAACCTGCAAATACAGATAAAAACTCACTATGGCGGTTTCTCTGGAGACAACCCAATAACAATTAGAGTTTTTTTAATTCAAACACATGAATACTGTATTTTACTACTGATGACAGTTCATCTAGAGAACCACAATCTAGTGTCAATACACCCCTAAAACATAAATCTATAGAGAGTAAAACCTGGTTCAGTAGCTAGATCCCATACTTCCTTCACAGATTCAATCTCGCGCTCCTGAGGTGCGTGAAGAACGATTGTCGTAGATCCCACAACGCATAAAACACAACCAAGAATACCAAAAATGTGTAGCCTCTCCCTCAAAATAATGTGCGCAAGTACAGCACTGCAGGGTAACATGATGTTAGGATTCCAAAATTTATGAATATAACGATAACATTATGATGATTGAATTAGATTAGTGCCTGATAATAATGCTGAGTGCACCGAGAGGAGTGACCAGAATTGCTGGAGCAAATGCATATGCTGCAAAATTGGCAACTTCACCCACAATCACTGTTGCAGAAACAACCAAATGATAAATATTCATATTGAGAAAAAATGAAAATACTCACATTTTTTTAAGACCAATAGGGTCACGTCTACACATCGATGCACATCTTTTGATTAAGATGAAACCAAGTGAAATGGGAAGTAGAAGTGAAATTAAGGACTAATCTCAACTAGATATGGTGACAATCTACATCATAAAATAAACCTTCTTAATTCGAACGGATATCTACAAAATTCTAGAAAAAATGCTCATATTTTGTGGGACAAGCTAATGGGAAAATTTTATGTTAGATTATCGAATAAATGAATGCTGCTTCACAATATGAAAATAAATCAATCATGTATCCCTAACTTATCAGTATACAAAAAAAAATAAGCCTTAAAGTTCATTTGTCTTAATTTGGGAATTGTAATGGCCATACATTAGAAAATAGATAATATATCTCCCTCTTATTGATATACTTATGCCTAACCATTACAGCAATTGTGAGCCCAAGGATCATTAATTTATTTAAAAAATCTTTGAAATGACAGCCACAAGAGATACTTCTTGTTCAGTTGGACAAACTCTTGACAGCACAGGTACATTACATGCCATATTAATTTCCATTGAGCTTCCCTTTAACAAAATTATTAAATAAAGGAAGTATGCATGATTAGGAAATTATGATGAACTGAAAATAATAACTATATAATAAAATGTATATCTGAGATTATTAAAATCTAAATAAACTTAATAATGAAATTGCATGTTAACTTAAAGTCCAAAATCTGATTGAACAAATCAAGTACACTTACTTGTTATCATGCCAGCCCACCAAAGTGGCTCATAGAGATAGGAATAACCTCCAACTCCTGTAAAAAAATAAAGTTAAATGAAAAACATCTGCAACCCAAAAAGAATAGGATGGACTTATAAAAATGATAAAGAATATAGTGGCGGATTTTGAGATCATTACAAGTCAGAACAGATGTCAAACAGCAGACAGTTGCATATTCTAGTCGCCCAAAGGCTTTAAGATCATGTTTTATTTGTAAATTAGTACCTCAGGAATGTTTTTAAATCAGTGTCTATGCTGATTCATCATCCTGACATGCAGTAGAGGCAATGCTATTAAAAATAAGAACTCAATAATGGGCAAAAATATTGCAATAATGGGTGGTAACATGCAATCAGCTCTACCTGATCTGGATAGTGCTTTTGATAGGAATGCAAATATCAATGCAAATATTGCAATTGATGAAGAAGCTGTTAGTAGGTTAGCAGCCAAGTTACAAATTACAATGGGGTGATCAGAGAGAACCACAACAACAATATGAGTGACAGAGAGGAAGGGAATAGTAGAAGAAGAAAAGAAATGTCTTCTGAAGATTGCAATTTGTCATTCGGTAGGCAGAACATGCAGCTTGGAGCAATATTTCTGATGAATTCTTATCATAAAATATATACTTTCTACTGAACATCGTCAGCAACTAGAAGCCTCCACAACTAAAATCGAATAATAACCAAATGCCAGTCGAGGTGTTATGGAGTTCCAACAGGAGAATTCATTGAATATGTACACCCATTCACCCACCAAAATATCACATTATCAAGCATGCAGTTTAGCAAGCATGCTTCTCGAAAGCTTCATTCATCCTGATGAGAATACACGTCTCAAGAAAACAATGACCATGAAAACTAAGATCAAGAAACTTGTCATAATGAAACAAAGTCACATACAACTCCATGGATTTTCCAATTGAATCGAATAATCAAATCATTCAACTTTACTCATCAAATGCCTCCGATCACTCCAGTAATGGGAATCTAGAATAATAAATCAATAATGGGCATATCATCAACTCAGGCAGCCATTTCAGTTTCCATCTACAATTCGTATGATCCAAACTGCCTCACAACACCATCCAAGTCCAACAAAACCCATTGAATGTTCCTCCCACACAATTATCAAGTAAAATACATCACAAATTTGGGCGATTTGGCTCATCAGACATGGTAGTAGGGCTCAATTTGGTTGAGGGGATGTGGGAGGCAGGCAGGGTACTAAGAAGTGCCGGAGATCGATCGGTTCGGGCAAATATTACACAGTCATATGTTCCAGCGGTTGTTTGGACGATTTGGCTCATCATAAACTCTCATTTTTAGGGGACAAATGCCTTATGCTAAGAACATTTGGGAGATGGTGATTACCTTCATACAAGAGTGGGGTCGCTCCTGCGGCGGGGTCAGTTCGATTTGGCATCTTGGCAGGGGGCGTGGTGATTAGAGAGTAGGGTGGGGATGATCTTGAGGGGTCTCTGGTAGAAGAATTTTCTATAGGGGGCTTTCCGGGTGGTCACTTTTTTGTATATTTCATTTGCTTTTATTGCTCTGCTTTGGGCTTTCACCTTTATTAATATAAGGGGGTTGCCTACTGTATTATCAAAAAAAATCACAAATTTACCAAAGCAACCACACATTCAAAATTCAGAAATGTTGGATTTATGTTTTGCATTCTAGTGACTTAACTCCAAGGAAGGACAGCACACAAAGGGTATCTTTACACAATTCCACAGTTGGGGTGATGATGGTGGTCTGGCTACACACACCACACACAAAATTTTCTAGGGCACGCACAAAGTTAGCTTTGTAATTACAGTGTTATGTGGGGGCACGATAGCGTATCTGGGCTGATATATACTCTGAGTCAGGGTATCTCATACCATTGAGAGATGATGCACCGCCGAGGAAGAGTCTATAACCTCACGGAGTCTGCAATCCATTAAAAAATATCTCTTTTTCCTCTTCGGATCATAACCTCAAAGTTCATCTGTGGAGGATTTTCGGCAAGTGTACCATTCAATATGGTACACGTACATTCATAAATCATACGAGATAAATATGGTAGAAGTATGAAGGTGGTGATGACATTTATGTTTAGCTTTATGAATCACCGAGGAATGTGATAAATCACTCAAACTATGGAGCTCTATTACACATTCATTTTTTACCATCCAAAATAAAGTCATATATACCTTGTTATCCCCCTTTGCTAACTGTATCAAGGTATATACACATCATTAAAAAAAATTTATATATTTTTTAAATGATATCATTCAATTCATTAAAATATATATTTCACAGTTTATTAATATACATACATCATTAGATGCAGTATATGATTTTAAAAAAAATTTAAAAACATGTGCAATCTATGTTTTGGACAGTAAAATGGACTGAGTGTAGCATTTTCCAACTAAATGGATACTCGGATTCTGAAAGTACTAAATGTATAGTTCGACAAATAAAAGTATGTTCTTTTTTTAAATTAAAATAAAAGTATGTTCAGCCGAATTCAATCGCCGAACTTTTCCGAATGTTCAGAGTACTTCGTGACCATGAATCCTAACACACGCAATCTTTTGCCTAATGTGATTGTATGTGTTTTTCTTCTTCTCTTCTTCAATTTCCAACCCTATTTTCCTTTAACAAGAAGATCTACACAGTACCACAAGAAAGTTCAACCAATGCAACAACTCTCCAAAAAAAAAATTCAAAAAATTCAAAATCGAGTCCGAACCTGCGCGAACACTAGTAGCCCCGGCCTTCTTCAACCCCTTCTTCTTAACGATGAAACTGGCGCCGATGAAGAAGCTCGAAGAGAGTGCCATGACCAAACCCTTGATGTTGTCGGACGACATGCCCTTATAAGGTCCCCAAACCACAGACCCCCCATCGCCGCCCCCTACCTGAGCCGCCGTCGCCGCCGCCATTTCTTAATCGCGAAAACCAGATTCTCCGCCGAGCGTCAGCAGATCCAGGCCGCCGTCTTTGCCATATCGGCGGTGCCGGTGCGAGATCCGACGGACGAGAATGCAAGATTCGAGATCTGGCGAGATAAGGCAGTGAGTGAGGTGGGTTTTTTTTTTTTTTTTGGGTTGGGTACGTTTGGGAAGTAAATGAGGTGAGGGAGGATACGTCTCTCTCACTCTGTCTCTCGCGGTTTCCTGTCTGTGTATGAAAAATATATACATAATAAATTGTAATTTTAAAAACACTGAAAATAAAAACTTTTTTTTTTACTTTAACAGTCTGGCTGTGCTTTTTTAATTACATTAGCAGTAAAAAAAAATATTACAGTAGGATTGTGTTTTTTATATTAAAAAATTTTAAAATATATACTCATGTAATGAAAATATACGTTGTGTTTTATAAAATAAATTATATGTTTTGAGTAATTTAAATACATACATTTATATATTTTATCATATGAGTTATCAGGGATAGATTGGTATTATGAGATAGATAGCTATCGTGATAATTTTTGTCTAATAATATTTATCTTATTTTGTTATCATTATTTTATCTAAATTTTTTTTTAGAAAATGTTGTCCATTTACAATTTGATAGATATAAATTACAATGATTATAGAAGAAAATACATAGAAAGAAAAAAAGAAGAGGGAGGAATTCACAAGAAGGTTGTGACATTCCCCCCAACTCCCCGAGGCGCAAAAAAGAAGAGAAAACACATAGCAGAAGTAATTCCTCTTTCACGCCATGATAGAAATGACATCACCAGAGATCGAGACGCAGCGAGGTCCTGCCGGCGAAACACCTCAGTCCCGAATTAGTGTTGCTGCATACTCTCACACGTTCTCGACATAGAAATGATGCTCTAGAAATGACCATGTTTCTAGCTATCTAAGTTGCCCATAAAGTTGTTGGAATCATAATCTGCGCAACTAACGCATGAGGCTTTGAAGTTCCCAAGCTCAGGTAGTTGATCTTCCGATCCCAAAGTTCTTCGAGGTTATGAAAAGAGCACGGGGAGTTAGAAACTGCAGCCACCCTATTCCAAATTTGGGACATCCTCGAACAAGAACAGAACATGTGCTCCACCGTTTCTGAATCATTCTCACACATCACCCATGTCGTGTCCGCCTCGGGCCTCCATTTGGATCTATATGATTCAGCGAGAATATGTTGTTGCATCATAAGCCATAAAACAAATATCATCTTAAGTGGGACCTTCTATTTTCATATTTTTGTGGTCTTGGACGCCATAATTCTATTTTCATCTTATCTATTCCTTACGTCCTTGATGAGGGTGGGGGGTTTGAGTTTTCATATGCTAAGTTATTACTGAGTTAGGTTTGTAAAAAATGATTGCAAGAATAACTAAATATACGAGTGCAATAAAATTATAGTATTCAAATTAGTGAATAGTAATAAAAACCCATATCTACCAACAAAAAAAAAATGTTAAAAGACACAAATAAATACCCACACAGTTTTTTTTTAATATAAACCTACACCAAAATATTAATTTCTGGGTTCTATCTTATCTTTGGAAGGGTCCCAGGCTGACACTGTATAGTCCATCTAAGAACATGCCTGCAACCACTTTTATGATCTCTCCTATTTTAGATCTGGAGAAAAAAAAAACATTTGCTTATTTTCATTTTTTAAAAGGTTTAAAACATTTGAGTATGTGTAAATATCCATCAGCTCATACAAATTATTGCAAGCTTAGTCAGACATACAAGTCCTTTAAACTGTTATAGTTAGTAAATTTAGTTCATAAGTTAATTTTTTTATCCAATTTAACATTATATTCTCATGATTAAATGATATTTTGACCCTAATCAAACTCATTTTCGTTTTCTTTTTCTTTTGCGGATTTTGTCATTATTGTTGCTTACTACTCCATTTTATTTGTTTCTTGTATTCTTGTATTTTAAACAATTGTAATTGTGAGTATGACTTTATTTATGTATTATATTTAGTACACTATACATATTATTTAGATTTTTTATTTTACATTTTGATGAAAAACGATTACAAAATAATCCGACCTGCCGTATTCGAACCAGCGACCTAAGGATGGCTGAAAGGTTGAAAACGAACTATAGTTGGTTTGTGTTAAAAAGATCTTATTAATCACCACATTTTGCGCTGCGGAGGGTATAATAGTCAAATCACACACATAGTTAATTTTAACCATGATAGGTTAATAATAATTAACAGTAGGGATGTATTAAATATTTTATATGTTTCTAGGGATGTAACTATCATATCCCAAGTTGACAAAGGCTTATAAGGGGTATATAGATGTTTATAAGGACTCAAATTTCTTAAACCCTTTTTTAAAATATATAATTTTACAAAAAAAAATTTGAAATTATGTAATCTCCAACCCTTACTTAAACTTATACCCAAATCACTAAAAATTTGAGTAAAAGCTTCATTTGATATGGTGTGTCTCCAATTATCATTTTGTGTTTTACTCTTTTCTTCTTTTTTAGGGAAATGTTACTCAAATGTTTTAATGTGATTCATTGTTTGCCCTGAAAATGTGAAGTTGAAAAAAATAGAGCAGTTAAAAATTTATGTAAAAAGTTTGAGTCTCTCTTGATTTGAATAAAATTTGAATAAAAGCTTGATTTATCATGGATATAGGTAAATAATTGGAGATATTTTTAGGTGACTTTTACTCAAATTTAAAATTGAGCACATATTTGGGTATAGGATTAAAGATGCTCTACATATTTAAATATATTAAATGCATGATTTCTTATATTTTCTCAAAAATATATATTATATTACAGATAGAGATATCATTGTGTTGGAATTGGCCCTGTCCAGGTAGAGAAATGATCAACAAGTGAGTTATAGCATGTGAGAGATTGTTATTTAATTTTTGTATCATTTGATGATCCAATGTGAATGGCTAGAAAAATGTGAAAGACACGAAATGAGAATGAATTGCAACCTTATAAATTATTCTAGTCTTTACATGCAATGTGAATGGTTAGAAAAATGTGAAAGTGACACGAAATGAGAATGAATTGCAACCTTATAAATTATTCTAGTCTTTACATGCAATGTGAATGGTTAGAAAAATGTGAAGTGTATTGAACAACCAAATTTCTCATTCATGTAATCATAAGCAATATTTTTTTTATTCTTTTTTTCCATAAAATTTTATCAAAATTAAATAATGACAAATTTTCTTTATAGATTAGAGTTTCGAACTGATTTTAAGTTTAGTATCTTGCATAGTGAAATTATTATTAATGAATCTTCCGAACAAGAAACAAAATAGAAGATATGGCATGCGGAAGCTAAAGGACTTACAAGTGAAAAAAAATTGGAGAGTTTTTTTTTTTTTTTGAAAAAATATACCTTGATGAAACTTTTTTTTTGTTTAGGATGCTTCCGAAAACAATTTGAAAAATCAACTTTTCATTGAAATTAATTTTTGTTATATTTTTTAAAACACTTTTTATAATTTATAACTGAGATGACTAGAGATATTTAAAAATAAATCTTTAAAAGTTATTCAAACGCATGCATTTTGAATGCCACCTTGATGACATGGAGAGGACATGTTTGGGATTAAATACATGTGCAAATGAGTGGGTTACCCAATTTAGGAAGATATGCTTTCTTTTTTTTTTTTAATGAGAGTGGAATGCCCACAAAAAATATTAGTAATGAATAAACAGGTTTATAAAAAGATGCTGATGCTGATGAAGCAAAAGCGTGACCTAAATATTATAATAATATTAGATCAAATTTTTCTATCTTTTTGGGATTTGATTCAAACTTTTTTTTTTTCCAGAGAATGACCATTCGAAATGAATTTTTTTTTTTACAGTGATGAAGAACTTGAATATTAATTAGACAAATCTTTGTTGTACAAATACATTAAAAATCATTGATACTGGTCTCATATTGCAATAACACAGTGTATGAAAATTTTATAAAAAAATTATTTTTGAAAGAAAAAATATAAGGAAAATGACAAAAAAAATCTTCTAAGAGTTTGAAATACCCAAATCCGTCATTTTTTAAAATTATACCTAAAAAAGTCTCATTTTACAGTTTTAGAAACACAAATGACTAATCTGCCCTTATGTAAATAAATCTTTAATATCCCTCTTTATTCCATGCCAAAAAACTATTTTTCTTACAAAATAACAATCTCTCTATACGTGATTTAAATCATTCATCTTAGATGTTTTATTATTATATATCATACTGTGTGTTTCTTATATATATCTTACATGATATTGTTTATCATTTTTTATTGTGTATAATCATAATATGTAATTTAAATATGTGTTGTACCTCAATGCAACAGATGATATTTTAGTATTTTAAATCTTTATTCACATTTTTTATTTTTTTAGCTATTTACATATTTTTATGATATCATTAGTACATATCCATTAATTAAAAAAATATCAATATTTAATGGAGTTCATCAAAAAAAAACTCAAATTATATTGGTATATATTTCACAAAATCCACATAATCACAAAGAATTTACAATAAAAAAAATTGATCTACATGAAAATATGTGAAATATATTAATAAAATTAAGATGGTGAAATATTTTAATAAAGTTAAGAGAGATGGAATGTATTAATGATTTAATTGTATAAGGGTAGATTTGTCATTTATGTTTCTAAAATTGTAAAATGAGACTTTTTTATGTATAATTTTAAAAAGTGGCTGATTTAGGTATTTCTAACTTTTGGGATACTTTTTTAGTCATTTTGTGTATCTCATTGTTTATTGTTTAAATTACTTCCTATAACAATATATACTTTAATGAATGAGTGTTAATTATTTTTTAAAAACGGTGAGTCCTGGAAATGAGTGTATCATTTTTCTTTAAAACCTATATAAAAATCTCATTTATATATTTGATATACACCTATCAGGATACGTACTAATGAAAATATTATATGAGACATTTCTAGAGCTTTTCTATGGTGAAGAAATGACCTGGAAACGCTGTTTTTGTTGCCCCGAAGTGGACGCAGATTGTTTTTTCGTCTGGATGGGGGTGGCATTCTGCCGCGTTCACCAGTGGAGAATCTGCACCAATACACTCCCAAACATAGACTTAAATTATTTTTTTTTAAATGTCATTAATACATTTGATATACACATATCACAGTACATACTAATGGAAGTACCATCTCATACAATTTCTTTTGGTTTCTTGCATATATACCCTTAAAAAAATCCTGTATTGGCTAAATACCTCTTTTAAAACTCTATTTCCACCAATACCATCAAAATAGTAAAAAAATGTCCATGGATGTTCCTTTAAATGATATTTATGTACATTATGATCTAGTTTGATAAATGGATAAATATTTAGAATAAATTAGTCTAATTTATGAGGATAAAAAGACTATTATTTTTATCCATATTTACATTTAGTAATGCATTCTGACATCCATATTTTTTTGTGTTCTTATTCTTAACTTTGCATTTGAATCAGTAGAATATGAGATAACTTAAAAAAAAAAAAATTAAGTCTACCATTTCTATTAAAGGGCATTACTATTGTTGTTTTAGTTTTATTAAGTTTTTTGTTTTTTTTTTTGAAGAACATTTATAAATGTTGTTCATGTTTTACGAAATGAGGCTAAAAAATGGGGATAAAGTCTATTTCACCTTTTACTTAGAACAAAATATCTCCACTTTTTTTCTCAAAATACAGACAATTGTTCATGCTTTATTATTTTTTTCTCAAAATACGGACAATTGTTCATGCTTTATTTTTTTTTTATGTCATATGAGATAACATGTGATTTAACCCAATTATTTTCTTATCCCAACCCCTTATCTCAATACCAAACCAAGCCTATAATTATTTAGAGCTAGTTTGACAATGAATTAAGATTTTGAGAATAAATTGTCCTAATTTTAAAAAATAAAAAATTCATCAAATTTGTTCATAGTTATATTTATCAAAACTTTGACACAAAATTAGGATAAATGCTACCTCAGCTTTTAGGTGAAACAAAATATCCTTAATTATTTTCATTTCAAAATTTGAAAAACTTTTCGTAGTTTATACCGATTATTTTTTATATCAAATTAGAGATAAGTTGTCCCCCTACTCATTTATTCTCAAATTTTTCTTATCCCACAACTTATTTCCTTGTCAAATCAGCCTGTGTTACAAAAATGCCCCTTCGAAGGGTATCAACTATTAACGCGTCATTTATGCCCTTTCTGAGTGGTATTGCTACTTATAGTAATTCATTTATGCCCTTTCTGAGTATTTTAAGATTTAGTATTTTAAGATTTTCTCAAGGGTACATATGAAATATTTTCCTGTTCTCCATTCCCACAAAGAACCCAATGTCTCCATGACCTCCCCCCAACTCCCTCCCGCCAAAATTCAAAAACCCCTCCCCATGACCCCCAACCACCACCACCACCGTCTGATCTCCCTCACAAAGCTCCTCGCCTCCCACGTCAACCACTCCCGCCATCACAAAGCCCTCCACCTCTTCCGCCGCCTCCTCTCCGACCCAAACCTCTCCCTCGACCCCTTCGTCTACCCTCTCGCCCTCAAGTCCCTCTCCTTCCTCCACCTCCACCCCCTCCTCTCCCTCTCCCTCCAATCCCACCTCACCAAGCTTGGCCTCCTCTCATACCCCTTCATCTCCTCCTCCCTCCTCAAATGCCTCCCCCTTCATAATGCACAACAACTATTCGACGAATTGCCCCATAAGAACGTCGTCGTTCACAACACCATGATTTCAATCCTCGCCCTCGATAACATCCCCGCTGCCCTCCGCCTCCTCGATTCCCTCCCCATTCCCCCCCCCCCCCCCCGCCTCATCCTTTAATCCGATCCTCTCCGCCCTCCCGCCTGCTGAGTCCCTCCGCTTCTACCGCCGCGCCATGTCCCCCTCCGGCGTCCGCCCCACACTCATCACTCTCCTCGCCCTCCTACGAGCCATCTCGGGCGGTGCTGAAGTCTTGCGCTTGGTCGACGAGGTCCTCGGGTTCGCGGTGAGGCGATCGATGGACTTGAACGCGCAGTTGCATAGCGGGATTATTGATGCGTATGGGCGGTGTGGGGATTTGGGAAATGTGCGCCGGGTGTTCGATTGGGGGGATGGGGAGAGGGATGTTATGGTTTGGAGTTCATTGTTGTCGGCTTACGCGATCAATGGGTGCACTAAGGATGCGCTCCATGTGTTCGAACAGATGGCGGGGGAGGAGGGGATCCGACCGGACGGGGTGGCTTTCCTCGGGGTTTTCAAGGCCACGTGGGGTGGGCGGACGCCGCTCGCGAGTATTTTAGGAGGATGCGAGAGGATTACGGTATCTCGCCAAGTGCGGAACACTATGCGTGTTTGGTTGATGTGTTGGGGCGGGCTGGGAGACTGCGCGAGGCGTATGAGGTGATCAAGAGGATGCCGATGGGGAGGGCGAGTGCGAAGGCTTGGGGGGCGCTTCTCGGGGCTTGTCAGAAGCACGGGGAGGTGGGGCTCGCGGAGGTCGCGGGGAGGGTTTTGTTCGAGATCGAGCCTGAGAATTCGAGGAATTACATAAGGTTAGCGAGCATTTATGCGGGCGCGGGGAGGTTCGCGGAGGCGGAGGGCGTGTGCAGGGAGATGGTGGAGAGGGGCATGAAAAGAACACCTGGGAGTAGCTGGGTTGTGTCTCAGAAGAACTTGTGATTTGTTGTGTTGAATTATTGATTTCGATTGCATTCAACAAATTTTTTTTTGTTATTATTACATTATTTAATAATAATTGTATTATATAATGTAAGTTCTTATTTTCATTTAAATCTGGCTATTACCCAATGTTGGAATTGATTTTCTGTATGTTAGGTTAATCAGTAAATATGAGGGGCAAACAATGGAATTCCTCTTTCTTAACTCAGCATTGGATCTTATTCATTGCTACAGATCATTTGGTATCAAAGAAATTGGTACCTTTTGTATTGTATTGGAAATCTATGTTCACTTAGCAGAACAATGTCATAAATATAACCTTTCATGACCTTTTTTTTTATGATGAAAACGCGCAAAACAAATCAAAATCAT
This sequence comes from Acorus calamus, assembly GCA_030737845.1. Lineage (NCBI taxonomy): Eukaryota > Viridiplantae > Streptophyta > Magnoliopsida > Acorales > Acoraceae > Acorus > Acorus calamus. The sequence continues at coordinate 1,573,043 of CM060876.1, forward strand.
TCCCAGAAGCAATTTAATGTGTGTAGATTGTTAACATATGGACCCTGACCTCAACAAAGTAGACAGCTTTAACTACTAGTCAATTCCACAAAGGATTGATAACAAACAAATGAAATAAAACAGTTTAAAGTTCCCTATGAAATTAAAATATAATATTATTTAGGCTCCGTTTGGAAACACAGATTGAAAAGTAGATTTTGGAATAAAGCTGCTTTTTAAGATGATTTTAGACCTTGACTTTTTTGGGATGCTTTTTTTTTAATTCAGGAATCAATATTTGGAAGGAGTTTAATGTTTGGTAGAAAAAGTTGCTTTTCAATTCAAAAAATCGATTCCGACCAAAAAGCGTTCTTTTTGAGCTTTTAAAAACACGGATTTCGAGAGAGAAATTAAAAGGAATCCAGCTTTTGATTCCGTCGGAATCCGACCCGTTTGGCAGCACGATTTTAGGATTTTAGCTTTTCAAAAAGCGGAATCCGACCCAATCGTGCTGCCAAACGGAGCCTTAGATTTTTTATTTTATATTTTGATGAGAAGAAGTGATTATGTAAAATAAATAAAATAAAAATAATCCGACCTGCCGGATTCGAACCAACGACCTAAGGATGGCTGAAAGGTTGAAAACGAACTACAGACCTCCGCTCTACCAACTGAGCTAAGGTCGGTTTGTATTAAAAAGATCTTGTTAATCACCACATTTTGCACTGTGAAGGGTATAATAGTCAAATCACACTCATAGTTCATTTTAAACATAGTTCATTTTAACCATGATAGGTTAATAATAATTAACAGTAGGAATGTATTAAGCATTTTATATGTTTCTAGGGATGTAATTGTCATGTCCCAAGTTTACAAAGGCTTATAAAGGTATATAGATGTTTATAAGGATTCAAATGCCTTTAACCCCTTTTTAAAATATATATTTTTACAAAAAAAAATTTGAAATTATGTAATCTCAACTTATAGCCAAATCACAAAAAATTGAGTAAAAGCTTTATTTGATATGGTGTGTCTCCAACTATCACTTTGTGTTTTACTCAAAAAAAAATTGAGGGAAATGTTACTTAAATGTTTTAATGTGATTCATTGTTTGCCCTGAAAATGTGAAGTTGAAAAAAATAGAGCAGATAGAAATTTATGTAAAAAGTTTGAGTCTCTCTTGATTTGGATAAAATTTAAATAAAAACTTGATTATCATGGATATAGGTAAATAATTGGAGATATTTTTGGGTGACTTTTACTGAAATTTAAAATTGAGTACATATTTGGGTATAGAATTGAAGATGCTATACATATTTGAATTAATTAAATGCATGTTTTCTTATATTTTCTCAAAAATATATATTATATTACAGATAGAGATATCATTGTGTTGGAGTAGGCCCTGTCCAGGTAGAGAAATGGTCAACAAGTGAGTTATATAGCATGTGATAGATTGTTATTTAATTTTTGTAATCATTTGATGATGCAATGTGAATTGTTAGAAAAATGTGCAAGTGACCTTATAACCTTATAAATTATTCTAGTCTTTACATGCAATGTGAATGGTTAATAAAATGTGAAGTGTATTGAACAACCAAATTCTCATTTATGTAACACAAGCAATATTTTTTATTCTTTTTCCATAAAATTTTTCAAATTAAATAATGACAAATTTCTTTAGATTAGAGTTTCAAACTGATTTGAGTGAAATTTTTTTTGTTTAGGATGCTTCCGAAAACAATTTGAAAAATCAACTTTTCATTGAAATTAATTTTTAAAACTGGTCAAGAAACTTATTTTTGTTATATTTTTTAAAACACTTTTTATAATTTATAACTGAGATGACTAGACATATTTGGAAATAAATCTTTAAAAGTTAAACGTATTTTGAATGCCACCTTGATGACATGGAGAGGACACGTTTGGGATTAAATACATGTGCAAATGAGTGGGTTACCCAATTTAGGAAGATATGCTTTCTTATTTTTTAATGAGAGTGGAATGCCCGCAAAAAAGATTAATAATGAATAAACAGGTTTATAAAAAGATGCTGATGCTGATGAAGCAAAAGCGTGACCTAAATATTATGATAATATTAGATCAAAGTTTTCTATTTTTTTGGGATTTGATTCAAACATTTTTTTTTTTCAGAGAATGACTATTTGAAATGAATTTTTTTTCCAGTGATGAAGACGGAAGAACCTCAATATTAATCAGACAAATCTTTGTTGTATAGATACATTAAAAATCATTGATACACTCAGTTCGTTTTATGGTCTCATCTGTAAATACAAAGCGGTCCTCCAGTAGTCTATACATTACAATGATATTATAGCAGTCACCTAACCGTCTATATATTGCAATAACACAATGTATGAAAATTTTATAAAAAAATTATTTTTAAAAGAAAAAATATACTAGTGTATCTCATTGTCTATTGTTTAAATTATTTCGTATAACAATATATACTTTAATAGATAAGTGTATAATTATTTTTAAAAAATGGTGAGTACTGGGAAATGAGTATATCATTTTCTTTAAAATCTATTTAAAAATCTCAATAATGCATTTGATATACACCTATCACGATACGTGTTGTTGGAAATTTCATCTGAGACATTTCTAAAGCTCTCTACCGCAAAAAGAAATGACCTGGGAATGCCATTTTTGTTGCCCAAAGCGGACTCTTTTTTTTTTTTGTTTGGATGCTGGTGGCATTCCACCGCGTTCATCAGTGGAGGATCCGCACTAATACAGTCTCAAACATAGTCTTAAATTTTTTTTTAAAAAAAAATGTCATTAATACATTTGATATATACATATCACAAGACATACTAATGAAAGTAGCTATCATCTTAGAGCATTTTCAATCCTATACTCAAACATTTACTCAAATTTAAATTTGAGTAAAAATCACTCAGAACTTCTTCCAACCATTTACCTATACCTATACCAAATCAAATTTTTATCCAAACCTTTACTTAAAAGAGAGACTCAAATCTTTACCCAAATTTTTTGCCTCTTTTTTTTCCTTTTATCTCCACTTTTTTTTTTAAATGTGACATTTTTTTTTCTTCAACTTCATCTTTAGTTGAATTATATTAGATGTCTTCCAACAACCCAAAATTTTCACCATCTCTTAAAAAAAAAAAAATTTACTTTTTTTTCAAAAAATTGGATGATGATAATTTTTAATTTTAAATATCTTAAAGGGGAGAAAAATTAAATAGTAAAAATGTTTGGGGAAAGGATTTTGAAAATATTTATATGAAATAATTAAAAGAAGAAATGATTTTTTAAAAAGATTTGAGTAAAATGCAAAGTGATGGTTGGAGACACATCATATTAAATCAAGCTTTTACTCAAATTTTAAGTGAAATTTAGATATAGGTTTGAGTAAGGGCTGGAGATGGCCTTATACAATTTCTTTTAGGTTTCTTGCATATATTCTTCAAAAAATCCTATATCGTCAAAATACTTCTCTTAAAACTCTATTTCCACCAGTACAGTCAAAATGGTAAAAAAAATTGCATGAATGTTCTTTTAAATTATATTTATGCACATTATAAATATCTAAAATTTCATAAAAATACCCCTCAAAAGAATATTAATGCATCATTTATGCCCTTCTAAGTAGGGCTAGTAAACGAGCTGAGCAGCTCGGGCTCGGCTCGGTTAAAGCTCGCTCAAGCTCGTTTGTTTAGACAAACGAGCCAACGAGCCGAGCTTGAACAATTTTTAAAGCTCGGTTTGTAAACGAACCGAGCCCGAGCCCAGCCTAGACGAGCTCATTTAATTAACAGAAAAAAAGTAAACGAGCCGAGTCGGAGTTGAGCCCGAGCCCGAACTTATGTTACATTCACATGTATAAGGTGTTGTGATTTGTGAAATATGACTTTTCAAATGTTAAACAAATTTTTTTTTAACTAAACGAGTCCGAGCCGAGCCGAGCCTTGATTCGAACTTCGGCTTGATTTGTTTAATAAACGAGCCGAGCTGAGCTTCAGCCAAGCTTTTCACGAGCCTAACGAGCCGAGCTTTAACACAAAATGAAGCTCGGTCCCGAGCCGAGCCAGACCTGATACTAAACAAACCGAGCCTGAACAGGTTAAAGCTCGACTCGTTCGGCTCGTTTACCACCCCTATGTCTACTAATGGTAATTCATAAAGAATATTTTGATATATTTCTCCAAGGGTACATATACCAAAAAAAAACTCCAATTTTTTTCTCCTGTTCTCCATTCACACAAAGAACCCAATGTCCCCATAACCTGCCACCCAACTCCCCTCCCGCCAAAATTCAAAAACCCATCCCCATGACCCCCAACCACCACCACCACCGTCTGATCTCCCTCACAAAGCTCCTCGCCTCCCACATCAACCACTCCCGCCACCACAAAGCCCTCCACCTCTTCCGCCGCCTCCTCTCCGACCCAACCCTCTCCCTCGACCCCTTCGTCTACCCTCTCGCCCTCAAGTCCCTCTCCTTCCTCCACCTCCACCCCCTCCTCTCCCTCTCCCTCCAATCGCACCTCACCAAGCTTGGCCTCCTCTCCAACCCCTTCATCTCCTCCTCCCTACTGAAATGCCTCCCCCTCCGTTTTGCACTACAACTATTCGATGAATTGCCCCATAATCGTTCACAACACCATGATTTCCATTCTTGCCCTCGATAACATCCCCGCCGCCCTCCGCCTCCTCGATTCCCTCCCCGTTCCCCCCACCGCCTCATCCTTTAATCCGATCCTCTCCGCCCTCCCGCCTGCTGAGTCCCTCCGCTTCCACCGCCCCGCCATGTCCCCCTCCGGCGTCCGCCCCACACTTGTCACTCTCCTCGCCCTCATTCGAGTCATCTCAGGTGGTGCCGAGGTGTCCCGCTTGGTCGATGAGGTCTTTGGCTTCACTGTGAGGCGATCGATGGACTTGAATGCGCAGTTGCATAGCGGGGTTATTGATGAGTATGGGCGGTGTGGGGATTTGGGGAATGCGCGCCGGGTGTTTGATTGGGGGGGTGGGGAGAGGGATGTTGTTGTTTGGAGTTCGTTGTTGTCGGCTTATGCGATTAATGGGCGCGCTAAGGATGCGCTCCATGTGTTCGAACGGATGGCTGGGGAGGAGGGGATCCGACCAGATGGGGTGACTTTCCTCGGGGTTTTCAAAGCGTGTAGCCACGCGGGGTGGGCAGACGCCGCTCCCGAGTATTTTAGGAGGATGCGAGAGGATTACGGTGTCGCACCGAGTGCGGAACACTACGCGTGTTTGATTGACGTGTTGGAGCGGGTGGGGAGGTTATGCGAGGCATATGAGGTGATCGAGGGGATGCCGATGGGGAGGGGGACTGCAAAGGCTTGGGGGGGCGCTTCTCGGGGCTTGTCGGAAGCACGGGGAGGTGGGGCTCGCGGAGGTCGCGGGGAGGGTGTTGTTTGAGATCGAGCCTGAGAATTCGAGGAATTACGTGGCGTTGGCGAGTGTTTATGCAGGCGCGGGTAGGTTTGCGGAGGCGGAGGGCGTGCGCAGGGAGATGGTGGAGAGGGGCATGAAGAGAACACCTGGGAGTAGCTGAGTTGTCTCAGAAGAACTTATGATTTGTTGTGTTGATTTATTGATTTTGATTGCATTCAACAAAATTTTTTTTGTTCTTATTGCATAATTTAATAATAATTGTTTTATATAATGTAAGTTTTTATTTTCAGTAAAATCTGGATATTACCCAAAGTTGGAATTGATTTTCTGTTTGTTAGGTTAATCAGTAAATATGAGCAAGCAATGGAATTCTTAACTCAGCATTGGATCTTATTCATTGCTACAAATCATTTAAAATAAAAGAAATTTGTGCCTTGTGTATTGTATTGGAAAAGTATGTTCACTTAGCAAAACAATGTCATATATAACCTTTCATATGTTTTTTTAATGATGAACGCGTATAACAAATCAAAACCATTCCCAGAAGCAATTTAATGTGTCTAGATTGTTAACATATGGTCCTTGACCTCAACAAAGTAGAGAACTTTAACTACTAGTCAATTCCACATAGATTGATAACAAGTGAAATAAAACAGTTTAAAGTTCCCTATGAAATAAAAATATAATATAAAAATCCAAAACTTTTTTTTGTTTTTTTTACGAACTCAAAAGAGTGCCTCATCAAATCCCCACCCCCAAGAATAGGGCTGGTAAATGAGCCGAGCAGCTCGGACTCTGCTCGGGCTCGGCTCAGTTAAAGTTTATTTAGACTTGTTCGATTAGATAAACGAATCGAGTTTAAACAATTTTTAAAGCTCAGTTTATAAACGAGTCGAGCCCGAGTTTAGACGAGCTCGTTTACCAACCCATTAGTGTTAGCCTAGCCCGACTAGACTACCTGACTGCCCAACCCAAAAGTGGACCAAAGGTCTGGTATTACAAGATGCATAAAGGTACTTTACAACTACTAGAAAAAATAAAAAAGAATCATTTTACAGTTCTAATGAGATAGAAGAGTAGGAGAGAGAGATTTTGACAGTATAATTATCTTATCTCCTAGGCTGCCATGTAATCTATTATAGACAAAATACCATATGATTCAAATGACCAGTTATCTTCTTTTTATCTGATTTATTATCTTATACAATTGATACTGACAATATGTGTGGCAGCTGATTACAATCTTACGGGACAGTTGGTGTGGCCAGGAGCAGAGTTACTAAATGAGTACCTCTCAAATAACGCGGACATAATCAGAGGTTTGATCTATTATCGAGTTGGGATCTGGAGTTGGTAAGGATGACTCGCACATGCACCCTGGAGAACTCACCTATATGAGTGCATGGACGTGGGGCAGCGTTTTTTGAGATTTGGGCTAAGACTCTAAGGCACTGAAGAAAGGATACGAGCACATGGCCGTAACGTGCTACCCCGCATAACAGGACCCATATCCTGTACCGTGTGTGTGACTAATGAATTCTGGCTAAATGGGTCGAATTCAAGGACATGGTCTATTCAGGCTTCTCAGTTGGATCTAGTTTACACTAAGTGAAGGTTCAAACCCAAAAGGTACCTTCACCTATTACATGGTATAAGATGCTCAGATCATATTTATATTTCTTTATCTTACAATTTTTTGTCAAGGGGGGGTTGTTAGTGTTGGGCCCATTTATATGGCCCATTCCTTGGTTGACCAAAAATTGGGTATACCCATTACCCTTTCCAACAATTTAGTCCCACATCGGTTATATCCACTTGTTTCTTTCACCTTATACATTGGGACACACCAACCCATTATTGAGACTTGTTGGGCCACACCCCTACGAGCGCGCACACGAGGCCCAGCCCATTAACCCATGGGCTTGGATTTTTGGTGGAAAAATTAGTTAACCGGGCGTGCGCGCTCGCACATCGCGCCAGCACAGAGGCGGGCCGGGTCGGGTCAGGTTGCGGGCCACATATGGGCGCGCCCGCATGCACACGAGGGCCACAAATTCAAAGTGTTTCAAAAACCAACAAGTTTCCAGAACCGTCCAAAAATTCAAATTCAAGTTCCAAAACAGCTCCAATTAATTGGTTGGTTGCGTGATTAATTTAATTAATGAGCGCGATTAAGTGGTCGGTTACAATGTCATTTAAAAATATACTCCCCCTCATAATGATAAGGCCAAAAAGATTGGTTACAAATATGTTGCGTCCAATGTCGTACACCACCTTTTTTAATGTTGACATGACATGGGCATGAACAAATTGGCATGGTTGCCCTTCCACTAAATCCGTAAAACATTGATTTCACATTCACAAGCATCATAATGATCAATCTGTAAATAAAACTCTGAGATGTAGAAACATAATGATCGTTGTACCACCACATATAGATACATAGCCTGTTTGTGAGGATCTGAAAAATATCTCGAATATGCACATGATATTCTTTCAACAAGAGAGCATTAGTGGAATTCTTTAAGTAGAATAAACCAATATATGTTGTTCCACGAAGATAACGAAAAATGTATTTAACATCGTGTCAGTGCCTTCAATTGGTGCAAATTTATATCTGGCCCATAAATTAAACTAAAAATGCAACGTCAGATTTAGTACACTGTATCAAATATAATAAAACATCAACTGCAAAAAGATATGGTACTTCAGGACCAGAAGATTTTGGATAAAGTGACCTGATAATCATAGGAGCGCTTAATGGATGGCATTTGTCCATATTAAAGCGTTTCAGAACTTTTTCAATATTTGTTGTTTGATGGACAAGTATCTCTTTTGAGCTTCGCTCAATCTACAGGCCGAGACAATATTTAGTTTTTTCAAGTTCTTTCACTTCGAATGCATTCATAAGATATTCTGCAGTTTTGTTGAGCTATTCAGGAGTCTCAATTGAATTTATGTTATCAACATAAATTGTCAAAATAGCAAATCTCTTACTAGATATATTTATAAAGACACACGGGCAAATAAATTGTTTTCATATCTTGCTTTTACCAAGTATTCACTAAAACGGTTGTACCTACTGCGTTAAGCTGTATAATGATCGTCTTAGTTTTATTGCGTACATACTCTTTGATTTTTGTTTTAGGCATTTTATATCCTTCAGGGATTCATATAAATTCACATATAGATAAGTTGTTACTTCGTCCATTATATTAGTCTCATATCGAGTTTTTCAGAAACTTTGATACTTTCTAGTTAATAGAACGTTATTGTATCCATGACTGATGAGTATGTTTCTTCACAGTCAAATCACAGATTTCTGCAAGAAATCTTTTGTCATAAGACGTGTCTTATATATAACAATTTTATTTTCTCATTTCACTTTCTTACAAACACCCACTTATAACCTTCAGGGTTAACATCTTTTGGGATATGTATTATAGGTTTGAATACACCACACTTTTCAAGAAAACTCAATTCTGCTTGAATAGCATCTTTCTACTTTGGTCAATTATTTCTTTGTCGACATTCATTTATCCCGTGTGGTTCATTCTAATCATTGCCCTTTGAAATTTCAGTAGCTACTTTGTATGATAAATATGTCATCGATGATCATTTATTTGCGATTCCACATTTCTCTTATATGCATATAAAATATAGAGATCTCAATATTATTAGGTACATTTTCCTCTTCAATAGTTTGTATAGTCACTTTTGGAACCCATTTCTGTTCAGGGACATTATACTCTTCTAGAGTTTTAGAGAAAGTGGATCTATTGTTCATAATCTCTTCTGGAACATTATGTATAACTTCTTTTGGAGCATTATTAGAGCATGATTTTTCATTTGATCTCCACTTCTGGGGAGCTGAATCTTTTGAACGTATAGGTCTATCACGCTTCTGGTGTGCATTAGGAATTTGATTTTCACGTTGAGCGGTAAGTAAGTCTAGATGAGACAGAGTAGATATATTTCACGATAATTCTCGTCGTTCTTTAGAAAAATATCATACTTTCAAGTACGTTCTTCGCTCCCCCTAACGGCGGGAAATTGTCTCATTAAAATGGTAATCCACAAATCATGTAGTAAAAATTATTATCGAGCAAAAGAATCTTCTGTTCTTTAGTATATGTCCAAATGAATAGTTCAACGCATCATCGTGCATCATGTATGTCCGAGACAGTAATGCCAAATCATAAAGATCATAGAACTTCTAATTTATATGAGTAAATATGGATATTTATAATAACCCTTAAAAGAGAGCATAAATCTTTTCTAATGTATGCTTCTAGTATGAGACATTATTAATGTATAGATATTCCATAATTTTAAAATGGCATATGTTGAGATAGATATCTTCAGTAGACTTCTTCTGGATCTACATGAATACAATGTATCGTTGATACAAAATTTTGTATCTTTTGATAATATGATATCTGCTTTTCTAGAGTCTTCAATCAAGTTTGTAATACCAAAAATAATATTATCATTTGCATTAATTAATTTTAAACTCAAAAAATAAGATAAATATGAAAGTGCATTTCATATAATAAAGAAAAATAAAGACGTAAATATAAAATTGACAAATATCTAATCATATATAAAGTACATGACCAATAAAGAGTTTAAGCGTACTTCAGGTACGCAACCAATTTAAAGATTTGGACATACTTCAGGTACGTGACCAAAATTATGTTATGAAGTACCACATAGATGACAATAATTTTCTTCTGCATTTTAGGGGTTTGTTATGCAAACTTTTCCCTTGCTTTCATTCAATAGCATTCCACTTCTGGTGGTTTCAAATAACTTGTCATCTCTACTATTGTTATGGTTATATAAACCATGAAATAACCCTTGACCATGTCTATTACTCAAAATAAAATAAAATAAAATGCATCTGCTTCAGGCAACGATGCTGAGTTAATAGATCGGGTTTCATGATTTTTTTTATTTATATTATTATCAAAGCTCATTGTTCAGCAATGAAAAGATATAAAATTTGATAATAATATTTTTTACTTTCGATATTGCTACTACTGGAGCATCTTTGAGGCACAATGGTCGGTGGACCTTTCACAATGAGAATTTAATATTTAAATCCTCTTTATTATGATAGTGAAAGCTAATCACAGTTTTTTACATGTTCCTCTGGGATACATGTATCGTCTTTTTTTTTATATTTTATGATCCTTCATGGACCCATAAAATTTTCATAGCTTTTGTATATTCCTAGGGACTCAAATAGCCATTAATTTTACATAATCCTTCAAGGATAATAAAATTGTATGTAATAAAATAAAATAAAATATTTTTGCATGGTCCTTCAGGAATCCATGTAATCATAACTTTCGCGTAGTCCTTCAGGAACTTATGTAACTATAATTATTATATAGAACATATAACTTTGTAACATCGAAATTGATATTACATCAATTATTTATGAAAAATAATTCTTACTATGATATGAAATATGAATTTTGTATCTATGGGATGGATGGAACACGGTACTCCGGGATACCCATCAAATACCTGAAGATGTGTCCGTTGGGACGTCCCATGAATCAAATTCCTTCTAATGCATATGTGACAAAATGCATAACAATATGTGAAAAAATAAAATTCATGTATTTATTTAATACATAACATATTGTATGATATAATACATACCTTCTTATTAACCAGAGAAAACTCACCGTTTATTTTAAAGACTATATCAACAAAGGTCTTATTATAAAAAGTGTTTGTAAAGAATCAGTACTTACACAATGCTTCTCATGAAAGACAATGAATGCAATATTAAGACTTAGGAGCATATATGAAGGCAACAAACCTACTGGTGGAATCATATTGCAAATGAACTAGAGACTCACCAAAGAAAATACAAACCTTTGGAAAACCCTTTTACATGATCCTCCAAATAATTTTTGTATAGTCATTCAGGGATAAAATAAAATAAAATTTGCATGGTCCTACTGAGACACATTATTCATAACTTTTATATGGTCCTTCAAGGATCCATATAAACACAATTTTTGTATGCTCATATAAAGTAATATAATGACTTTTACTTGGTCTTTCAGATACTAATATAATCATAATTTTACACGATTCTTCAGGGATCCATGTACATAATTTTTTATTGTCCTAAAAGGACACATGAATTTATAACATCAAAGTAGATCTTATGTATCCAAAGAATAAACATCAAATGCCACAAAAATCTAATTTCAGCAAATTTGTGACAAATAATTATGATGCTAACACAAGTATTGTCAACTCATCAGTAACAAAATTTAATTTAATCAATGAGTAAAATAAGAAAGTACTCTACAATGAATAAAACATATCGAAGAGCAAGGGGGGGACCGAATACATATAATGATACTAAAATATAATTTAGCATGAACAAATTACAGCATGCGTATGTGATTATAAAAACATGAGTACCCCAAACACCAAAAGTGACCAACTGAAATGCATGTATAGGCTCATGCAGGGTGCAGAGTTGTCAATTATTGGGTGAAAATTGCTTTACCTTTTTCATTTACCTTCTCTGGATTGATGTTCAATGAGAAGATAGTAACATACCCACAAATGCACATAAACAATAAACTTGCAAAAGAAAGATTATTTCTGTCAAAGGAATTAGACACATATTGTGACTTGCGAGATACCTTCATAAAAATGTTATGATGGACCAGTAATGCCCGCACGCATGAAAAATAATACAAACCGCTGTGAAAGCTTAAAATTCATGTATTTATTTAAATATATAACATAATTCGTGAGATAACAATTTTAATAATAAAATATAAAAAATAATCAAGCTGTCAATTCTTATAAGCATTACATATTTTTTTAGTTAGCATGCATCTGTGAGATGAACACCACTAAGGAAAGAATATGCAGCATACCAACTAACAAAAAATATTGGCCATAAATATAAACATATAGCTTATATGATGAAATCAATCTAGATGTTAGGAAGCAAAGCCAAGATACCATTCACCTGTGTAGTCTCGTTACACCATCTACCAAAATCAAATTGTAGAATACAAACCCTTTGAGCATTTGAAATGGATGAGAGCTCAATCGTGCTGATAACGTGTTATGAACTAAGTAGAATACATACAAGTATACATAAACAAAACACACAAGACATATAAAGAAGAGAAGTAGAGAGAGATTTCTTATTCACTATTTGTTGGTTATGGAATACATTACAAACCCCTCAATTTATAGGGTGCATGGAGGAATCACAAATGTGGATAGTTACAAGTCTATAAGGTGAAAGGGTAGATAGTGGAGTGATTAATAGTGAGGGTTATGGAGTTGAATGAGAGGGGTTATGGAATTGAAGAGTGTGGGAGGTTATGGCTTAGAGAAGTGATGGTTATCCACTATATTCACAACACATTGATATATTTGATATATACCTATCACGATACGTACTAATGGAAATAGCATCTGATAAGTAAATTTAATTTTTCTTGATATTCATTCACACAATTGACCTATTGTCCCTATAACCTCCCAAAGAACCTCCCCCAACTGAGTGTATCATTTTTCTTAGGCACCGTTTTAGATCAAGGCGGGAACACCCGCTTCGCCAACTTGAGCCGTTGTAGAGAAACGTTGTTTCTGGAGTTTCTCTACAACGAAGAGAAATGACATAGGAACACTATTTCTACTGCCCCAAAGTGGATGCAGATTTTTTTTTTTTGTTTGCATGGGAGTGGCATTCTACCATGTTCATCAGTACAGAATCCGTGCCAATATAGTACCAAACGGGCCTTAAATTATTATTTTTTCTAGAAAATGTCATTAATACATCACACACGTCACAAATCACAATACGTACTAATGGATGTACCACCTGATACAAAATGTTTGGGTTCTTTTGCCTATAAACCCTTCAAAAATCCTATATTTTTCAAAACACCTCTCTTAAAACTCTATTTCCACCAATACCCTTAAAGAAGGTAAAAAAAATGTGCATGAATGTTCTTTTATATGATATTTATGCACATTATAATTATTTAAAGTTTTACAAAAATGTCCCTCAAAAGAGTACTAACGCACCATTTATGCCCTTCTGAGTGGTATTGCTACTAATAGTAATTCATCAAGAGTGTTTTAAGATTTTCTCAAGGGTACGTATGAAATTTTTTCTCTGTTCCAATGTCCCCATAACACCCCCCCCCCCCAACTCCCTCCCGCCAAAATTCAAAAACCCCTCCCCATGACCCCCAACCACCACCACCACCGTCTGATCTCCCTCACAAAGCTCCTCGCCTCCCACGTCAACCACTCCCGCCACCACAAAGCCCTCCACCTCTTCCGCCGTCTCCTCTCCGACCCAAACCTCTCCCTCGACCCCTTCGTCTACCCTCTCGCCCTCAAGTCCCTCTCCTTCCTCCACCTCCACCCCCTCCTCTCCCTCTCCCTCCAATCCCACCTCACCAAGCTTGGCCTCCTCTCCAACCCCTTCATCTCCTCCTCCCTCCTCAAATGTCTCCCCCTTCATAATGCACAACAACTATTCAACGAATTGCCCCATAAGAATGTCGTCGTTCACAACACCATGATTTCGATTCTCGCCCTAGATAATATCCCCGCCGCCCTCCGCCTCCTCGATTCCCTCCCCGTTCCCCCCACCGCCTCATCCTTTAATCCGATCCTCTCTGCCCTCCCGCCTGCTGAGTCCCTCCGCTTCTACCGCCGCGCCATGTCCCCCTCCGGCGTCCGCCCCACACTCGTCACTCTCCTCGCCCTCCTTCGAGTCATCTCGGGTGGTGCTGAAGTCTCGCGCTTGGTCGACGAGATACTCGGGTTCGCGGTAAGGCAATTGATGGACTCGAACGCGCAGTTGCATAGCGGGATTATTGATGCGTATGGGCGGTGTGGGGATTTGGGGAATGCGCGTCGGGTGTTCGATTGGGGGGATGGGGAGAGGGATGTTGTGGTTTGGAGTTCGTTGTTGTCAGCTTATGCGATTAATGGGCAGGCTGAGGATGCGATTAATGTGTTCGAATGGATGGCGGGGGAGGAGGGGATCCGGCCGGACGGGGTGGCTTTCCTCGGGGTTTTCAAGGCGTGTAGCCATGCCGGGTGGGCGGATGCCGCTCGCGAGTATTTTAGGAGGATGCGAGAGGATTACGGTGTGGCGCCAAGTGCGGAACACTATGCGTGTTTGGTTGATGTGTTGGGGCGGGCCGGGAGGCTGCGCGAGGCATATGAGGTGATCAAGAGGATGCCGATGGGGAGGGCGAGTGCGAAGGCTTGGGGGGCGCTTCTCGGGGCTTGTCGGAAGCACGGGGAGGTGGGGCTCGCGGAGGTCGCGGGGAGGGTGTTGTTCGAGATCGAGCCTGAGAATTCGAGGAATTACGTGGCGTTGGCGAGCGTTTATGCTGGCGCAGGGAGGTTTGCGGAGGCGGAGGGCGTGCGCAGGGAGATGGTGGAGAGGGGCATGAAAAGAACACCTGGGAGTAGCTGGGTTGTGTCTCAGAAGAACTTGTGATTTGTTGTGTTGAATTACTGATTTCGATTGCATTCAACAAATTTTTTTTGTTATTATTACATTATTTAATAATAATTGTATTATATAAGGAAATCTGTGTTCACTGAGGATGTGTTTGTGCACAAATTTAAAAAAAAAATGAAAGAATTTGGGTAAAAGGGAAAATAGTGGAAAGTAAAACTTTTTTCCTTTGATCAACTTTCAAGATGTTTGTGCATGTGGTGGAAAAATTTTCCATCACTTTTTCTCAATTTTTCACCTATGGAGAAAGGAAAAAAAAAATTTCACTTTTTCTAATAAGATAAAATATGAGAGGGAAAATGATGGAAATGCTTTTCTTTTCCTTGTTTGACACAAATGCTAGCTTTTTGAATAGTCAGAAAGAAAAATTTTATTTTTCCCCACTTTCCTTCACTTTCCATCATGTACAAACACACGCTTAGCATAACAATGTCATATATATAACATTTCATGACCTATTTTTTTAATGATGAAAACGCGTAAAACAAATCAAAATCATTCCCAGAAGTAATTTAATGTGTGTAGATTGTTAACGTATGGTCCCTGACCTCAACAAAGTAGACAGCTTTAACTACTAGTCAATTCCACGTAGGATTGATAACAAACAAGTGAAATAAAACAGTTTAAAGTTCCCTATGAAATTAAAATACAGTATAAAAATCCAAAACTTTTTTTTGTTTTTTCCTCAAACCACCACCCCCAAGAATCAAAGCCATGGGTCCATTTGCTGGGTTCCAATCTACACCAAAAGACTTCAATGCATTCAAAGTCCAAGTCTAGACGTGTGTGACCCGATACAAGTCAATTCAGTGGAGGGGGGAAAGAAAGAAAAACTAAATAAAAAAAAGCTTCAAAACCAGGCATCATGTTAAGTCCACACACAAATTTTAGTTCTTTTTCTCATCCTAAGCCACGTGGTGGGACGGATCCGACGATGATGAGAAAAATAGAAAAACAAACTCTCCTCAGACTTTAAAACTGTCAATTCAACCAATGAATTAACTGATTTTAATTCTAAGCCAGTTCTTGTTTATCACCATCTTCATCTCCAACACCTCTCTCTTCACCCAAACATCCATAAACAAACTATCAGTGGATTGACCGATTTCAATTCCTCACTGATTCTTGTTTATTATCATATTCAAAGAGAACACACCCCCCACAAAACAAATTATCCTCTCCATCTCCAACACTTCCACCCAAACATCCAACACAACACAAACAACCTTCAAAAAACCATTAATCATGTCATCATTCCCTTTCATCCTCCTCCTCATCCTCCTCACCATCCCCACCACCCCAACAACCTCCCAAACTCTGCCCCAAACCCAAACCAAAACAATGCTCTCCCTATCCAATCTAACCCTCTCATACCCTTGGGACCCAACCAAGCAACCCAACCCATGCGACTGGTTCGGCGTCCTCTGCTCCACCACCTCCTCCTCCGCTGCCACTGTCATCGGCCTCTCCTTCCCACCCTCCTCTGTTTCAAACCCACAAGCCCTCTCCCTCTCTTGCACCCTCTCCTCCCTCCAAAACCTCGACTTCTCCAACAACCCAATCAACCCAACATCACCCACTCTCATCTCCAAATGCGGGAGTATCCCAAACCTCAAATCACTCAACATGAGCAACACTTCCTTCTCAGGTCCTCTGCCATCCTTCACTGGGTTCCCTGCCTTGCAGTCCCTCGACCTCTCGCGCAATTTGCTCTCCGGACCGATCGAATCGCAGTTCGATTCGTTGCTCAATATCCAAAGCTTGAATTTGAGCTTCAATAGCTTCTCCGGTCCAATCCCGACGAGCTTGAATTTGGGTCTTAGAGAGCTCATACTCTCTAACAATAACTTTTCTGGTTCCCTCCCAAAGCGGTTATTCAGTTGTTCGAATCTAACTATCTTAGACCTCAGCTCGAACAGTTTTTCCGGGTTTATTCCGGACGAATTCGCGAGCCTTCCTGCGTTGGAAAAGCTTCTTTTATCTTCGAATCAGTTCTCCGGGGCGATCCCGCAGAGCGTTTCGGCCTTGAAGAGCCTTTCGTGGTTCGGCGCGAACCAGAACAACTTCACGGACCGATTCCGATCGGAATTATGAAGAATTTGAGCACGCTTGACCTCAGCTTCAATAACTTAAGCGGTCCTCTCCCCGCGGACTTGCTTTCGTCTCCGTCTCTCAAATCCGTGGACCTAACGTCGAACGAGCTTATCGGTTCGATCCCGCAAAACATGTCGCGGACGCTCTTTCGTGTTCGTTTGGGCGATAATCGACTCACCGGGGCGATCCCACCTTCGGTGGGTGAGGTTTTGGGGTTGCAATCTCTCGAATTGGATGACAATCGATTGAAGGGGACGATCCCGACGTCGCTGCGAAACTGCGCGAACCTGACCTTGCTTAACCTCGCTAACAATAGCTTGCAAGGCGAGTTACCGAGAGAACTCGGCGAGGTTCAATCTCTCGTCGTGCTTCAGCTCCAGATGAACCGCTTCAACGGATCGATCCCCGACAAGCTCTTCCAGTTGAAGAACCTATTGAATCTCAACATCAGCCGGAACGTGCTCACAGGTCCGATACCATCCAGGATTACAGGCCTGCAAACGCTCCAGACACTGAGCCTAGAAGAGAATTCCCTGAGCGGGTCAATCCCGGCATCGATAGGCGGCCTCGGGAATCTACTTGAACTCTCGCTCGGAGCGAACGAATTGAGCGGAGACATCCCACGCTTGCCGGTGAGCCTGAGCACGGTGTTGAACCTCAGCTCGAACAAGTTCGACGGGCCGATACCGCAATCGTTCGATGAATTGACCAACCTCGAAGTTTTGGACATCTCCGACAACAGTTTCACGGGCGACGTACCAAAATTCTTGACCGAGATGCACAGCCTCACCACGCTGGACCTCTCCAACAACAACCTCTCCGGGACTCTCCCGACGTTCCCGCCGTTTGTGAGAGTGAACCACACCGGAAATGAGCACCTCAAATTGAGTTCTAAAGGTGGATCCAGCGACGATCATCGGAGCAGCGCAAAGCGAAAAGCCTCTTCAGTACCCGTGATCGTCGGGACGATCGTCGGGGCCATACTCGTAGTGGGCGCGCTATTCGCGGGTTTTCTATGGCTCGCATCAAAACGTTTCAATCAAGTCGAAGATGAGAGCCACCTCGCGGAGGTGGCAGAGCCACCCCCGCCCCCGAAGATCACCGACGGGCGGTTTCTCACAACGAACACCTTCCACCGCTCGAACATCGACTTCGAGAGGGCCATGGAAGCCGTGGCGGACCCGACAAACATCGTCGCGAAGACGCGGTTCGTGAAGTACTACAACGCGGTGATGCCCAACGGCGCAAGCTACCTCGTCAAGAAGCTCGAGCGCGAGTTCGCGCATGCGTTCGAAACACTCGAGCTGTCAAAGTTGCGCAACGTGAACATAATGTCTGCTCTCGCGTGCGTGCGGACCGACGATGATGGCGCGTACTTGCTCTACGAGAGGCCCGAGAGGGGGACGTTGTTCGAAGTCCTCCATGGCGAAGGCGGGGGTAAGTCTATCAACGAAGCAGATATGGATTGGATAGGTCCATATTCGTATCCATATCCAAACTAGATATCAGACTATTTAGATGTTTTATTTCGGATACGAATACGGATTTTTGAATATCGGTTTTTTTTTTTTAAAATTTGGATATGGATTTAGACCGGATATGGATTTTTTTTGACAGGCTTGGGCGGGGGGTGCGAAGGTGCGTTGGGATGGTCGGAGAGGTGCAGCATTGCAATGGGGGTGTCTCAAGGACTGGCGTACCTGCACGGGCGCACGAGTCCGATGGTTCTGCTCGACGTTTCGTCGAAGAACGTTTTCTTGAAATCGAAGAGGGAGGCGGTGGTGGGGGACATTGAGGTTTGTAAGGTGATCCATCCGTCGGAGCAGAGCACCGGGAGCTTATCAACGGTCGCCGGTTCGGTCGGATACATCCCTCCAGGTGAGTTTTCTGATCTATATATGCCTCTGTTTTTGTTGTTCATACCTTGCTTCATAGGGGTGGCTTTTCTGGGAATGCTGATTCAGTTTGAACTACCAACACCAACATAATTCTATGGAAAATGTTATGTAGTTTCATTACTTTGATTACAGTCTGATATGAAAAATTACTAATAAGGTATATAACGTCGTTAATGTGAGTGTACAATACTAACAAGATATACGAGACTGAAGTTCCGAATGTGTATAACAACGCCATATGCACATTTTATTCACATTTTTCACAAACAAGCAACAAAAACTTCATTATCATATTTCCCTCCAAGAATAACTAAAAACACAATCAGACAAGATATGACTCATTTCATATTTCTACTGAAATAATTATCCATCTCAAACCAGCTTATGTTATTATCCAAATGCAGAGTACGCATACACGATGAGAGTGACGATGGAGGGCAACGTCTATAGCTTCGGAGTGATACTCCTCGAACTCCTGACGGGGAAGCCGCCGCTAATGGAGGGGACGGAGCTGGCGAAGTGGGCGCTCCAGTACTCATCGCGCCCGGACGAGCAGGAGCAGATCCTCGACGCGCGCGTCCGCGCCGAGTCCTCGCGCGCGGTCCGCAGTCAGATGTTGTCCGTGCTCAAGGTCGCCCTCCGCTGCGTCAGCCCCTCGCCCGGCGCCAGGCCTAAGATGAGCAATGTAGTCAGGTTGCTCTCTGTTTGAGGTGAGACAAAAAGAAAAAACAGAGCACTTCAGATTGGCAGAGGAGAGTGTGTTCTGTTCTGTGTTTGATAGACTAAGACCATGTTTACTGTAGCTTTAGCTTATAAACTATAGTTTATGGTTTATAAATTATAGATTTTTAACTTTTATATAAGTAATAGACATATTTGTTGTAGCTGTTAAAATACAAGAAATGAGCAGCAATTGATGTTTGTTGGACTAAGCTGTAAAACGATTTTTTATTATGTGATTATTAACAATACCCTTTTAAACCGAAGAGGAAGAGTGTGGGAGGAGATGAAAGGAAATTTGTCAATAGTAAAAAAAAAATTTACAGACTTTAGTGTTATCTATAATCTCAGAAGAAAAATTTACTCAGCTTTCAAATTCTAACTTATTTATCTTTTTATTTAATTTGGTTTGGATTTGGATTTGAAAATTAGTTTTTCCTCAAAAGCTAAATTTAAAACTAAATTTGCAGGAAGTTGTCCCATGCAGATTATGAAAAAGCTAGCTTTTGGACATTTATTTGTAAAAATGTGTACACAACTTTTAATTAAGCAGTAGCTTTTTTCTGTTTGGAAACATGTTTGGAGAAATCAGATTTATACGAACCCATAATCTTCCCAAACCCACATCTAAACACCCCATTAAATAAGTTCCATTAAATTTAAACAAACACGTAACAACTGCAAGTTCCACTAAGTAGGCGCTCCAATACTCGTCACACCCCGACGAGTAGGAGCTGATACTCAACACGCGCATCCACGCTGAGTCCTCGCGCGCGGTCCACAATCAAATGTTGTCCGTGCTCAAGGCCGCCCTCCACCGCATCAGGCCCTCACCAGGGGGGAGGGGGGGCAGGCCTAAGATGAGCAATGTAGTCGGGCTGCTCTCTGTTTGAAGAGACTTCGGATTTGGTAGAGGAGAGTGTTATGTTCTGTGTTGGATAGATTAAGATCATGTTTGTTGTAGTTTTAGTTTATAGATTATAGATTTTAATTTTGGGTTTTTTATTTTTAACTTCCCGCAAACCATCGTATTTAGTGATCGCTCTCTCACTTCTTCGTATTTGAGTTTTACTCCCCAGATTTAAAGGATAATTCATTTTTACTCCCCCTTAGGGATTAGAAAGAAAATTAAATAATTTATAGATAGGTCCCTCACAGGGAGTAAAAAGGAATTATCCTTTAAATCTGAGAGTAAAACTCAAATACGAAAAAGTGAGAGAGCAATCGCTAAATACAATGGTTTGCGGGGAATTAAAAATAAAAAAAAAACCTTTAATTTTTTTATATAAATAGTAGATATGTTTGTTGTACCTGTTAAAAAATAGTGATTAATTAGCGGTGTGTTTGTTAGAGTAACATGTAAAACAACTTTTTGTTGTGTAATTATCAAAAACACCATTTGAAACTGTAGGAGGGGAAAGTGTGGGAGGAGATGGAAAGACATGCATTTATAACAAAAAACAATTTAAGGTAATTAGTGTGTAAAATAAAGATTATTTAAAACACTACATAAGTTATAATATCAGAAGCATTATTTAAGTTGTTTTTAACTTAAATGCGTTTTACTATGTTTAAACAAATATGTAACAACTGTTTATTTAAGCTTCACTAAGTGGGCGTTCTGATACTCATCGCAGCACCCCGACAAGTAGAGCAGATTCTCGACGCGAGTGAGGTCCAGGATGAGCAATGTCAGTCAGGTTGCTCTCTGTTAGAAAAGACTTCAGATTTGGCAGAGGAGAGTGTGTTCCATTATGTGTTGAAGATTTTATAATTACATATTTAGTTTTATACACGCTATAAATGCATGTAATTGTAAATGTACAAGCCGTAATTAAATATTGATATGAATAATACAATATAGATGAAATGTTTATAAATGTCGTCAGACTGCTCTTTGTTTGAAAAGACTTTAGATTTGGCAGATGAGGAAGTATGTCTTCTGTTATGTGTTTTAAAATAAACAAGAGAGGAGGAAATCATGTGCAGTATGTAATGTGTCAGTATGGGTGCATGTGCATCCTATTTTGTTGTGTTGTTTGCTTAACACATTGGATGTCACCCATGTTGGTGTTTTTTTTCCCCTTCTTTCTGAGCACTGTTATACACAGTTCTCGTTATAATCTAATCATCCCTAATACAGATGACCAATGTGGTGGCTGAAAGGTCTCCTTATATCAGTATAATAGATTTGATGAAATAACACAATTTTAAAAGAACTAAAATAATATTATCTTATTCTCATATATTTAGCATAGTTATACCCAATGTCTAGCTGTGTAGTTTACACCAATCTACACTTTAGATCAAAATTCTCACTTTCTTTTTGTTTGAATATGAGTTGTTTGATGTGTACTGTGCCACAGGATGGAGTAGGATTTTACAGCCTCATTGGACCCAATCAGATTCATGAACATAATAAACACCGATTAATGCATTACCTAATGGAATCCAACACTGAATAGATCTTAAGAACCTGTGCAAAGCGAGAATAGTTTATCCATGTGCACAGTTTCAGATCCAACATCTAAAGCACTATAAAGCTGTACCCACAGATAAGCCTATAGACAGCCTGTTAAAATTACCATAAAACACCAACAGCATTCATGTCCAGCACAAACATCACAAAAGAATCAAAGTTCAAGACTTCAGAACATAATACCCTCTTTTTTCCCTTCTTTTTAGTGTTTAATCCAAATACAAGACAACGGATAGATCATGCTTAAGAGATACATCTCTCCATATTTCAAAAATTTGATCATAAAAAAAATACCATGACAGTAAAAATTCTAACATAGAACACACAGACACCCAACATTATTCAGATAACTGAAAAGCCGATAAACCGATTTCCTTCTCTCATTAGAGACTTTGAGCATAGACACTTCACTTGGCACTGGCAAGCTCTGCACGGAGTTGCTTGGCGGCGGCAACCATCGCGGAGAGAGCAGGCTTGACCTCGGCGTACTTGCGGGTCTTGAGACCACAGTCAGGGTTCACCCAGAGGATGTTTGTCTCGAGCACGGCCAACATCTTCTTGATACGGTCAGAGATCTCCTCCGTGGACGGGATCCTGGGGGAGTGAATGTCATAGACACCGGGGCCAATGCCCGCGCCGTACTTGACGCCCTCACGGAAGACGGAGAGGAGCTTCTCGTCGGATCGGGAGTTCTCAATTGTGATCACGTCCGCATCCATGTCGATGATCGAGTGGATGATGTCGTTGAAGTTGGAGTAACACATATGGGTGTGGATCTGTTGGTGCAAATTTTAAGTATGCTTTTCCGTTAATGTGGTCTTATGGAAAATAGCTTTTCAGGAAGCACATTTTTGTTACTTAAAAGCTGTTTTTTTTTAACTAAAAGCTGTATTTTCAACTTTGGGAGTGTTTGGTACCTGAGTTGTGTCCTTAACACCACAGTTAGTGATACGGAAGGAGTGGACGGCCCAATCCAAATAGAAGGCTTCTTCGGATTTGCGGAGGGGAAGGCCTTCCCTTAATGCAGCCTCATCAATCTGGATGACCTGTAAAATGATAATGATATCTGGATTACTAAGGGTGCATTCATGGAGGTTTTTTGTTTTTAAACCATAGTTGTGATGTTAATGGTTTGGATTTGGAAACTATGGCTAAATCATTAGGTGCGGTAGAGATGGTGCAAGAGAACGAGCGACCATATTGATTATTTAAAAATATTCACTAACCGTAATGCCAGCGGCCTCAAGGTCCTCAACCTCATCCTTGATGGCCAAAGCAATTTGGTAGCATGTCTCAAACCTAGCAATGAATGCATAATACAATGTTAGCAAAAAAATCACAAACAGCAGACATTGAAGAATATTTCCCGTCTTTTATGGACACTAGCCCCATTTGGAACAAATTTTCAAAAACAGCTTCTGTGAATTGATTAAAATAATTGATTCTGGAAAAGCTACTCTGAACCATCTTTTCAATCAATTCTGATTTTTTTTTTGTCTTTTAAAAACATAAAACCAAAAAACTTACAAAAAATACCCATTTGGAACCAATTTTCAAATTAATTTTGCAAAAGTAAAATCCATTTGGCAATTGGTTCCAACGAGAGCTTAGACGGACATCTCACCTTGGTTGATCATTTCTGACAAACGACCAGTTGAGAATGGTAACTGGACCAGTCAACATTCCCTTCATCGGACGGCTGGTCATGCTCTGCGCCATGCTCGACCAGAACACAGTCATGGCCTTGGGACGGCTCACATCACCATAGATGATTGGCGGCTTCACACAACGAGATCCATAGGATTGCACCCACCCGTTGACAGTGAATGCGAATCCTGACAACTGCTCTCCGAAATACTCAACCATGTCGTTCCTCTGCACATTAAAAAAAAAAATCAGTGAGATCTTGTCAATTCCATTTGAAATATGAGTCTACAAATGTTCTCGCTGTTCGGGCTCACCTCAGGCTCTCCATGAACCAAGACATCAATGTCAAGCTCTTCCTGCAGCTTGACAACTTGAGCAATTTCCTCCTTGATACCCTTAACATACACCTCCTCAGAGATCCTGCAACAAAAATTAAACATTGAATGAGTCACTTACATGCAAGATTACAAACAAAAATTAAAATTAAAACTATTGTTGAATAGAACCTACTTGTTGGCCTTGTATTCACGGCGCAGCCTCCTGAGCTCTATGGTCTGAGGGAAAGACCCAATTGTGGTCGTAGGAAGAAGTGGGAGATTCAGCTTCTTCTGCTGGGCCTCGAGTCTAGAACTCACATTTGTAACCCGGCGGTGGTCAGAGCCCTTCAGTGCAGCAGCCTACAAAAGCAAGACATAATAGTATTGTTTAAGTAAAATCTATGTATATATACAGCAATAAATTATGCACAAGCTTTTAATATACTTACAGCCTTTTGAACTTCCGCGTTGTTGACCCTGGGAGAGGACTTCCTTGAAGCCTGGGCAGCTGCATTGGCAGTGAAGAAAGCCTGGAGATGATATTAAACAGTTAAGAGACAGGACAATGTTAACTGTGGCCATTTGATGTAAGCGCAGTGCATGAGTAACTACCTCATCCTTGTGACCAGCCAAAGCCTTTGCCAAGGCGTTAACCTCAACAACTTTTTGAGCAGCGAAAGCCAACCACGACTTGATTTCATCATCCAACTTGGTCTCGTTTACGAGGTCAACAGCGGTATGCTGGAGTGAGCAGGAGGTGGAAACAACGAGCTTATCTGTTAAAAAACAAAAACAAAAAAGTGTTAACATAATTCTCCAATATAGTTGCAAGCAAGCCTGTCAATTATTCAAAAAATACGTGTATTTGCTTCATATTTGTATCCAAAGAAACAGAAATTATCCAATATCGAGTATCAGGCGTACAGATGCAAATATCAACGTATCCGTTTTGAAAATATATCCGAATCCAACATATATTGTAAAATTATGTAAGTTTGTATTATATGTTGTTCAAATTCAATAATCTTGAAATTTTAAATAACTATTGTATTCTCTTTACATAATCTCTGAAGGAGATGAAAGGCTCAGAAATCTCAATTTTGATTTTTTTCATCTCTCTAATATGCCACTTGATCACCCATAATGTGTCATTTAATATGTCAATTATCCAAAAAATATATACATTTGCTCTGAATCCAAAAATATTATTATCCATATCTGAAAGATTTAAGATACTACATATGTTAAGGTATCCGATCCATGGACAGGCTTAAAAAGAAGTGAAATGAATACCTTTGCCAACAATGGTCTCAAGCTCCTTCAAAGTACCGAGGGAAGAAGCCAGATCAATAGCCCAAATGTTCCTCCCATCAACAACACCGGCAAAGAGATACTTGTTTGCGGGGAAACCTGCACTCTTAATCAAATCAAGAGTCTTTTCTCCACGGATTAGATCAAAGCCAAGCCCAGTAACAGCCTTCAATGAAGTGATGGTCCTGGGGAAAAACAGATACACATATAAGTAAAATATAATCTATTAAGGCATATGTTAGCATTAAGTCTGTTCTGCATCTTCATAAACAACTTACTTGTATGCTGCAGCAGGAACATCGGCAAAATAGGTCTCAATGAGCACGTTCAAGCCAGAGAGAGATGATTCTAGCGCAGAGTAGGCGTGGGTAAATGCTTGCAACTGGTGAGAATCGAGATCCTTCACCAGAGTCGGCTCATCGAATTGGATCCATTTAGCACCTGCTGCTTTCAACTCAGCAATGACTTCCCTGTATAATCGATATATTATTAGATGGGCATAATAAAAAGGAAATTCAGAACATTATAATGTTCGATAAGCACGTATTTGAATTGAAGTCTTACGTGTAGACTGGAAGAATCTTGTCCAAAAGTGAGAGAGGAACGAAGCCCTTCTCAACACCCTTAGCGGGTTTTGAAAGCAACAGATAAGATACTGGTCCAACTAGCACTGGAACGGTATCGATGCCAAGCTGCAATGCGCAAATAAAAAATAAGGAGGGTTAATCAGATAAACTTTATCGTACAAACAATTAATAGACAAGAATAAATATTGCACTAAGTATGAAAAAGAACAAGCTAGATAATGACATGGATTTGTTTCCTATGAAACCTTCAAAATAATCCAAGGCAACTATGGGAAAAAAATATAGCTAGGTTTTAAATACAACATATGTTTGAGTTTGAAGAATACTATATCAGATTAGAATTGCATCGCATTGCTTATTTAATAGGCTCTAAGAAAAAGTGTAAACATTAAAAAAATCAATTCATGAACCATATATAACAAGATGAATATTTTTTCACTCTTTGGACAACTCGTCTACTAAAATGGATAAGATTCTACAATAAAACAATTGCAAAGCATGTGCTCTTTGTCAAGTCCATCTTAACAACAATACCAAGTTCAAGTTTTAAACATAACACGTACCGCCTTAGCCTCCTTGTACTCACTGACTGCCTTGTGAGACGCATAGGAAAATTTCGTGTTTGGGCCCAATTCAGGGACAATGAAATGGCTGCATCCAAAAAACAAAGCACACACATTCATATACATCGCTAGATGATTTTTCACAAAACACAAAAAACTATTCAATCAAAATCCACTAATCCAGTACAAAGCCCGATGAACTTACTAGTTCGTGTCAAACCATTTGGTCATCTCCATCGCAGGCAAAGTGGCATTCCCCCTCGCCATGGAGAAATATATGTCGAACCCAATTTCACCGCCGTTCCACACATAGCGATCGGGGACCGCGCCAAGCATGGCTGTTGTGTCAAGGACCTGATCATAGTATGAGAATGTGTTGCTCGGGATGTACTTGATCCCAGCCTCAGCCATCTGCTTCCAGATGGAGGACCTGAGATCTGCAGCAACTTTCTGCAAGTCCTCTGCGCTGCTCTTCTTGTCCCAGAAGGATTCGAGGGCGAACTTGAGCTCTCTCTTCGGGCCCATGCGAGGGTATCCAACGATGTGGGACGCCATCTTCCTAACGAGTGCATGGAAAAGAATAAACACATAAAAATCCTACATATTTATATGTAGATGGTATGAACAATTAATGGAGTAGTGAGAAGTACATGCATGACATCCTGCTATTAAGGCATGCTAATGAAAAGAATACGATGTGCAACTATTATTAGAAAGAATTCAAGAAAATCATCAAAGTAGGGTAGACATGAAGCATGCCAAGTCCCACATCCCGTTTGGAACCCTTTTTGTTTTTTTTGGAAAAATAGCCTTTTTCATATATGTTGGTCTCATCGGGCTTTTTCAAAAAACTGATTGAGACTTTTAGCATATAAAAATAAAATCCAAAACCAATGTTTTTAAAAAAAACTCGTTTGGAACCGATTATCTGAAGATTGATTTTGCAGAAACAAACTCAGTTTAACAATTGGTCCAAATGGGACCAAAGTGTATATTCATAAGTGGGTGAACAATAAATCCAGATGATTGAATCACTACAATAAACAAGAGCTCCTATTTTCCGTTCAAAATGAACAAAACAAATCCAGGACATTCAAGTGGATACAAACACTATGGAAATCATAAGAGATCAAACTCGCAAATCATTCACTGAAAAAAGTATTCCATGGCCAATTAATGGTATGAAAACACATGTAGCCTTGAGTTTTTAAGAAAGATCAAATTCAATTCCTATAAACTTTTTAATGACCAACCCCACAAAGAAACAGATCTGTGTTCATGCAAATGAATCAAAACAAGAAGATCAAATAAAAAATACATAAAATTTAAATCTTCATATAACATGTACAAAGACGCATAAAAGCCTCATAAACATAAAAGCAAACACTCGTTAACCCCATTAAAGTTGTTCAAATCAAAACCCACAATAAGAAATCCATGACCCAAATCATCCACATAAAGCTAACAACACCACAAACAGATAAATCAGCCCAAAAAAACAAAAAATTTCAGATCTAAACAAAACCCAACAAGAAAACAACAGATCTCACCCAAAAGTAAGACCTGAACAAAGAATCTTCAAAAGCTTTTTAACAGATCTAAACAAAGCAAAACCTTCAAAAACCCAGATTTAAAACAGATTATAATTTGCTATGGAAGCGAAACCCAACAAAAACAGATCCAGATATTTTCAAAGTTAGATCTCACCAGATAGAGATCTTCCTTCAAAAACAAACAGAACCCAATAAAGGAAAGCAAGGAAGAAACAATGAAGGGAGAGGTATACCTCTTTGAAGGGATGATATGGAAGGTAATGGAAGCAGAGGGAGAGAGTGAGTTTCGGAGGGAGAGGCGCGAGTGGAAAGGAGAGACCTTTGGTTTTATTTATAGACCCTCACATGCAGGGCAGGGGGGGTGGTGGGGGTGGGTGGGGGGTTATTCCTATTCTACTTTGTCATCCCATTATTTTTTTTAGTATTACGGTTTTCAAAAACTAGATTAAAAAAAATGGTGAATTTCATTCCAATAAACATTTGGTCATATTTGGGGAGGATTAGAATAAGGGTGAATAAGACTCAACAAGTGTTCAAGTCCCAAACAATTGCATCATAAATAAGTTGGCATTGCTATTCCAACGTTCACTGATAATTGGATTATTCTATCAAATATATTCCAATGATATAAATGAGGATGATATGTGAAATCACTTGCTCTCGTGATGTATGACAGTTTTAGAAAGAAATCATTATAAAATTATTTGATTTCAAATCAGTTTTTAAAATAAAGTTTTATGAGATTTTGTTATTTATAGACAAATCTCATTAAATGTTTTTTGCACGTATACTATAAAAAAATATGTTATTTAATTTTATATCACTCCAAATAACTTATTTATTTTTATACCATTGAAATATGTAGAACTTATGCATATTTACCATTCTAGTTAACTTCCATCCAAATTTTAATTAAAACCATTAAATCTTAGAGAAAAAACTAAATTACCCTTATTTATTTATTTTATATAATTAACTTTACCGAATACAATATTTATAAAAATAAAAAAATATTAATTTTAACATGAAAATTAAATTTCATTTAAAATCCAAAAACATACAAATTAATCATACAAACTATTTATTAGCAAAAATATATAATTATTAATACTTACATTAGTAAAATGAAATAAAATTATTTTGAGAACAATTTTGTGTTACAAAATACAAATTTTAAAAAAATTAGATCTTGATTGGAAGAAAAGGAAAAAAGAGATAAGATTGAATGACTCACGATTGATTTCGAAAGAACATAAAATTAATTAGGTTATTATGTTTAATTATTTACATTATGACAAAAAATATTACGTGTTAAGGTTATTTTTGTCATTTTACTTCTTGGTTAAAAAACTAACTATAGTTAAGATTCATTTTAGTTAAAAATGACAAAAGAGGGGCACATTGTTACATTAAGAAAAATTCTAAGGGTATAAAAATAAATATGTATTTGTAGTAGTATAAAAATAAATACCATATTTTTTTTATAGTATACATGCAAAAAACCCTATTTAAAATTATAATAGTCACGTTCATTGGTCTTATGAATTTAGGGCCCGTTTGGGTAACGGGTTAAGCTCGGATAAGGGTGGTATAAGAATGGATAGGAAAAATGGTTATTTGTTTGCAGAGTATAACTTGGTATTACTAAGCCGGTTTAAACAATTATAAGATAGTATAACCATTCTAATTAACCCTTTTAGGATAAGTTATACTCAATTTATCTACACATGTCAAATCAACTTCTTACACCTTATCACATCAAACCACCTATCAACACATCTTATACATCAAATGGCTCACATGTCAAATCAACATTTTTACACTTTATTTATATTTTATTCTTTATCAATCAAACAACTCAACTTTTATTCTTACATTTTCCAATGAGAATAAAAAAAACACAATCAAACAGAAAATCTCGTATTCCTGTAAAATTGTTATCTATACTGGTATAGTTATCTATTCAGAACAACTCAATTTTTCAATCCAAACGGAGACTTAGGATTTTAATAATAGTATGGAATAGAGGTGAACAAGCCCAAGAAACTTGTTTGTGTGCAACAGATAAGTGGATATAACTATATCATAATAGATGGAAAAAAGTTGATATCGGTAATTTGTTCCCCGCTTCGAATTGTGTTATTGGTGTTACACGTATCAAATTATTTATTATCACTTATTATAAATCAGGAGACTTACATATCAAAGCATTATTCTCTTTTTATAAATCATTATTCACAATTTATCATTCACCAACCAAACAACAAAACTTCGTCATAAAATTTCCCCAACAAGAATAATTAAAAAACAATCAAACATAAAATAGTTTATTATACTAATATAATTATTTATAATATAACAATTATTTATCCTAAAATAACTTACGTCGTAACACAAACTATCTAAATAGGGGATCGCATATTTGGTTGTGTAGATTAAAATGAATGGTAATATATGATTTTGACAGTTGAGAATGATACGTCTAATCTCATGTGCAATCTCGTTTGCAGCTATGTCTGTCAATGGGTCAGGTCCAGATCCGATTACATATGTAATTTACCTAGCCATATGGATCTGAACATAAAATAGGGTCTGGTGCAAGTCTACCCCAACCCGATCCCATGGATTCAATATCTGACTTTTTTTTTATAGAAATAAGATTAGTTTTTTAATATGTAGTAAATTTAGTAATGCAATATGTTTGTATAGCTTTAGCTAACTTATTTGAGTGTTTTGGACAATTTAATTTTTAAATTTGTATAATTTGGTTGGTTTGTCTTATAAGATTTTAAAAAATAGATTTAATTTTTATGTGTTTGTGTCGATGGGTCCAGGCATATACATATTATTTCCATTTACATTCTTCAACCTCTCTTGGTCTGATCTAGGTCTATCAATGGATCGACCTGGACTTGATAAAGAACGTAAAATACCTGATCCGAATGGTCCGAAAATCAAAACGGGTTCAGATTGACCCCAACCCGATCTGTTAACGGGCCTATCTATAGCCCTTATTGTTTTTCTTAAATAGAATACACACATGTCTATTATAATACATGTAATTATAAAAAGTGAAAAATATATTAAGATATATTTTTAAAAAAATTTGTTATACAGTAGTGTACAAGGAATATTTGACAGTATAAAAAGAAAAATTAAAAAAAAAAAAAGAGTTGAAAATTTGGGCTGAGTAGGTGAGCAGAGTTGGCGCCCGAGAATTTGGTGGGGGGGCCCACTCTTTTTCCCACCCAATTGGGATCCGGTCACATGTCACGAAAACAAAATACCCTCGTATCTTCTTTAATTTACGGTTGTATCCCATACTGACCAAGGCTTCTGTCGGTGATTGGTGGGGGATCGGACAATGCATGTGATGTGTGGGTGGGGTGGTAATTGGTGCTGTTTGGATGTCCGGATATCACCCTGATAATCCTGTTTTCATTTATGCTGCAGTAGTTGAGTTTTGGACAATTGGGCCGACAACAAGACGATGGTGACCTGTGATCTTATTATTGCAGTATGAAAATCTTTACAATGAATATGGTGATGTATCGTTAGAGAAAAAAAAGATAGACATCAGATAATTGTATGAAATGGGACTCCGATATGAATTTTTTAGCAAACGTTGGCATTTCTATTTCGTAAAAAAGAGTACAAAATAAAACATGTCCAAATGAGGGATGAGAATGAGGGAACAAATAAAATAAAAAGCCTAGCAAGGATCAGGTAGAAAAGATTTCGAACAAACCCCTACCCAAACTGTTACTCAATTACTCACGGATGATCATCCTCTACT
Source organism: Acorus calamus (assembly GCA_030737845.1). Lineage (NCBI taxonomy): Eukaryota > Viridiplantae > Streptophyta > Magnoliopsida > Acorales > Acoraceae > Acorus > Acorus calamus. Next base: position 1,604,940 of record CM060876.1, read on the forward strand.
TTAATCACTGAAGCCTTCGCCAGCACCACACCTCACTCCAGAATAAACCGCCGTGCCCGCTCCCATAAGTTATCAAAATAAAAGGTCGCACCTCTAAAAATGACGTCGTTTCGCTCAATCCAGATCGCCTGCGTGCATGCAGGGATAATGGAGAGTCTGACCTTAAAGGATCTTTGATGCTTAAATTAAAGATGATCTTAAACAGTTTTACTCTTAACTATAAAAAATGAGTAAGAATATTATGTACCTTTATTTATGAGTGTGTGTGTGTTATATACCTTAGAGCGGACGCCGAGGTCGTAATGGGCTCTCACCTACTTCGAGGCTCCAACAGGTCAGACCCATTAGAGCTTGAGACACAGTACATGTTCATGACACGTGTTGGATTGAGAGAACTTGATTTTGCCTCCCACAAAAATCATTATATTTTTAATAGTTTTCACTTTTTGTAACAGCTTTCCTTTTCAAAATTTGAGAGACAAAAAATGAATTATTAAAGATATGTTACACACAAACATACCCAATTACAGTCTTTTGGTTAACAAAAAGTATTTACTTTTATATAATGAAGTGTATACTACAATGAATTGTATAAATCTACTTATAAAAGTGTGAAAATTACATGTTCTATTCAATGAGATATACATATTAGTCGTTATATGTAGACTGCACCTGGGATTATAGACACCCATAGTGACGGTTCTAGTTTAGTGAGTTTGTTTTTTTCTTTGGTGAAAGTTTAGTGAGTAAGTTATCAACCCTTAACATATGGTATGATTTTGTTTGGATAAAATTTTGTTTGGATAGGGGTGCCGCGCGGCAGGGTGCGCGTGGCAGCTGCAGCGGCAGGGGCAGGACCCGACGCGGCAGGGTGCGCGCGGCAGCGGCAGGGGCAGGACCCGGCGCGGCAGGGTGCGTGCGGCAGCAGCAGGGGCAGGACCCAGCGTAGCAGGGGCGCGGCGCAACACGGCAGGGCGCGCGAGGGGCAGAGGCCGGGGCCGGGGTGTGGCGTGGCAGGGTGCGCGGGGTCAGGGTGCCGCGCGGCAGGGTGCGCGCGGCAGCGGCAGGGCCCGGCGCAGCAGGGGCGTGGCGCGGCAGCAGGGCGGCGGGGCAGAGGCGGCGCGCAGCAGCATGGGCGGCGTGACGACGACGATGACGGCGGTGACGGCGACGACGACGGCGGCGATGAAGGATTCAAAAAAAAAAATTTATGAAGTGGTGGCTCTATACCATGTTACGAAGAGGGAATGAAATAATGGGAATTCTTGTATTGCAGTTAGGGTTTAAGCCCTTTATATATACAAGTACATAGAGATCACACGTGTAATACACAACGTATGTAATGATATAACACATATAATCTAACAATGTTACGAAGAGGGAATGAAATAATGGGAATCCTTGTATTGCAGTTAGGGTTTAAGCCCTTTATATATACAAGTACATAGAGATCACACGTGTAATACACAACGTATGTAATGCCATAACACATATAATCTAACAGCCCCTCTCAAACTCACGGTGGATCATACAAAGTGAGTTTGCGAATGAGGAACTGGAATTGAGAAACTGAATGTGACTTCGTAAAGAAATCAGCAAGCTGCTCTGCAGAGGAAATATGCGGAAGCGATACTGTCTTTGCAAGGTAATGCTGACGAACGAAGTGACAGTCGATCTCAATGTGTTTGGTCCTCTCATGAAAGACCGGATTGCTGGCTATCTGAATAATAGATCGATTATCACAATAAAGAGGAGTAGGACCAGTCATAGTGACTCCCAAGTCCACCAAGAGACGTCTAAGATGAACAATCTCCTTGGTGGTAATAGCCATGGCTTGATACTCAGCTTCAGTGCTAGACATGGAAACAACTTCCTGTTTCTTGCTGCGCCAAGAGATGATGGAATCTCCAAGAAATATGTAGAACCCAGTGGTAGAGCGTCTCGTGGTCGGGTCTCCAGCCCAATCAGCATCAGTGTAAGCTCTAAGAACCAGAGGCGAAGATGATGACATATAGATCGATCTGGTGATAGTACCGCGCAAATATATGAGAATACGCAGAAGGGAACCATAATGCACTGATCGAGGAGCCGAGACAAACTGGCTAACAATACTGACTGCATGAGCTATGTCAGGTCTAGTGATGCAAAGATATATTAGTTGACCAATAATCTGTCTGTACCGAGTTGGGTTTGGAAGGAGTTCACCATCTGTAGAACGAAGCTTCACATGAAGCTCAAGAGGAGTATCTGCACTGTGAGTATCTGAGAGGGCGGCACGTTCGAGAATGTCAGCCGTATACTTTTGTTGAGAGAGTAGAATCTCACGATCACTATGTGCAATCTCGAGATCAAGGAAGTAGCGAAGAGTGCCGAGATCTTTCATCTGAAACTGTCGACTGAGGTGATTCTTGACCAGAGTAATACCGGCGGAGTCATCGCCAGTGATAATCATGTCGTCAACATATAGAAGAAGGATAACCCGACCCTGTGTATTATATGTGTTATCTCATATTGTGTGTGTAGTGCATTACACGTGTAACTCCTAGACACTTGTCTATATAAAGTGATTTAACCGTAAATGGAACATAAAGATTCCTATTATTCCATTCTCTCATCGTAACATGGTATTAGAGCCGCACAAACCCTAATTATTTTTTTTGGAATCCTTCATTGCTGTCGTCGCCGTCACCGTCGTCATCATCATCATCGTCGTCGTCGTCGCGCCACCCCTGCTGCTGCGCGCCGCCGCCCTGCTGCCATCCCTGCCTGCACGCCCCAGCCACTGCCCGCGGCTCCTGCTCCTGCCGCTGCCGCGCGCGCCCTGCTGCCCGCGAGCGTCCCTGCCCACGAGTGCCGCCGCCGCTGCCCTGCCCCTGCCGCGCTCCCCTGCCCTCGCGCCCAGTCCCTGCCTCGCGCCCCTGCCCACGAGCCCCTGCCACGTGCGCCCCTGCCCGCACGCGCCACTATCGTTGCACGCGTGCCCCTGCCCGCGAGCGCCCCTGCCGCTGTACGCGTGCGCCTCTGTCCGCGAGCGCCCCTGCCCACACGCCCCAGCCATTGCCCGTGGGCTCCTGCTCGTGCGCCCGGGATTCTTGGGAACCTATTCGGAGCGCCCTGTCTGCGCGTCCCGGGATTCTTGGGATCATGTCCGCCACACTCCCGGTATCTCGCGCGAGCAGGAGCCCGCGGTTTGCCAGCCTCACGCGTTTTCCCCAAGGCGTCCCGGTATCTTGCGCGATCAATTCCCAGGATCTCCCGAGTGACAACGCATAATTGCTCCCTGTTTTTTGGGATCCTGTCCGGGTCTTGTCCCCCACACGCCCGGGTCTCGTTCCAAGCACGCACCAGGCCGCGCCACCATCAGCGGCTGCCGCCAACCACTGCCGCCAGTCGTCAGCCACTACCAGCAGCCGACCACTGCCTACCGTTGGCCACCGCCATCAACCGCCGACACCGCCGGCCATCTCTAGCAGCCCTCTACCCCCCCCGGCCGCCTCCGGCACCTCGTCAGCGCGTCCCGGGAACCAATCCCGGATCTCCCGGCACCAGTCCCGAAACTCCCGGGAACCTGTCCCGGATCTCCCGGACACCAATCCCGGATAGCCCGGGCACCTGTCCCAGATCTCCCGGGCACCTGTCCCGAGCACGCGCCTAGTTACCTGATCTGGATTTCTCCTCAGGTCATCTCTGACCGCCCTGCAACATTTATGGTCGCCCTCTGCCGCCTCCGGCCGCCCTCTGCCGCCCCTCGACCTCGATATTTCGATTCATTTAATCGATCATATCTTCCTATCCGAAAATCCGATTAAGGTGTTTCAGGAGTCCATTTTGATCGATTTTTCATCGTCGTCATTTGATTTTTAACTTCAAAAAAAAAAAAATTCTCGTCAGACAAGCAAATTTTCTGTGATGACTCGTCAGTCCTCTTCGTCGGTCATCTATGAGGGCATCTTGAGGGCCGCTCCTACTACGAAGCACCTTGGATCACGTCGACGAAGATCTACTACGACGTGTCATAGACCGAAAGGGCGAGAACACAGTCTTTCTCCTGTTGCTGCTGCGACTGCTACTCCGCTTGGCTCCATTCTGCCACCATTGGACCAGCCTGATCAGATTAGTCAGTGCCTCGACCACCTAATTCTGCAACAGTCTATTTCCGGTTCTTCTACTCCCTTTGTATTGTCTTCTACTACGGGTACTCCTATTTATTGGATTTTTTATTCGGGTGCCTCACATCACATGAAACCTGATAGTTCTGTCATCACTGCATGCTCACCTGCACCCTCTCACCTACCATCGATTCATACTGTTATGGCTCTCCTTTGGTCATCACGCAGTGTGGATCGCTCACCTCTACCTCTGACCCTACTGGTCGACTTTCCTTGCCATTTGTCTTGCATGCTCCTGACATTTGCATGAATCTTATGTCTATTAGTCGACTGTGTGATTCTGGATTCACTGTTACCTTTACCTATTCTGGGTGTTTTGTGCAGGATCCACATTCAGGGCAGAGGATTGGTGTTGGCGTAGGATTGGCGGACTATATTATGTGGAGTATCTTCATCTTCCTGTACCCGATCCCTCAGCTTTTTCTGGCGCTGTCACCTCTGATGCTGATTTATGGCATAAAAGGTTAGGTCATGTTTCTGAGTCTCGAATTAAAGACCTTATTCAATCTGGTGATTTAGGTCGTGTTTACTTTTCTCCTCTTTCTGTTTGTGAGGGTTGCAAATTGGCCAAACCTGTTGCTACTACATTCCATTCTAGTAATCATCAGTCCTCTAGTCCATTTGAGCTTTTTCATTCTGATATCTGGGGTCCTTCTCATATCACATCAAAGAGTGCTTTTTTGTATTATATCAGTTTTATTGATGACTATTCTCGTTTACCTGGATTTATTTATTGCGTCATCGATCTGAGGTCCCAAAAATATATGAGGTTTTTACCACTATGATTCACACTCAGTTTCAGACTCGTATCAAAATCTTTAGGTCAGATTGTGCTCGATAATATATTTCTTCCACGATGCGTTCTCCTCTTCAATCTCATGGCACTCTTTTTCAACAATCATGTCCTTATACTCATGAACAGAATGGTGTTGATAAAAGAAAACATCACCATATTCTTGAGACCGCTCGTTCCCTCTTACTTTCTTCTTCAGTCCCCGGCACATTCTGGGCTGAGGCTGCTCTTCTTTCTGTTCATCTTATCAACATCGCTCCCTCTTCTGTCCTCTCTGGTATAACTCCTCATGAGCGCCTTTACTCCTCCAAACCTGATTATAGTAGACTTCACACTTTTGAATGTACTTGTTTCGTGTTTCTCCATCCTCATCAATGCACCAAGTTGGTCGCTCGGTCAGTCAAGTGTGTATTCTTGAGGATTAGTTTCGATCACAAGTGATATCGCTGCTACGATCCTGTTGGAGATCGTTTTTGGATTGCTCATCATGTGTCATTTGTCGAGGATGTTCCCTATTTTTCTTCTACACCCACTGCCTCCCCCCTCCTGTGCCTTCTCCTGTTCAGGTCTCTCCTCCTTTGTCTTCTCCTGTTCAGGCCTCTTCTCCTGTTCAGACATCCCCTATTGAGTTTCTACCTCTTCTCAGGCCGTCTGTTGTGCTTGAGTCCACTCCTAGTTCTACTCTATCTGAGCCTCATATCAGCACTCCTGCAGCCAACTCCCCTGGTCCTCCTAGTTCTTCTCCTATTATGTCTCATCTTGCTTCTCCCCCAGATGACTCCGCTGGTACTCCGCCTCCACGATTGACGCACCTCCCTCTGATGTGGATCCTCGTCCCTTGACTCGCTACCTTCAGCGTGAGCGTCATCCACTTACTCGCTTTGATTTTGACTCTGGACCACCTGACCGATTTGACTTTGCTTCACTGAGTACCTATTCTCCACAGTTTCAGGCTTATCTCACCGCTATCTATGTCCATCGTGAGCCCAGATCCTATCGAGAGGCAGTTGAGTACCCTGAGTGGTAGCAGGCCATGAATGAGGAGTTTCAGGCTTTTGAGCAGACACAAACCTGGGATGTTGTTCCACTTCCGGATGGCGTTACACCTATCAGTTGCAAATGGATCTTCAAGATCAAGCATCGACCTGATGGATCCATTGAACGACATAAGGCTCGTCTTGTTGCTAGAGGTTTCACACAGGAGTATGGCATTGACTATGAGGAGACCTTCGCTCCCGTTGCTCAGATGACTACTATCCGAACCCTTCTTGCAGTTGCTGCTGTTCGTCGCTGGCCTCTCTTTCAAATGGACGTGAAGAATGCCTTTCTTCATGGTGATTTATCTGAGGTTGTATATATGCAGCCACCTCCAGGTCTCAGCACTCCTCCTCAGCATGTCTGTCGTCTTCGGTGGGCTATATATGGTCTCAAACAGGCTCCTCGTGCCTGGTTTGAGCGTTTTCACAGCGTTATTCTGACAGCTGATTTTGTTGAGAGCTTTCAGGTCCACTCTATGTTTGTGCAATCCTCATCGCAGGGCTGGGTTATCCTTCTTCTATATGTTGACGACATGATTATCACTGGCGATGACTCCACCGGTATTACTCTGGTCAAGAATCACCTCAGTCGACAGTTTCAGATGAAAGATCTCGGCACTCTTCGCTACTTCCTTGGTCTCGAGATTACACAGAGTGATCGTGGGATTCTGCTCTCTCAACAGAAGTATACGGCTGACATTTTCGAGCGCGCTGTCCTCTCATATACTCACAATGCAGATACTCCTCTTGAGCTTCATGTGAAGCTTCGTCCTACAGATGGTGAGCTCCTTCCAGACCCAACTCGGTACAGACAGATTGTTGGTCAACTTGTGTATCTTTGCATCACTAGACCTGAAATAGCTCATGCCGTCAGTATTGTTAGTCAGTTTGTCTCAGCTCCTCGATCAGTGCATTATGGTGCTCTTATGCGTATTCTATATATTTACGCGGCACTATCACCAGATTGATCTATCTGTCATCCTCTTCACCTCTGGTTCTCAGGGCCTACACTAATGCTGATTAGGCTGGAGATCTGACCACTAGACGCTCCACCACTGGGTTCTGCATATTTATTGGAGATTCCATCATTTCTTGGCGCAGCAAGAAACAGGAAGTTGTTTCACTATCCAGCACTGAGACTGAGTATCGAGCCATGGCCATCACCACCAAGGAGATTGTTCATCTTAGACGTCTTTTGGTGGACCTAAGAGTTACTATGACTAGTCCTACTCCTCTTCATTGTGATAACCGCTCTGCTATTCAGATTGTCAGTAATCCGATTTTTCACGAGAGGACCAAACACATTGAGATCGATTGTCACTTCGTTCGTCAGCACTTTCTTGCAAAGACATTATCGCTTCCGCACATCTCCTTTGCCGAACAGCTTGCTGATTTCTTTACGAAGTCACATCCAGTCCCTCGATTTCAGTTTCTCCTTCGCAAACTCACTTTGTATGATCTACCGTGAGTTTGAGGGGGGCTGTTAGATTATATGTGTTATCTCATATTGTGTGTAGTGCATTACACGTGTAACTCCTAGACACTTGTCTATATAAAGGGATTTAACCCTAAATGGAATATAAGGATTCTCATTATTCCACTCTCATCGTAACAGTTGCCATACAAGGAACATCGAACAAGGTTCCCTTTTAATAAAAAAAAATTATATGTATGTTTTTTATTTCACTAATAGTATCATCTCATTAGATAATCAGAGCCGATCATCATAATCTACACATGATGTATAAAGATTTTTTTATTTTTTTTCAAGATTGGTGTCCCGGGAGTTTGATACTCTGACCTCTTTCATAGAGAGGGGAGTGCTACTCGACTTGATCAAATTAAAACTCAGTTCACTTGTGTATAAATATTAAATCACCTAAGTTGTGAAAAATTGATGTACTAAAGTTCATGTACATATAGACGATAATCATCAAATCCAATTGTCTTATAAACCTAACTAACAAGGCAGGAATTCAATTCAATTCTTCTGACCTACATTTCTTGTCATGAAATGAACATCATGCTTCATGCATGGCATTGCATGATTTTGTTTTAAAGAAGAAAAAAAATAAAAAAAAAATCCCTTTTTCATTAGTTGGATTTGATGAACCACTGTACAGAACACCTAAAAAGATGAACAAAATGAACCAGAGCTCTGCTTCTTCTGTTCACCAGAATTTCATGCATTTCATGTGGACAGAGAAAGTTTAATTTAAGCCATCTCAAATTCTTATCAATGGTGGCGTCTATGTTTGGTTTTTCTTTACCACCAACCTTGATGGCTATGTTTTGCTAATTTCTCCAACTCTGTGTGTCACTCTCATGTTAATTTATTTATTAAGGTTCCATGGAGAGCTTAATCTATGATTAATATTGGTGTCACATAACAACCCTTTAGAGGGGGTCCACAACAAAAGGCCATGTTAGTTGGCAAGAAAAGCTGACCGAACCTCTTGAGCCATTGGACTTGTTGATTTTATTTACATTGAAGACTTTGTTACACACTTACACCTAATATTTATGTGCAGCCTCTCACGCGGTTCATTTCAATAACGATGTATGTGTCTCGTTAGATGAAACATATAATATTTTTAATTTATATAAGTGATTTAATGCAGGACATGCGATTGGTGAGAGATTATTATGTTCATCTGATAGAAATGGAAAGATATCCCATGGTATAGGAGAAGGTTGTTAGGATCCATCTCATCATGTAATTGATTAAAGACATTTTCCACATATAGAAGACATAATTCTTAGGTATACAGTAGAGTGTGTCAAAGAATCATGAAAAAAAAAACAAAGATTGGGTGAGTTATGAATATAGTATTTAGTGGATTAGCTAGCTCTCTCATTTTTTATTTTTTATTTTGGTTATATATGTTTATTTTTTTTCCTACCATACTTTTTATTATCTATTTTAATTACTCAAGACAATAATCCCCAATTTATCCGAAACTAATTAGGATGATATAAAATTATGTTTAGTATCATGTTTTCTTAAGGTGTATATTTCATATAGTAAAATACATATTATCATACAAAATAAAGAAGGTCATCTCCAACCCCTACTCAAACCCATACCCAAATTTTATCAAAAAAATTGTGCAAAAAGATTCATTTTATATGGTGCATCTCTAACCATTACTTATTATTTTACTCAAATCTTTTTAAAAACTATTTTTGGGTGACTTGTACTCAAATTTAAATTTGGGTAGGGATAGGTTTGGAGATCCTCAATGAATTTTGTATAATATGTTCTACGGTTTTTTTTTAATTTTTAAGGCCCTGTAAACCACGGGCAACGCCGTGGGGGTGTGGTGGGGTCAATTGACCCCCATCAGATTAAAAAAAAAAACTTAAACTATCACTATCACTATCACTCTTTTAAATCATAACAACCCAGTCTACCAGCCCACCAATTGACCATGTCCGGCCCATATTTTATACTTTAACCCCACAAATTACTCATGTTGCGGTGTTACTCTAATAAACATTTGATTTGAACCATCTCTTTTTCTCTCAATCTCCACACTCCGTCGCTCGCCATCGTCACCCCGTTGCCCGCCGCAATCACACAGCCCCTATCATTGTTCGCCGTCTACCATGAAGGGTAAACATCTTTATCACAGTAATCCTTGTTTGTTGCATCTTTTTTAATTCATTTAATTGTTTATTTTAATTAATATAAGTTGTAATATTTTCAAATGAAAAACTTATGTTTTTTTATAACAATATTAAGGGTAGATTTTTAAAAAAAATTATGGAATTTATTTTTTTAAATGACTCCATTTATAAAAATTTATGGAGCCCCTACTGCCGTAAACTATATAATTTAATATATAATTTAATGATCAATCCCTCAAAAAATTAATGTTTAAATTCCTGGGTTTAAAAGATATGCTTAGGTTCTATTGATGATGTATGTATCCTTTTTTTCTTTCAGCTGAAAACAAAGACCACTGTGTAACAACACATCTGCCCCTTTTTAATTGGGACAACAAGGTCCATATATCATATATGTAGCTGGTCATCAGGTGGGTTGTCTTTTATGTTGTTGAAATGCTACACAGGAGTGTGTCTCACTGAATTGCATGTAGGCCTGTCAACGGGTCGGGTTCGGGTCGGGTCGGGTCGGGGTGGACCCGGACCCGACCCGTTTGATTGTCGGGTCCTTCAGGTCGGGTCCACATCGGGTTTTGGGACGGGTCGGGTCGGGTCGACCCATTAACAAAAGTAGATCAGACAAAGGGAGATTGATAAACTTCTTAAAGGCCTACAATGACTTCATTTTTATTTCTTTTTAATAGAGTGTAATATATTATAAATAGTTTTCACTCTTTTGATTTTTTAATGTTTAATAAGATGACATTTGGAATACGGTTTAGATTATTACGCTTTTACGTGAAGTCAAAAGATTGTAAAAATATTTCAAATGCTTAAAATTTTAAATGAGTATTCAATATTTAGTTATAAATGTTTGGTTGGATCATAAATATTGGGTTGGATCATAAATAAAAAAAATCACAAAGTATTTGGGTTGGGTCAATCAGGTTTATCGGGTCCATAGGATCGGGTCGGGTATTTATGCCTTCTATCAGGTCGGGTCCGGATCAGGTCTAGATCAACCCGCGATCCGTTAACAGGCCTAATTGGATGCATTGATACAGAAAAGAGAGAGAAAAAAAGTGTCTCACTGAGAGTAATAAATGCAGAATAACATAACATATTAACATGAATACTCGTGCATGCACGTGTTCAAGTCACGTGCAGCACGTAATTCCATTCTCTTGCGTGGCGTGCACATTATTTTATTAAGAAATGTTACGATCACTATTTTTTCAGCCATAAATATCATACATCATATATTATATAATAATAATATATTTTAATTAATTGAATTATGTTAATTATATATATATATAAAATTTCTAACGGTGTATATACGTTATTGTGGTGAATATAAAATGACTAAAAAAGTCTCTCAAAAGTTAGAAATACTCAAATTAGTCATTTTTTAAAATTATACCTAAAAAAGTCTCATTTTACAATTTTAAAAACACAAAAGACTAATCTACCCTTATGTAATTAGATCTTTAATACATTATATATCTCTTAAATTTATTAAAATATATCACCCTCTTAAATTCATTAATATATTTCACACATTTTCATGTATATCAATTTTTTTATTGTAAATTCTTTGTGATTAGGCGGATTTTGTGAAATATGTATCAATATAATTTAAGTTATGATGAACTCCATTAAATGTTGATGCTTTAAAAAAAATGGATATGTACTAATGATATCATAAAAATATGTAAATAGCCAAAAAATAAAAAATGTGAATAAAGATTTTAAATACTAAAATATTATCTGTTGCATTGTGGTACAACACAAATTTAAATTACATATTATGATTATACACAATGAAAATGATAAATAATATCATATAAGATATATATAAGAAACATACAGTATAATATATAATAATAAAACTTGATTGATTTTTATATAGATATTGTTGTTTTGTAGGAAAAATAGATTTTTAGTGTGGAATAAAGAGAGATACTATAAATTTAATTATATAAGGGCATATTAATCTTTTGTATTTCTAAAACTGTGAAATGAGACTTTTTTAGGTATAATTTTAAAAAATGACTGATTTGGATATTTCAAATTCTTAAGAGATTTTTTTTGTCATTTTTCCTTAAATATATAAGACCGCATTTGAAAATATAAAAAAAAACTAAATATAACAACACTCTCATTTTATTGAGTGCCGATACAGTGAGTAATACATAAAATAAAATAAAACACAATATATATTTTATTTTAAAAATATTTAATTAATTTATTCAAATATTATATATTTTATTAATTAAATATATATTTAAATAAATCAAAATTTATATGGACACTAATGCCCCTTTTGAATGGGGGAATAAAGGAGGGAATAGAGGGGATAAAGGGGAATATGAGTAAAAAAGCTGTTTGGGTGAGTGGTATAAAATGGTATAGCTATACAGAATTAGGTAAGAATAAGTTGATATTTGTAT